>CM028688.1:836925-1436925 GCA_016771965.1 Brassica carinata
TGATGTTGACGGGAAAACAAAAATAACTGATGTTGACATATATGAAGAGAGTTTGCCACGATAATAGCCGACGTAAAGCTAAAGTCCACAACTTTATTTTTTTTAAAGATACTAACAATTGAATAAAGACCCTAATTTAAGACTCATCATTTAGTATTTTGTTTATTTTCTCGGACCAGCTGAAATTTTCATTCTAAGTTCGATTCACCTTCGTCACCTACATATGCTATTTAGATGAATTAATTGGGTATCCAGATATAAGATTTTGTGGAATTAGTCCTTAAGACTAGATTTTTTTTTAGGATTTCGACATATTAGAAAAAAATAGACTGTAATTATTTTTGAGATAATAAACTAAACACTAACGAAAAATGGATTACAAATTTAAATGCAATCTAAAGGCCATACAATTTTTTTTGAAAAAACCTTTATTTTTAATACCATAAATATATATCAAATAGTTATGCTACTATTTATTTACTATAATATATATATACACATATATTCTGAAAATAACCAATTGAAACATAATTCAGTTACCTATACTTTTAGTTTTTTGTTACTGTCATTATACCTTGATGGAAATGTTTTTTTTTTTTGTAACTTACCTTGATGGAAATGTTGTTTGTTATGTAATTTTACAAACAAACTATCATCATATATTGATGTTAGGAGTTTTCAAGGCTCTTAATCAAATGTTGTAGTATAAGAGATTGTCGAACCAATCCTAAGTGATTCTAATGCAAGGGGAATGCAAGTTCATGCTTAAGCTAAGTGTAACCAAAAAGTGAGATGAGATGATTATAAACTAAGGCAATACTAGAAATGCAATAAAAGATGAATTTTCTTTTCAATATGAGGCAAAGGGACTCATGGGACAAGGGAATTGACCTTGGGTGATCAAGTTTCAATCTAAGATGGCAAGCTTTCAATCAATCTAACAACCTTAGGCCTAGACACAATCCTAAGCAGGCTCTAGGTCTAGATGAATGCTCATTCACTAATATATCTCAAGCATCAAATGTCTTTGGTTGAATAATATGAAAGCAATCATTAAGAATAAGTCTATTAGCCATCTTGACATCTTTAACAACAAATTTCTTTGGTAAAGAATGTTAAAAGCTTAGGAGAGTTGGTTCAGAAATTTCATCAAACACCTTGTGGGTGGAAACTGTCTAGAACTCAACCTTTGAGAGGCCAACTCAAAAGAAGCTTTAAAATCACTCTACTAGCAAGGAAATAGATAGATCTACACTAATACATCTTAGATCTAGCCTAATCACCCTTAGTCTCCCAAGCTCATGAATCCTAGATAGATCTACTCACTAATAGACATAGATAACCTTAAAACCATGGATGATTCAAGGCTAAACATGATTATAGATGAAGATAATCGAATAAACACAAAAGAAAAAGATGAAGAAGGATTCAAGATCCAAATTTTATTTAAGATCTAAAAGTATTCTTAAGAGAAAAGAAGTTGGTCTCACAAAGGTGATTACATCAGTATTTATATGAGGCTTGAATGCCCCTAAAAAACATAAAAGCAATTGATTAAAATGGCCCTGGAGTGATTAAATCTCGACCAGACATTATAAAAACGCTCAGGGTAGATGTCCGGATCCAACCCGAGCATCCTAACCCGCACAGAATCAACCGTCCATGCCGTCCGGCCGCGCGGGTATACTATCCTGAGCATCCTGACCCGCGCACATCCGTCCAGTCCGTCCTCTCGGCCGCGCGGGTACCAGTCCTCGCACACTCCAGGCCGCGCATCGGCCGTGTCCAGCTCTCGTCCAAGCCGCGCGGGTATGGTGCCTCATACGCATCCGTCAGCGCACCAGTCCATGTCTGAGCTCTCCTCATCCCACGCAGGTCATGCGTCCCACGCACGTCCAGCCCGCGTCCACCAGCCTCGTCTATTCCACCTCGGCCGCGAGGGTACTTGAACCCGCGGCCATCCACCCGCGTCTCATCCATTCTTCGTCCCGGGTAAGTGTCCCTGGTTCATCTCGCGTCCCGGATGTCCTGGTCTCGTGTCCCGGCTGTCCTAATCTCGTGTCCCGGCTGTCCTGATCTCGTTCAAACTCTATTCTTCATCTTTTTGGACCACAATGCTTCCAAACACCCCAAATAACTCCATAGCACACTCCAATACCTGATATAGACTTATGAATACAATATGGACCTAAAGATGCCTAATGCCTAACTTATATGATCAAAATGCACAAGATATGATGGCTAAAAACATAAAAATATGCAAGATATCAACTCTCCCACACTAGTCCTTTACTTGTCCTCAAGTAAACTTTTCAAAACACAAGGAGGAGAGATACAAAGATAGGAGCTTAGGCAAAAGAAAGACTTATAGCACTCAACTTGACATTCTAAAGAAACATAGCAAATAGCATGAGCATACTCCCTTATTAAACTCTAGCTTCTCAAGGCCTATCAATACTTTTATGCCTCTACACAAGATGCAATGCTTATCAACCAACATGCTCTCTTAACCAACGCTCACATTGATTCACACACACACACACACAAGGTGAATTCTCACAAATGAGCACAAGATCTCAATCATTTGGCTAGGTGATCAAAAGGTCTAATATGGATGAAAAGGAGGGTTTCAATGCATCATTTCAAGGCGGCAATCACTCAAAAATCAAGGAGCTTGATCATTATGCAAAATTTATCTAAGACTAGGAGCAATTCATGCATACATGGATCCATCCTCATCATTCTACCCATTCCTACAAGTTCTACACCCTTTTTATCAATCCCATACCCCAAAATAAAAAACACTCACATCACTCACCCAATGAACAACTTTCTTTCTTCAAGATTCAACCACTAAGGACCTTTTTTTATTCACAATTCACACTTCTAAGCTCTAACACTTTTTGTTTTCCCTTTCCCACTATCTTATTGAATCTTTCTTTTTCTTTTTTTTTAATGAAGGGTAAAGGTCTCAAACATCAATCAAGAGCTTCTTATCTTTCTATTCTAGGTCCCTAGGGCTTTTCTTTCTCAATACACTCTTTTGTTCATCAATATCAACTTTATCACCTCCCAAATCTAAGATATAAACCTTTAAGGAACAAAGACCCCACTCACCATCCTAGGAGCTAGCTCAAATGATGACCCTATGCTAGCAAGAGATGAGAACAAATCCATGTCGCTCCTAATACTCTCAAGATTTTGCACATGACAAGCTATCAAAAGAGGCCTTACTCTTGCAAATTAATGTAGGCTTCAAAGAATGGCTAGGGTTCAAGGGTAAGGAAGTGCCATTTGGGTTAATAAAGAGTGGTACAATGGGAAAAGATAACCCAAATGTGTATGAGATCCATGATCAAGTATGCAAATGCCCATATGCAAGAGAGATTAAGTTCATTCAAGTCTGAGTTCAGGTTAGAGCTGGTTTCAAGAACAATGCCAATATCAAGCAAGCAAGCAAGTTTCAAGAAGAGTTTTCAAGGCTCAAAGCATGCAAGCCTTTAAAAAGATGCTTAAGCTAATTGATATGTTTAACTACGGTGCCAAATTCAGTGCAAACAAGTGTTCTTTACAAGGCAATGCTCCATGTGCAAGTCAATGCAACCTATATGCTCTAGACTCAATCTTAAAGATGCAAGTGATGCAACTACATGATTCAAAAATTTTAAAATTTTTGGTTTTTCTATGCATATATGAATGTACAATTCAATGCATGAGACTCTCAATCACAAAGCAAACATGATCAAATACTTGGTACCTCCCCCACACTTAAATCACACAGTCTCTGTATGAGTAAGAGAGAAGGAGATACCCCAATAAGACAAAATCAAATGTATATACAAGAAAGGTTGGAGTGATACCTAAGAAGGAGGTTTGGGCGTGGTGTTTGGTGTCAGGACTAGGAGCTGGCTTGGTTCATAGCAACTAGAGGAGGCTGCTACATGGCAGTAATAAGGCTCATGTGCTTCACCACCTTTCTTCTCTCCTCTAGTGCTAGGCTCAACCTGAAAAACCTCAACCACTTTTATTAAAAACTTAAAGAAAAAATTGAAATTGCAAAGCTATTTACAAGGATAACCATAGGACTTCCTCCCAAATGAGCTTGTTTTGAATCACTAGCTTGACTACCTTATCTCTTGAACTAGTGAGAAGGAGGATCCTTCCCACCTTCAAGGGTGATGGTGAGGACCTGAGAGAGAAGCTCTTGAAGCTTGATTGGGTCATCTTGGAGCTGAGGAGTGATGATGGCTCTAGCACTTGAGAATGGTGTGGACTTGCCTTTATGATTGATCTTGTACTCAATGACACCATCCTTGAGCTTCTTTGGATGGAGAGTGAGAATGTGTGGGATCAGATCAAGAGGTGGAGGATGAGGTTCTTTTACCATCTTCTTTTTGCCATGAGTAGCCTTTGAGGCTCCACTCATCCCCTCTGTTTTAGCACTTTCCAAGTGCTCAACACACAACTCCTTAGAAGACTCTCCAGCAAGACCTTTTTTCTTGCAAACAACCACTTCATCTTGAGGTTTCTCAACAGCTTTGGCACCACAAGTTATTGTCCCACAATAGCCAACATCCAATGGAGATTTTAGAGGATAGGAGACAGCTTTGTTCACATGCATGAGGGTGACCTTCTTGTTTGGAAAGTCAATGCATGCTCCAACTGTAGTGAGGAAAGGAGTGTCAAGGATCAAAGGGACTCTCTTTTCAGATGCCATCTTCAAAACGGTGAGGTCAATGGTTATGGTGCAGGATCTAATCTTCAAGGGGAAGTCCTTGATGATGCCAATTGGGGTTGTAGAAGAAGAATCCCCAAAGGTGAGAGAAGAAGTGTCTGGTTCCATGCTTTCAATCCCAAGACTCTTCACCATAGCCATGGAAATCACATCCACACTAGCACCACTATCAACAAGAGCATCATCCATAGTTATCTTACCAAGGGAGCAAGACAAGGTGAACTTCCCTTGAGATTCTTAGGGAGGGAATTTGGAGGGATTGGTGGATCAATCTTCAGAATGGAGATATCCAAAAGCTCAACCACTTCAGCCTGGTGGTCTAGAATGTCCTTGATGAGCATCATCTGGACATGAGTTTCACGCATACCCGAGATCTCTGGAAGCTTGACTCTAACATCACTAAGATCTTTCCTGAACTTTGAGATCACCTTCTTCTGAGCTTTGGTGAGAACTCTTTGAGGAAAAGGGAGCTTATCATAGGGTCATAGCTCAACCTCAGTGTTTTCTTTCTTCACCTCTTTAAGCTTGTGGTCAGCACTTTTCTCAACTGGTGTCTCAGCCTTTGGCTCATCCCGTTTCAGAATATTTACTTCAACCTTCTTGGCAGTTTGCTTCACATCCTTAGCCTCAGCTGTAGCCATAACCAATCTCTGAACAATTCCACTCTCAGTCCCAAGAACTAGCTGTTCAATCTCATCCACCTCTTTCTCATGATCACTTAGCTCAATCTCTGAAGAAGTAGTAGAGAGGACAACATTGCAAGACTCCTTGGGATTCTTCTCTGGTTTTCCTGGTAGAGATCCCATTTTGCTATTGGAAGATGAAGACATAGAGGCAACCTGGCTCTCAAAAGCTTTGAGATGAGAGGCAAGTTGCATGTATTTGTTGTTGAGGTCAGAATAGGTCCGTCAATATTTGCATGGATGTTCTTGAACTCATCTCCAATATTCTTAGCACTTAGCTCGAGGTGGCTTTATCTGTGAGATAAAGACGTGGTGTCATCTTTCTGGAACGGTATGTGGTAATGGAAGCACGAGGTGTTGAAGCACAAACGATCGCAGCATGCACAGTGACACACAGAAGCACGAGGTGCCGTTCCACCTGCGACCGAAGCATGCTGATCGCCATGTAGATTTGAAGTGGCGCCTTGCATGAGTTCCAGACATGAAGCTTGAAATCTGGGAGGTAATGTGGCGCCTTTCATGAGTCCTGGACATGCTGACAGCCATGTGGAGCACGAGGTGCCGCGACGCATGCGTCCGGAGCCATGCGAAACGACACACGGGCTGCCACCAACCTGAATCTGATTCGCTGCTGTATTCTATAAATACCCACGACCCCCAATTCATTTCTCCACATCCAGAACACTTCAAAGCAAGTTAAAAACGTTAGAAAAAAATAGAAAAAGAAAACAAGAGTTTCCGAGCTTTTTCGAGAGTTTTAGAGAGTTTTCGAGAGCAGTTACTGCACCAGTTTTGGGTCAGCGTCCAGAGAAGGTTATTTCAAGTGAAGACCAGTCAAGTAAAGATCAGATCATTTCAAGATCATTTCAGAAGGGAAGCTACTTTATAAGTTCAAGAAAGGGTTTTGGTCGAGGATTCGAGAAGGGGTCAAAGCCACAACGAACCGAACACGGTGAGTCACAGCAATTGTTTGTTAACTTGTTTTCATTCAGATTCCCGTTATTTGGAAGTTGGATCATGGCAGGAGGCCAGGTCTAAACTGAGTAACGGTTGGATTAGTTAGTAGTAATGGTTAGGTTGATTAGTTAGTAGCATGCTTAGTTATTGCTTGAGAATCGTAGTAGCATGCTAATGGTTAGGTTGATTGGTTAGTTAGTGAACGCTTAGATAATATCGCTAGGTTGTGGATAGTTAGGATCTGGAATTGATTGATCGCTAGGTTGTTAGATTGCATGCTTAGTTATGGCTTATTGATTGCTAGATAACTAGGATGTTTGATTGATTGCTAGGTTGATAGATTTCTTGCTTAGATAATTATTCCTATTGCATTATTATCTGTTTGCTTGCAGGGATTGTTGTTGTTTAGTTGATTAGTTGTTAGTACTGGGGTTCTAGGTCATATAGACCGAATTTCTAGTACGTATAGTTGTAGTTGAGTTAGTACTGGGGTTCTAGGTCATATATACCGAATTTCTAGTACTTATAGTTATGGTTAATAAGTTAATACTGGGGCTCTGGCTCGCTGAGTGACATTAGGTTACTCATTAAACTCACCTATCTTTGCAGGAAACCTTAGTGGGAGACCGGGTAGAGTGGAAGCTAGACGTTAGGAGCACCGGAAGTACTTTGCCTTTCCTTTTGTAAAATGGTACTTGTTATAGTATTTTGACTCGGTATTGGCACTAGGCCTGGATCCATCTGTAACATTTTACTTGTAACGAATCTTTACTATATTTAATAAAAGTGATGTTTTAAATTCATTACAATGGTTCTCTGATAATTAGACTTGTCAACGTTAGGTCTTGTTAGGTTGAAAAGTCTTAAGCCACTATCTAACGGAACCGTTAACTCTTGGTACGGGTGTTGCAAAGCCTCAGTCCTCAATTTAGCGGGACGTGTTAGTGGATGAACTGGTCTAAGTTGCGGATTAAATTCTGCGACATTGACTGGATCGTCCCTAGCTCGTCATGTAACGCTTCCGGATCACCGGGTGTTGGTCGGTCCTTCGGTCATGTTCTTGTTTGATCGTTGGCCGGTGGTTCGACTTATGCCTAGAACAGTTTGGGGGTGTTACAAAGGGGGTATCAGATCATGGTTTCATCCATGCTTCCAAAATCTGCGTTTTTAATCGATTTTCAAATGTTTTTCGAGTCAAAAAGGTGTCGAAAGGCATTTAAAGTATTCCGGTCACGTCCAGCCATTCTGGGTAATATATTTAGGATTTACCTTTATTGTTGGTTGTAGATGAGTAATGGGGGGGCAAGTCAAGGTAGGCAGTGGGGATGGTCAACAAGGGATGGTCGAGCATATGGAGATTCAGAACAGGAATTTTCTACTGGGAACAGAATGGGTCATCGAGATATGAGTCAACGAAATGGAATTCCATTTTCAACAAGCCGTGGGCATATTCAGTCACAGCTGCAAGCAAGTTCACATTCAAATGAACAACCAAGGCAAAGAGGGAATCGAGAGGCTGAAGCTCCACTGGGAGGAGCTGTAGATTTGTTTACTCAAATACTGCAGCAAGTTTCAAGGGATGCACAAACTGAGGAGTCTTTAAACTTGGAGTATCTGAAGATATTGAAGACGATGAAGAGTCTTGAAACATACAAGTTCAAAGGAGGAATCAACATGTTTGAAGCAGAAGAATGGATGCACATGATGGAGACAAACTTTGAAGCAATGATCTGTCCAAACGAATACAAGAAGAGAGTAGTAGTTTACTATCTATAAGGAGATGCTCGTAACTGGTAGGAAAGTGTGGAACGTCAACATGGAAATCATATTACATCTTGGGAGGAATTTCAGAAGGAGTTCAGAAGGAAATATTTTCCACCAGAGGAAAAACATCGATTGGAGAGACAGTTCATGAATCTTACACAAGGAAGAGATAGGACAGTACGGGAGTATGAAGCTGAATTCACAAGACTTCGGCGCTATGTATTCAACGGCCAGGAAGACGAAGCAACAATGATTCGGAACTTCATGTATGGATTACAACCTGAGCTAGGTAGCAGACTCGCCTCAGGTAACTTTGAAAATCTCACAGAGTTAGTCGAGAGGGCAGTAAATGTGGAAAGTGCAGTAGCGGCAGAAGAAAAGTATGAATCAAACGGAAAAGATTTTAGTGGCCAGAAGGAAAAGAAAATAGTTGAGTTCACGGACAACCTAACCAGGAAGAGAAGACACGACTCAAAATCTCGGAAAGAAAACCAGGAATGTTTTATTTGTGGACTGGTTGGTCATATCGCTCGACACTGTATGGCAGATCAAGCTGCATCGACCGAAGAACATCCCCCACTTGCCCTACTGGAAGACAGACCCCCGAGGAAAAGAAAGTATAAGACCTAGATAGTTAGGAACCCTTTAACCTTCAGCCAACAAGGTAAGTATGGGTTCTAACTTTCTTGTTTGAATGTTTATTGCGTGATTGATTGTGATTGTTTAGAAATTGGTTTTAGTTCCTTTTTGATGTCTTGCATATTTGCATTGTTTTATCCATTCATCCATATGCATTTTGATCATTTAGACTAGGATTTAGGCATTTTTAGGTCCATGTTGCATTCATTTGTCTTTATTAGGTTTTGGAGTACCACATGGAGTTCTTGGAGATGTTTGGTGCAATTGAAGCTCAAGAGAGAAGTTGGGCGACCTATTGGAGGTCTGGCGACCTATTGGAGCGAGGGCATGAGGTCGCTGCGATAGGCGATAAAGCAAGCTGTTGGAGTGAGGTCTGGAGCGATGTCTTCAAGTCGCTCCAGCCTTAGAGCGACCCCCAGGCGACCCCCAGGCGCTCGCTCTTTTCATCCACGAACACACGAAGAAGGCCTTAGGCGACCCACAGAGCGACCCATCGAGTCGCTCCGAGCCCGGAGCGGCGTGCTGGGCGGCGTGCATAGGTCGCTCCGTCTTATGGTTGCGAATTTTAACCTTTCAAGGACCTTTTGCAATTTGTGATGCTTTCGTTTTTAGATCCAAAACCTAAACTTAAGTACCTTGTAAGCCATTTTCAGGAGATCTATCTTTTACACTTGGTAAACATCAAAAACATATTGAAAAAGTTCATCTTTTGGATCTTTGATTCTTGTGTTCTTATTGTTCTTGTTGATTATTTGTTTTCAATCTTCTACATGATTAATCTTCTATCCAACATGGGTTTAAGAATAATCATGGAGATTAGTGAGTAATCCTCTTTTGAATTCATGGGTTAGGTGATTAAGGGTGATTAGGCTAGATCTAGGATGTTTTAGTGTAGATCATTCTTATTCCTTGCTAGTAGAGTATTCATAATGCATCTTCTGAGTTGGCCACTCAAAAGTTGATCCTTAGGCATTTCCACCCACAAGGTGTTCAATGAAATGCGAGATAACTCTCTAAGCTTTTAACATACTTTACCAAAGACATTTGTTGTTAAAGGTGTTAAGATAGCCAATAGACTTGCTAGTAATGATTGCTTTCATATTATTCAACCAAAGACATTTGATGTTTGAAATGTGTCAGCAAATGAACATTCATCTAGACATAGAGTTTGTTTATGTTTGTGTCTAAGCTTAAGGTTGATAGCTTGATTGATCATTTGCCATCTTTAGTTTGAAACTTGATCACCCAAGATCTAATTCCTATACCCATGAGTTCTCTTTTATCATAACAAAGCTCCTTCATTTTATTGTTTTATCATTCTCATATTGCATTCTATAATTAGTAGTAGTTTAAAACCATCCAAATTATCGGTTGCACTTAGATTAAGTAGTACTTGCATTCTTGGTGCTTTGAATCCCTCAACTGGTTCGACATTCACTCATACTACAACATTTGCCTTAGGAGCCTTGAAAACTCCTAACATCAAATTAGGCCGCTGCCAAATTCTCGAGTAGATTTAAACATTGAGATTTAGTCACTTGCTTGAGACTAAGTCATTTTTTCTTTATCTTGTTACTGATTCTCCATCTTCATTTCCTTGGCATTTCAGGTGTATGAACTTGAGGAGTAGAGGCACAACAAACCTTGTTCAAGAGTTGAAGACATTAGAGCATTTGAAAGGAAAACTAGAAGAAGGAGACAAGCATAAGAGCAACAGGCTCACTTTGAGAGGTTGGATACAGACATGGAAAACTTACCACAAGGTGGAAATGTGAACGGTCAAGGTGCTGACAACCCTCCACCACAAGAGCCACAACACCCACAGAGACCAGCTCGAGCCATTGGAACCTATGACCGCCCTAACATTCATGGGCATAGGTTAGGAATCAGAGCACCAGCTGTGGAAGCCAACAACTTTGAGGTCAAACCAGGACTCCTCAACGTGATCGAGAACAACAAGTATCATGGCTTGGCTGTAGAGGACCCATTCGATCACTTGGACAAGTTTGACAGCTACTGTGGGTTGTCAAAAACCAATGGTGTCTCTGAGGATGCTTTCAAGCTCAAGCTATTCCCTTTCTCTTTGGGGGATAAGGCGCGTCAATGGGAGAAGTCTTTACCCAGCGACTCTATCACCACCTGGGATGACTGCAAAAGAGCATTCTTGGAAAAGTTCTTCTCTACCTCAAGAACTGCAAAGCTGAGAAATGAAATTTCAAGTTTTCAACAGAAGAACTTGGAAGGATTCAGTGAAGCTTGGGAGAGATTCAAGAGCTATCAAGCTCAATGTCCACACCATGGTTTCTCCAGGAAAGTTTGCTTAGCACATTCTGGAGGAGCTCTTCTAAGTCTGAGCCAGGTTGGATCTGCAAGTAATGGGTTTTCTTGGGGAGAAGCGAGGAAGATCTGAGGAGAGCTAGTTGACAACATGGTGAAAAGTGAGCGATCTGGTGGAGACCACGACGAGCGTTAGAACTGATGATAAGCAGACAAGGAAGGAGCTAAAGGCTCTGCGAGGAGAAGATAGACATACTCATTGCTGATAAAGCTACACAAGAGCAGTTGAACTTTGTTGGAAACAAAACCAAGAGAGCACCACCTGCAGTTAATGAGGTTGATGGGCTGGAAGGGCAAGAGAGCTGTGTTTCATCAACAACAATGGTAGTTGGTACAGGAAAGAGCCTAATTTTCAGTACAACAACTACCCACAGAGATCTAATCCCAACAACCAACAAGGAGGCTACCAGCCCGAGCAACTACAACCAGCAGGTGGTAACCAGCCTAGGAACAATCAGCAAAGCAACTATCAGCCTCAGCGAACCCTCCTCCGGCTTCCCAGCAAGGAAACCAATCTTCTCAACAACAGGCTAATCCTTCAGTTACACTCTTGAGGAAGCGCATGACACTCTCTGAAACAAATCACGGAATCCGAGACTAGAAGTGAGAAGCATGTTGGATATGAGTTGAAGAATCTCCATAACAAGATTGATGGAAGCTACAATGATCTCAACAACAAGTTCGAGGGCTTTGGAGAGCGGTTTGCTGCCATGAACACTCAGCAAAATCGTCGACAAGGTTCTCTACACGGAAAATCTGAGCAAAACCCAAAGGAGGCAATGAAAGCTGTTACCCTCGGGGTGGAAGCGGTTACCTCATAGAACTCTCACCAAGGATCTTTGAGAAACAAGGTGAGGGTTGCCATCAACATGGATGATGATGAGGTAGTGATTGTGGATGAGAAAACCAATGATGAGATCTTGGAGAAGATTGTGGAAGCCAAGGGTAAAGGAAAGGTTGGAGAAAGAACTGAGAAAGATGGTGAAGATCACTCCAAAGAAATGAGAAGCCTTTTGTTCCTCCTCCTTATGAACGAAACTCCCATTCCACTGGAAGATTCAGCTGAGAGAAGTACAAAGCTCGTTTGAGAAGCGGATGAGTGAAATTCAGGTCACAATGCCTATCATTGATGCTTTCATGCTGGTTCCTCTGATGAAGTTCACGAAGATCGTGGCTGCAAAGAAAAATGGAGGAATGATGATCCTTACTCATGAGTGCAGTGCCATCATTGAGGCTTGATGTTCCAAGAAAGCTAGAGGATCAGGATGCTTCACACTACCTTGTGCTATCGGACCTATGGTATTGAGAGGTGTCTCTGCGATTTGGGGGCTAGTGTCAGCCTGATGCCTTTATCGTGGCAAAGAAGCTTGGATTCACTCGGTACAAGAAGTGTAGACTCTCATAGTTACGGCTGATCGTTGATGAAGTACCACATGGGTATCTTGGAGGACCTTCTGTGAAGGTTGGAAATTGTGAGATCCCTACAGACTTTGTGGTGCTTGAGATGGGGAGGAAGCTCAAGATCCCTTAATCCTTGGAAGACCTTTCTTAGCCACAGCAGGAGCTATTGTTAATGTGAAAGAAGGCAAGATTGATCTCCATTTGGGTAAAGGGCACATCCTCCATTTTGACATCAAGGAGGTAATGAAGAAACCTACTACTCGAGGGCAAGTCTTCTACATTGAAGAGATGGATGCTCTTCTTGATGAGCTCCTTGAAGAGCTATCACTAGAGGGCTCTACAACATGCTTTGACCATAGAAAGAGGTTGTAGTGATTGAGAATGTGGAAGTGCTGCTTATGGGATGATGCTGGATTCACACAAGGGTTTGCTAGTGAGGAACAGTATGAGGAACTGCCACAAGTGGTTCAAGCGGTCGCTCAATAAGAAGCGTCCAGCAAGATGACTGGAGGCGAGCTTAAGGCACCTAAGGTGGAGCTTAAACCCCTTCCCATGGTGTAAGGTATGCATTCCTTGGCCCTAATGAGACTTATCTGTCATTGTGAGTAGTGAACTTCTTGGCCGAGCTTTACGAAATTTTAAAAGCACTTAAAAGATTTAGAAAAGCAATAGGTTACTCACTAGATGATATCAAAGGGATATCACCCTCTTTGTGCATGCATAGGATACATGTAGAGGATGAATCAATGACTTCTATTGAGCATCAAAGAAGGTTAAATCCTAACCTGAAGGATGTTGTAAAGAAGGAGATTCTTAAACTTTTAGATGCTGGTGTGATCTACCTATCTCGGACTCTAAATGGGTATCTCCTGTGCATGTTGTCCCAAAGAAAGGTGGTATCACTGTAATTAAAAATGACAAGGATGAATTGATACCAACCAGAACCATCTCAGGTCATAGAATGAGCATTGATTACCGGCCGATGCATCTAGGAAAGATCATTTCCCATTACCATTTATTGATCGATGCTTGAAAGACTTGCTAATCCCTCATTCTATTGCTTTCTTGATGGGTATTCAGGATTCTTCCAGATACCCATACATCCCAATGATCAAGAGAAAACGACATTCACATGTCCTTATGGTACCTTTGCCTATCGAAGGATGCCATTTGGGCTATGTAATGCTCCACCACCTTCAAAGGTGCATGATGTCAATTTTCTCGATCTAATTGAGGATGTTGTGGAGGTGTTCATGGATGACTTCTCTGTCTATGGATCTTAGTTTTACGCTTGTTTGTCAAATCTATGCAGGGTCCTACGAGATGTGAAGACACCAACCTCGTGCTGAGCTGGGAGAAGTGCCACTTCATGGTTAAAGAAGGGATTGTCTTTGGGACACAAGATCTCGAGAAAGGAATTGAGGTAGACAAGGCAAAGATTGATGTGATGATCAGTTTGGCTCCTCCAAAGACAAAAGACATCGAGTTTCTTGGGGCATGCTAGCTTCTATAGAAGGTTCATCAAGGATTTCTCCAAGATTTGCCACTCACCAGATCACAGGTGCGAAGAGATCTTTCTCTTTGGTCAGGAATGTCTAGAAGCTTTCAAGAAGCTGAAGAGTGAGCTTGTGAGTGCTCCCATTGTCCAACCACCTGATTGGGATCTCCCCTTTGAGATCATGTGTGATGCTAGTGACTGCGTGTGGAGCTGTTTTGGGGCGAAGAAGGATGGCAAGTCTCATGTGATCTACTATGCAAGCCAAACCTTGAATGATGCTCGATGAAATATGCCACAACCGAGAAGGAAATGCTGGCCATTGTCTTTGCATTTGAGAATTCGAAGCTACTTAGTGGGGTCAAAGTTATTGTCTACACAGATCATGCTGCTTTGAGACACCTTTTGGCAAAGAAAGATGCAAAACCCGGCTTTTGAGGTGGATCCTTTGCTTCAAGAGTTTGATTTAGAGATCAGGGACAAGCCAGGAGTTGAAAATGGTGTAGCTGATCACTTGTCCAGGCTGCAAATAGAGTGTGGCATCCCCATTGATGAGAGACTTCTGAAGAGCAGATCATGGCCATTGGAGCAGTGATTGCAGCCTCAGAAACCCGTAAAGCTTGAAGAGGTCAAGGCTACTGAAAAGAAAGAACCTTGGTATGCTGATTTGGTGAATTACTTAGCCACGGAAAAGAACCTTTGAATCTTGTGGGCTATGCCAAGAAGAAGTTTTACAGGGATGTGAAGAGGTACTACTGGGATGAGCCTTACCTCTACATTCTCTGCAAAGATCAGCTTTATAGGAGAGTGGTTGCTAATGAAGAAGTTGATGGGATTCTTACACACTGTCATGGATCATCCTATGGAGGCCACTTTGCTACCTTCAAGACAGTTGCAAAAGTGTTACAAGCTGGGTTCTGGTGGCCACACATGTTCAAGGATACACAAGACTTTGTTTCAAGGTGTGATTCATGCCAAAGAAGAGGAAACATCACCAAAAGAAATGAGATGCCTCAAAATCCAATCCTTGAAGTTGAGGTGTTTGATGTGTGGGGTATCGACTTCATGGGACCATTTCCATCATCCTATGGAAACAAATACATCTTTGTAGCTGTTGACTATGTCTCAAAGTGGGTGGAAGCCATTGCAAGTCCCACCAATGATGTTGGAGTTGTAACTAAGATGTTCAAGAGTGCAATATTCCAAGGTTTGGAGTTCCAAGAGTTGTGATCAGTGATGGGGGCTCTCATTTCATCAACAAGCTGTTTGAAGGACTTCTCAAACAGAAGGGTGTGAAGCATAAGGTGGCAAATCCTTACCACCCTCAAACAAGCGGTCAAGTTGAGGTCTCTAACAGAGAGATAAAGTCCATTTTGGAAAAGATTGTTGGGGTTACAAGGAAGGATTGGTCAGCTAAGCTGGATGATGCACTTTTGGCTTATAGGACAGCATACAAAATCCCTTTGGGAACCACACCTTTCAACCTTGTGTATGGGAAAGCTTGCCATTTGCCAGTGGAACTTGAGTACAAAGCATTATGGGCAGTAAAGTTGCTGAACTTTGACATCAGGAGTGCTAAGGAGAAAATGTTTCTTCAACTACATGAACTCGATGAGATAAGAATGGATGCTTTTGATAACTCAAGGATCTACAAGGAAAAGACTAAAGCTTTCCATGACAAGAACATTCTGAAGAGAGAGTTCAAAGAGGGAGATCAAGTCCTTCTCTACAACTCTAGGTTGAAGTTATTTCCAGGGAAGCTCAAGTCGAGATGGTCAGGTCCATTCAAGGTCAAGGAGGTTAAACCTTATGGAGCGATAGTGTTGTGGGGTGCTGATGGAAGAGACTTCACAGTCAACGGCCAGAGGATTAAGCTCTACATGGTTACCACACCTAAGGAAGATGGAACTTCAATCTCACTTTCTGATCCTATCCCAACCTAACCTTAATGGAGGCAAAGTCAAGCTAGAGACTTTAAACAAGCTCACTTGGGAGGAAGTCCCATGTCTATCTTTGTATATATTATTTTCATCTTTTGATTGCAGGTGAGTAAAAAAAAAAAAAAAAAAAATGTGGAGACTGGCCAGAGAACGACCATCAGAGCGACCTCCGGCAGCGACGTGCATGGGTCGCTCCAGCGAGGCGAGTCGTGGGCGACACCCGAGTCGCTTCGTCTTTCGACTGCTTGGAGAACCGAAGCAGGGCTCGGAGCGACGTCCTGGATCGAGGGGTGAAGGTCGCTCCAGGTGGGAGCGAGGTCGCCACAGCGACTGTCTCACGTCGCTCGGCTGTCGACCGCTTCTTGAAGCGAGGAAGTAACCCGGAGCGACCCCCCCCCCCAGCGACTCTGCCCGGTCGCTCCCAACCACGGTTCAGGTAAGTTTTCTAACCTAAAACCCGGTTCAAATCAATTGAACCTATCCTAACCAGCCTAAACCGGACCATGCCCACCCCTAGACCTACCCACCCCACGCCATCTTCTATCTCACTCTCTCTTCTTCATCAAAAACACACAAACTCTCACCACTCCAAAACCCCATATCTCACTCAATCCTTCACCAAATCACCTCATTCTTCTTCTAAATTCCAAGTTTTCGCCCCTGTAGTCTACTTCCCCATACCAAATAGCCATTTCCTTCCATCCAAAGCAAGGTATTGTGTTTTTGAATTCAATTTCGTAGGTCCATGAACCCTAGAATTTCAAAATCGAAATTTGGACCTTTTCTTGCTTAATTATGGTGAAATAAACTAGGGAAAGCTTGTATATCATGTTGGGTTGGTCATTTCATGGTGAAATTGAGTTTAATTTGAACTTTTGCAAATTAGGGTTCATGGATTTGGGGATTTCGAATTTTGATCTAATCAAAGGTGTTTGTGATTGATATGGCTCTGCTATGGTGTTTAGAAGCTTGATTAATGAACCTCCTCATGCTAGAACAACTTTGATCATTGAATTTTGCATAGATTGTAACTTTCATATCTTGAAAAGTTTGAGAAGTGTGATTCTTTGCTATTGGTTCATCTTCTTGATGCTAAATGTGTAGAGAAAGTCGCATTGACTTATCATGATTCGGTTCGCAAACTGATCCCCTTTCAAAGTTTTGAATTTCTCAGGTACAAATGGTTAGGACGACCAAAGGAAAGCTGGATGCCAAGAAGCAAACGGTTGAGAAAGCTGTAGCAACCGCACTCCATCGCTCAGAACAGAAAGGACTTCTAGACAGCAAGCTCGGCTGCTAAGAAGTCAAAAGAGCAAGAGAAGAAAGCAGGAAAAAGTGTTGCAGTTCCCACCAATGAGGAGAGTGAGGCTGAAAGTGAAGATGAGCAAGTCCCTCAAAAGAAAGCCAAGTTGTCCAAAGGGAAGGCAATAGCTATTGATAGGGACAGAGAGAAGACACCATCAGTTGAGGAGCTGTATGATCACTTGATGAAGGGTGTCGCCTGGACTCCAACGAGGTTTGCTGACCTCGATTTGCTGAAGGAGTTGGGTTTGGAATCTGACATTGAGGCAATGCTGGGATATTTGAAGTTGCCAAAGCTCCTTACCATGGCTCACCCTACATACAAGGACGTCTCCTGCCAGTTCTTATCTTCACTTGAGGTCACTTACCATGACACACAGCATGTGAGGCAAGGGTGGGGTAAAATCAAGTTCAGCGTCCATGGCAGAGTCTACAACATGAGCTTCAGAGATATTCGGAGAGCCATGGGATTCCAAGACCTGGAAGACTCTATTCTTCCCAAATGTGAAGGCCTTCCGAGGGAGTTATGGAAACTGATCACCGGAAACGCACACTGCACCGAGTGACAAGAACTCACATATCCGACATCCATCACGTGCGCTACCTTCATAGGATGCTGGTCCATGCTTTCTACCGCGAAAGCAACATGGCAGTTGCGAGGATGATCTTCGCCTTCTCTGCCCAGCTATATCACCTTATACCACTCACGGAGTCTTGCCTCTTCCGAGCCATGACATCTACGCTACCTTTGGGATGGTCGGGTTCTTCGTGAGTCGTCTCGAGCATTACAGGGATTGGGCCTGGTACACCAAGGATCCTGATCCGAAGATTGGTATTGGTGGTATGATCACACCACTTCTTGAGTTCCTGGGAGTCAGCTTGGGAAAAGATGCAGCTGGTCCTAGTTTCATCGATGCTACTTACCTGAGGATCACTACATACTTCAGCGAAGGGAGCTATGTCTACCACTACTACCTGCGTGGCCATCCAGCTGAGGTACTCCTTCCGAACAGAACCTTGACCAGTTTAGAGAGGCCTGGAGCTATCAGTTTCGACATTGCTCACGGAAACTTCTTTCGTGACCATGGCCCCCTTGAACCGATGACTGTACCGAAGAGAAGAAGTGCTGCAACCAGACATGATACATCCGGGACTTCATCAGCAGCAGCGGCGTCAGATGAACCTGTCTATGGGCCTCCGCGTTACTACTTCAAGCCACACGATGGAGTCATACCCCCTGGTGCCCTTCGTGACGCCCATGATCATATTGATAGGCTTCAGAGATGGAACAAGGCTCAGGACAGAACGATAGAGAAGCTCAAGGAAAAGTGCAAGGCGCTCAGCAAGACAGTGAAAAAGCAGGCTAAGACTTTAGCCAAGTTCATGAAGAAGGTGGCTGATGTCTTGACCAGGGGAGGAATAGCGGGTTGTAGCTCAGCAGACTTCGACTTTCCGGACATTTCAGCTACGCAGCCTCGACCCCAGCCTGAAGAGCTTGGTTTCCCTCTCACCGCTAGACAGCTCCAGCGCAAGAACAGGAACCCACCCATCGAACCATCCACCTCAGGAAACAAATCACCCTCCCTCGCCTCCAGTGATGAAGATATTGAGATTGAGGAAGTCGAGAGCCAACCACAGTACGCAGACTACTACCCAGCACCAGGCGGCTACTACACCTCTTTCCCACCAAACTATGACGAGGATGAGCCGTCTACCTTCACGCGATCCCCATAGGAGGTACCTTCCCTTACCATTGTACATACCACTTTTTCTTTACATTTTAGATTGCTTTTGGGTATCTCTCTCAACTTAACAACACAGAGACTGTGTGACTTAAGTTTGGGGGAGGTACCAAGTATTTGATCATGTTTGCTTTGATGTTTTTGCATTGAGTCTTGCATTGTGCATATATATAAAAAAAAATATATGAAAAATTCGAAAAAAATACATAAGAATCATTTAGTAGCATCATTTGCATTGTTAGGAGAGTCTAGAGCATATAGGCTGCATTCACTTGCATTGGGAGCAATGATTTAAAATGCCTTGTAAAGAACACCACCTTGTGCCTGAGTAGTTCATGCACCTCTCTAAAAAGCTTGTATGTTTCGAGCCTTGAAAGCTCTTCCTGAAACTCATTGATTGCTGAAACTCGGTCTTTGAAGCCAACTTCAACCCTAATTGAACTGAATTGAACTTAATGCATCTTGCTCATGGTCTCTTGTGTACTGAATTATGGCTATACACACTTGAGTTGTCACACCTTTTATACCAATCTCTTTGACAACCTCTAGTGGTAGACCACACCCAAAACCCGTTCCTCCTTTTAAGCTTTCATTGATTGATGAGTGAGGCCTTTTTCGGAAAGTCTTACATGTGCATAATGTTGAGAGTATTGGGAACGACAATGTTTGGTCTTCATTCTTGCTAGATTAGACACACTATTGTCTAGCATTAGGATGGGGGTGAGTGTTGTAAATTTTGATTTGGGAATTTTGAAAAGGTTGAAGGAAAAGAATGATATGGGATAAGAAGAGAAGCCTCTAGCTCATGTTTGTAAAAATTTTTGGCCCCAAAAAAAAAAAAAAAAAAAAAAGAGAGAGAGAGAATAAAGAAAAGGGGCTAGCAAGTTAGTACGAGCTAAGAGGCTATAAAATTTGGTAAATCCCTTGTTAAAAAAAAAGAGTTTTGTGTTGAGAAATATTCTTGAGTATCTTGGGTGAGAGATGTGAGTTGGGTTTGGTATTGAGAAATGAATTTGTAACATATATGTTTGGGAAAAGGGTAGAACAATGGAGACCGAGCATTGTATGCATGAGTTGATCCCTTTCTTAGATATATTATGTGCAATGTCAAGGCTACTTGTCTTGAGAGAACCACCTTGAAAATCACTTGTCTTGAAACTCTTGTCTCACTTGAATAAAAAGCCTTCCCTTACCCAAATGATTTGGACCAATTGACCATTTGCAAGAACTCACTTTTGCTGTACTTAATGAACATGAGAGTTGGATGATTTGATTGTGTGATTGCATGAATGTGAGCATAGGGGCAAAAAGAGCTAAGATAGGCCTAGAGAAGCTAGAGAATTAAAAGAGAAGGTGTGATCATGTTGGTTTAAATGTTGGATTAATTCCAAAGTGTGTTTCTTTTGGCTATGAGCTCCACCTTCAAACCTCTTCCCCTACAAGTTCTAGAAAGTTCACTTGAGGACAAGTAAAAGAACAAGTTTGGGGGAGTTGATGTCTTGCATATTTGCATTGTTTTATCCATTCATCCATATGCATTTTGATCATTTAGACTAGGATTTAGGCATTTTTAGGTCCATGTTGCATTCATTTGTCTTTATTAGGTGTTGGAGTACCACATGGAGTTCTTGGAGATGTTTGGTGCAATTGAAGCTCAAGAGAGAAGTTGGAGCGACCTATTGGAGGTCTGGAGCGACCTATTGGAGCGAGGGCATGAGGTCGCTGCGATAGGCGATAAAGCAAGCTGTTGGAGTGAGGTCTGGGAGCGATGTCTTCAAGTCGCTCCAGCCTTAGAGCGACCCCCAGAGCGACCTCCCCAGGTCGCTCGCTCTTTTCATCCACGAACACACGAAGAAAGCCTTAGAGCGACCCACCAGAGCGACCCATCGAGATCGCTCCCGAGCCCCAGAGCGACGTGCTGGAGCGACGTGCATAGGTCGCTCCACGTCTTATGGTTGCCGAATTTTAACCTTTCAAGGACCTTTTTGCAATTTGTTATGCTCGTTTTTTAGATCCAAAAACCTAAACTTAAGTACCTTGTAAGCCATTTTCAGGAGATCTATCTTTTACACTTGGTAAACATCAAAAACATATTGAAAAAGTTCATCTTTTGGATCTTTGATTCTTGTGTTCTTATTGTTCTTGTTGATTATTTGTTTTCAATCTTATACATGATTAATCTTCTATCCAACATGGGTTTAAGAATAATCATGGAGATTAGTGAGTAATCCTCTTTTGAATTCATGGGTTAGGTGATTAAGGGTGATTAGGCTAGATCTAGGATGTTTTAGTGTAGATCATTCTTATTCCTTGCTAGTAGAGTATTCATAATGCATCTTCTGAGTTGGCCACTCAAAAGTTGATCCTTAGGCATTTCCCACCCACAAGGTGTTCAATGAAATGCGTGAGATAACTCTCCTAAGCTTTTAACATACTTTACCAAAGACATTTGTTGTTAAAGGTGTTAAGATAGTCAATAGACTTGCTAGTAATGATTGCTTTCATATTATTCAACCAAAGACATTTGATGTTTGAAATGTGTCAGCAAATGAACATTCATCTAGACATAGAGTTTGTTTATGTTTGTGTCTAAGTTTAAGGTTGATAGCTTGATTGATCATTTGCCATCTTTAGTTTGAAACTTGATCACCCAAGATCTAATTCCTATACCCATGAGTTCTCTTTTATCATAACAAAGAAAGCTCCTTCATTTTATTGTTTTATCATTCTGTTATTGCATTCTATAATTAGTAGTAGTTTAAAACCATCCAAATTATCGGTTGCACTTAGATTAAGTAGGTACTTGCATTCTTGGTGCTTTGAATCCCTCAGAACTGGTTCGACATTCACTCATACTACAACATTTGCCTTAGGAGCCTTGAAAACTCCTAACATCACTATTCTGTGCTTTTGCACGAGAACTAGTGGCTTCTTAATTGTCGTTCTGTGCTATTGCACAAGAACTTGTGGTTGGTGTTCTTGTTGTGTGTAGGAACGTTGTGGCAGGCAATGACCCCCGAAGACCAAACCCTTGAAGACTGAAGGTTGGATCAGTAGTGTTCTTATTGTTGGATCTCTTGCGCAATCTATTGATGACACATTTGGAAGATTCAGAGCTGTGATGGGTACATGCTTGGGTTCAGAAGATGAATTCATCGTATTGATATAGTAAACCAAGACAGCATAAGGATTCCGGTAAGAGTGAGTGGGCAGAGGAGATATCTATCAAAAAGGAAATGATAGATGTAGAAGACTTGATCATCAGAAGAAATCAAAGTTGAAGAAGTGGATAAGTATCAGTGTGGTATCTATCGAGAGGACAAGGTGGAACTTTCCGCAAGCATTCAGAATTCGAGGATGAATTCTATTAAGGTGGGGGGGAGAATGTAAAAACTCGCCCGAAGGGGTAAAATGGTCGAGATCGACAAGTTGGAATTTGGACCCAAGCTTTTGGAGATTGAAACACCTTGAGTAATGTTAAGTTTCCATCACAAAAAAATTAACATGGTTTAGAGAAAACAGAAGATTGGTCGAGCATCAACATAGTGGCCGAACCGCAGGCAAGAAGGGTCGATCGAGAAATTTCGAAGAATGAGGTGGTCAAAGAATTGATCGTGAGGGAATCTTAAGCTGCTCAACCATGTTAGACAATGTCTTAGATTGATCAGTCGGATCTTTTGGAAGAATAAAAATTTTGGAAGTACGACGTTTTAAAAGCATGACGTTTTTGAAGCCGACGTTTCTTCACCGCGAAGTTTTCCCGGAAAAAATTTCGTACACTAAAATATGATTCTTGAAGTAGGAAGCAGGACGGAAAATTTAGGAGGATGGGAAGCAAGCACGACGGGAATCGAAGCACGACGGGAAAACCCGAAGTTAGCTAAAATCGCTAATTTCGGTATTGTGAATTTTGCAAGGAAGCCGGAGGCTCGAGAAATATTTTTCTTAAACTTCAAAATTATTATTGAGTTTATTAAAAATATTCAGCGCATCAAAACCAGAGCGGAAAATTATTCGGGAATGATCGCGGGTCGAAAATTCACCGGAAGGGTCGAAATAAGTTAAATGGACCGAGAAGCTCGAGGTGGCCTTGTCTGTGAGATAAAGATGTGGTGTCAGCTTCCTGGAATGTTATGTGGCAATGGAAGCACGAGGTGTTGAAGCACAAACGATCGCAGCATGCGGTGACACCTGAAGCGAGGTGCCGCTGACTCGGCCGAAGCATGCTGACCGCCATGTGGATTTGAAGTGGCGCCTTGCATGAGTTACAGACAGGCATCTTGAAATATGGGAGGTAATGTGGCGCCTTTCATGAGTCCTGGACATGCTGACAGCCATGTGGAGCACGAGGTGCCGCGACGCATGCGTCCGGAGCTATGCGGAGAGACACACGGGCTGCCACCAACCTGAATCTGATTCGCTGCTGTCTTCTATAAATACCCACGACCCCCAATTCATTTCTCCACATCCAGGACACTTCAAAGCAAGTTAAAAACGTGAGAGAAAAGTAGAAAAAAAAAAGCAAGAGTTTCCGAGTTTTTTCGAGAGTTTTAGAGAGTTTTCGAGAGCAGTTACTGCACCAGTTTTGGGTCAGTGTCCAGAGAAGGTTATTTCAAGTGAAGATCAGTCAAGTAAAGATCATATCAGTTCAAGGTCATTTCAGAAGGGAAGCTACTTGAGAAGTTCAAGAAAGGGTTTTGGTCGAGGATTCAGGAAGAGGTCAAAGCCACAACGAACCGAACACGGTGAGTCACAGCAATTGTTTGTTAACTTGTTTTCATTCAGGTTCCCATTATTTGAAAGTTGGATCATGGCAGGAGGCCAGGTCTAAACTGAGTAACGGTTTGATTAGTTAGTAGTAATGGTTAGGTTGATTAGTTAATAGCATGCTTAGTTATTGATTGAGAATCGTAGTAGCATGCTAATGGTTAGGTTGATTGGTTAGTTAGCGAACGCTTAGATAATATCGCTAGGTTGTGGATATTTAGGATCTGGAATTGATTGATCACTAGGTTGTTAGATTGCATGCTTAGTTATGGCTTATTGATTGCTAGATAACTAGGATGCTTGATTGATTACTAGGTTGATAGATTTCCTGCTTAGATAATTATTCATATTGCATTATTATCTGTTTGCTTGCAGGGATTGTTGTTGTTTAATTGATTAGTTGTTAGTACTGGGGTTCTAGGTCATATAGACCGAATTTCTAGTACGTATAGTTGTGGTTGAGTTAGTACTGGGTTCTAGGTCATATAGACCGAATTTCTAGTACTTATAGTTATGGTTAATAAGTTAGTACTAGGGTTTTAGGCCCGATTTCCTAGTTAGTATCGTACTCAGGGTCCTAGGCCATATAGGCTATACTGCTGGTACTAGTGGTTGTGTTGTGTTTTTCCGATAGCTTGCCTGATCAGCAATGCTAGGTTAATTACGCGGCAAGGAAAGTTACGTAAGCATGTCCCTACGCGGATTGGTAGAGAGGATGCATAAAGCGTGCTCTGTACGGGGAGGTTGTTAGAAAGCATGTCCATCATGTGGTATCCTTGGTGGGTGCTACATTTTAGTTTGCAGCAAGGAAGGTTGCTAGAGTATGTCCCTACGCGGCTAGACAGAGAGGTTGCTAGAAAGCATGCTTTGTCGTGTGACACCTTATCGGGGTTACATGTCAGTTATATTGGATGTTCTAGTTCGTGTGCCTTTGTGACTGCGAGTTAGGTGTTCTGTGGTTGTGTAAGTGAGGTTATGATCGAGTTTTATTGTATTGTTAAGTATATAAGTATGGAGAGTCTTAGTATATATCATATTATTATGCTAATGGCGCTGCTTATCTTATTGTCTTATTTATGTTTATGCTCTTGTTGGTCACTCGGGTTTCCACGGGAGAAGTCTCGAGTGATGTTTATTATTTAATATTGTTATTAGGCGAACTCCTCGTCTTAGTTTGTTTGGGGTGGGATGGCGAGGAGTTGTATTTGTTAGTTGGGGCTCTGGCTCGCTGAGTGACATTAGGTTACTCACTAAACTCACCTATCGTTGGAGAAAACCTTTGTGGGAGACCGTGTAGAGTGGAAGCTAGACGTTAGGAGCACCGGAAGTACTTTGCCTTTCCTTTTGTAAAATGGTACTTGTTATAGTATTTTGACTCGGTATTGGCACTAAGCCTGGATCCATCTGTAACATTTTACTTGTAACAAATCTTTACTATATTTAATAAAAGTGATGTTTTATATTCGTTACAATGGTTCTCTGATAATTAGACTTGTCCGGTCTCAACACAACGTTAAGTCTTGGTACGGGTTAAAAAGTTTTAAGCCTCGATCTGACGGAACCGTTAACTCTTGGTACGGATTGTAAAGTCTCAGTCCTCAATTTAGCGGGACGTGTTAGTGGATGAACTGGTCTAAGTTGAGGATTAAATTCTGCGACATTGACTGGATTGTCCCTAGCCCGTCATGTAACGCTTCCGGATCACTGGGTGTTGGTCGGTCCTTCGGTCATGTTCTTGTTTGATTGTTGGCCGGTGGTTCGACTTATGCCTAGACCGGTTTGGGGGTGTTACACTCCCTCTCAAGTGTAGCAATTTCTTCAATAGTGGGAATCAAGTTTGATGCACCTCTGCTTCTAGTTATCATACACCTGAAATGCAAAGGGAAAAGAACAAGGAGAAGCAATAACACAATAAAAGAAAAAAAATGACTTAGTCTCAAGCAAGTGACTAAGTCCCAATGTCAAAATCAACTTAGAAGTTGGTAACGGCGTCAATTTGATGTTAGGAGTTTTCAAGGCTCCTAATCAAATGTTGTAGTATAAGAGATTGTCGAACCAATCCTAAGTGATTCTAATGCAAGGGGAATGTAAGTTCATGCTTTAGTTAAGTGCAATCATAAAGTGAGATGGGATGATTATAAACTAAGGCAATACTAGAAATTCAATAAAAGATGAACTTTCTTTTCAATATGAGGCAAGGGGACTCATGGGACAAGGGAATTGACCCTGGGTGATCAAGTTTCAATCTAAGATGGCAAGCTTTCAATCAATCTAACAACCTTAGGCCTAGACACAATCCTAAGCAGACTCTAGGTCTAGATGAATGCTCATTCACTAACATATCTCAAGCATCAAATGTCTTTGGTTGAATAATATGAAAGCAATCATTAAGAATAAGTCTACTAGCCATCATGACACCTTTAACAACAAATTTCTTTGGTAAAGAATGTTAAAAGCTTAGGAGAGTTGGTTCAGACATTTCATCAAACACCTTGTGGGTGGGAAATGTCTAGAACTCAACCTTTGAGAGGCCAACTCAAAAGAAGCTTTAAAATCACTCTACTAGCAAGGAGATAGATAGATCTACACTAATACATCTTAGATCTAGCCTAATCACCCTTAGTCTCCCAAGCCCATGAATCCTAGATAGATCTACTCACTAATAGACATGGATAACCTTAAAACCATGGATGATTCAAGGCTAAAAATGATTAGAGATGAAGATAATCTAATAAACACAAAAGAAAAAGATGAAGAAGGATTCAAGATCCAAACTTTATTCAAGATCTAAAAGTGTTCTTGAGAGAAAAGAAGTTGGTCTCACAAAGGAGATTACATCAGTATTTATAAGAGGCTTGAAAGCCCCTAAAAAACATAAAGACAATTGACTAAAATGGCCCTGGAGTGATTAAATCTCGACTAGACATTATAAAAACGCTCAGGATAGATATCCGGATCCAACCCGAGCATCCTGACCCGTGCAGAATCAACCGTCCATGCCGTCCGGCCGCGTGGGTATACTGTCCCGAGCGTCCCGACCCGCGCACATCCGTCCAGTTTGTCCTCTCAGCCGCGCGGGTACCAGTCCTCGCACACTCCAGGCCGCGCATCGGCCGCGTCCAGCTCTCTTCCAAGCCGCGCGGGTATGGCGCCTCACACGCATCCGGCCGCGCACCAGTCCATGTCCGAGCTCTCCTCATCCCACGCGGGTCATGCGTCCCGCGCACGTCCAGCCCGCGTCCACCAGCCTCGTCTGTTCCACCTCGGCCGCGCGGGTGCTTTAACCCGCGGCCATCAACCTGCGTCTCATCCATTCTTCGTCCCGGGTAAGTGTCCCTGGTTAATCTCGCGTCTCGGATGTCCTGGTCTCGTGTCCCGGCTGTCCTGATCTCGTGTCCCGGCTGTCTTAATCTCGGCCAAACTCCATTCTTCATCTTTTTGGACCACAATGCTCCAAACACCCCAAATAACTCAATAGCACACTCCAACACCTGATATATACTTATGAATGCAATATGGACCTAAAGATGCCTAATGCCTAACTTATATGATCAAAATGCACAATATATGATAGCTAAAAACATGTAAATATGCAAGATATGATATACCCAGCATTGTTTACAATACTATAATGCCAATGACTCCATTTTAGTTATGCCTATCACCATCTAAAACATTATAATTAAACATAAACACCACCAACTGAAACATATTAACCATTTTCAATTAACTGGATCGAACACGGACGGTTGATCTAAAACTAGGTGCACCACCTAAAAACAATTTCACTACAACACTAATTAATATATAGGAAATATTAAAAACTAGGTGATAATCCGCACCTGCGCGGGGTAAAATATCTAAAATTGAATTTTATATTGTATCTTGTACAGTGTTTATATAAATAGTTACATAGTTTTTATATGTCTAAAATAAGGAAACAATTCAAATTTTTATTTACAAATTACAATCGACGTTTTAAAAAATTAATCAACGTGATTGAACCAGTATGATAAAGAGGAAATTTGTTAACATATATTATAAGACCTAAGTAACTTTTTGCAAAATAGTATGTAAACCAAAATTGTTTGCATATAGGTTATTGGGTTTACTATTTTATATCGGTTCTGTTTTTTTTTTCTGTTCTGTGTTTACTTACCTTGCCAAAAGAGAACTAATAGAAAAAATCACTGTGCGATGGTATTTTTGATGATGGGAATAGAAGAAATATAGAAATAACCTATATGCAATGCGTAATTATAGACTCTTGCAATAATTTTAACCAAATTATAGAAATAAGATCTTCATAAATATTTTACTGACTATATGAGAGGGAATACTTGGGCGGAAAGGCATTGTAAAAACTTCCATTTTCGGATATTGGTTGAATTATAATTACAACCTATTACTCGAACCTATCGAGTAAGCTATCCAATAGTTTTTTTTTTTTTTTTTTTTGTAACACAGACATTCATTAGATAACTTAGCGTCCAAGGTTCAGTGTGGGAGATACAAAAGCTGCATTCGACAGAGCTTGCTTTGCCAGAGCATCAGCATCTGTGTTAGCAGAACGTGGAACCCAAACAAAAGACACAAATTCAAAAGCATGAATTAAAGATAAGATATCAGAGACAATGCCATAGATCTCTGAGATGGGGGATTCCTCCTTGAGAGCTCGAACGAGTGGAAGAGAGTCCGATTTGCAGGTCACTATCCGGATACCCTTGTCTATGCAACAGGTTAGGGCTTCGCGTACAGCTAGCCCCTCCGCAACCAGCGGGGAGCTCACGTAGCAGCAGTGCGCCATAAAGGAATGTGTTTGGTGCTCATCGCTCAGTAACCATCCTAATCCCGCCAGGTGAAGTTTCAAGAAATTGTTATAATTTGATTGGTTAATGATTTTTATTAAATATTTTTTTAATCTAATCTAAAAATAAAAGGAAACTCTATAACTAATTAATAAAAGTTACCAAAAAATACAACTAATATTATAAATAATAATTTATGGTAACTAATTGAATAATTATAGAAAGAATATATAATGTTTCATTAATTATTATTTTTATATATTATTTAAAATATTTTTATATATTTTTTATATAAATAAATATAATGGTGGTATATTCTTAGGGGAAATTTCACAAATACACTTTGTTTGGTACCACTTTTTATTTTTACCACCACTTTAGAGACATTTTCACAAATACCACTTTCATTAATGAACAAAAGACAATACTACCCTTACCTTATCTTCTTCTCCATCGCTGATTCTTCTTCTCTCTATCATCTCTCCACGTCTCCGTCGTTGACGTTGTTACTCGCGAATCTCGCCGTGCTTGTCGACCAGCTCAAACTCAATCGACTCTTTTCGTACCGCTACACCAACGACGACAACACCACCGCATTGGATTGTATCGTTGTTTGTCTACACTCTACGGAGGAGAAGAAGTGAGGAAACTGGATTGCAGACACGTGTTCCACAAACAGTGCTTGGAAGGGTGGACTATGACGGTGATGAGATCGGAGATTGGACGATGATGACGACAAGATCGGACTATGACGGTGATGAGATCGGAGATTGGACGATGATGGCGACAAGATCGGAGATCGGACTATGACAGCGATCCTTCTCTTACCTCTCACTCTCTACCCTGGTTACGCCGTTCGCTCGCATCTTGCTCTTTCCCCATCTGGTTCCCCCTCTCACTCCTTAACTTTTTTTTGCCCTATCTTCTCGAGAAGGTTATTTCTCTCCTGCTCGGTTAGTTCTCTCCTCTAATTGTGCTTTCTTAAGTTCCGAACTAAGCAAATTTGATACTTTTTTTCGCTTTGGCATATGTTTATAAGGTTAATGTTATGAGGTGTAGAAGAAATATGAAAGCTTTTGGGTTGGTTGATAAACTTGGGAAGAAGACATGGAGAAACGAAGAAGAAGAAAGCGACAGTGACGATGATGAGGAGGAGGACGGTGAGGTGAAGAAAGATACCTCTGAGAAAAGATCAGCGAGTCTGGATGATACAGAGGAGAGACGGGAATGGAGGAAGAAGATACGAGAGGTTATTGATAACCACCCTGATGTCGATGAGGAGGAGATTGACATGGTGGAGAAGAGGAGGAAGATGCAGAAGCTTCTTGCGGATTACCCTCTTGTTTTCAACGAGGAGGATCCTAATTGGCCTGAAGATGCTGATGGTTGGGAGTTTAGCTTTAATCAGTTTTTCAATAAGATCACTATTAAGAACGAAAAGAAGGATGATGATGATGAAGACGATGGTGATGATGATGATGATGATAGGGAGAAGGAGGTTGTTTGGCAAGATGATAACTACATACGACCGATCAAAGATCTCACAACTGCAGAATGGGAGGAGGCAGTCTTCAAAGATATCAGTCCGCTCATGGTTCTTGTTCACAACCGCTACAAAAGGTCTGTGGTAACTGTTTGTCTTACTTCCATTTTCTTTTAATGCTAGTGGTCTCTTTGATTGCCTGATACCTGAATGTTCTAAAGTTCATGCTTGCTTTACTTGTTAAATTGCTACACATTTAGAACTGTTTGGTTGGTTAGTTTTAAACTCATTTCTGCTGTTTTTGTTATAGATTCAACACACTTTAGTCTTTAATTGTTTCAACGTTTACTGTATTTGTAAACATATCTGGCTTTCTCTTTCTTAAATTAGACTTGCTGATGAAATCTTTCAATCCTAACTATAGTATGTCAAGTTTTGTTGCTGAACTTTGACACGAGTATCGGCTAATTTCAGGCCTAAAGAAAACGAAAAATTCATGGAAGAGCTAGATAAGGCCATTCAGGTCATATGGAACTGTGGACTTCCTTCACCAAGAGTAAGTTTGCACAAATCTATTTACCATTTGTAAAACTATTCTTGGATCTTGCTGTATATTTTGATCGTGCTCTAATCCTCACGGTCACGGGTCATTATTACTTCGGTGTGTTCTTTGTTGATCTTTGTGGTTGAGACAGATCTGGTCTCGCCTGCAAGTTACTGTGTTCCCGAGATCATCTTCACTAAAGCCGGAAAGATATTATACCGTGAGAAAGGTAATGTCTACCAAACCTGAAACCTGTCTCTATAACCACCCTTTCTGTTGTACCTTATAACAATGCTTTGACATATTTTCAGGCATTAGAACAGCAGATGAGCTCTCAAAGATCATGGCTTTCTTCTATTACGGAGCTGCAAAGCGACCTTGTTTGAATGGTGTTGACTATTCCCACGAACAGATTCCTTCAGTCGATCTGTAAGTGTCGACTAAGCATAGGCCTTTTGTGATTATGTAAACTAGTTTCTTCGGAACTCTTAAGAACATGTATCAACTGATGACTTTATGAAACCATTTATGAACCATTTATAAATTTTATAAGAGCTTATAAAACCTTGTATCAACCATCTATAAAGTTTATAAAACACATATAAATATTTATATAACTATTTATAAATGTTTGTAAAACTATTTAAAAGGATTTCTAAAACAATTTACCAGAACTTATAAGCGATTTATAAATCTATTTATAAGTGTTTATAAATCAATTTACAAGGTTTATAAATCTATTTATAAGAGTTTATAAATCACCAAATTAACCAACTTTCCACCATTTCTTTGGTTATTAAATAACATCATTCTTTTACACTAAATGGATGGCAGAACTTAGTCCTGTAGAATCTCTTCTGATACACTAAATGCCCCGTAGCTCTATTTATCCTGTTGTTTGAAATATCGAGCTCCGTGTCGTTCTCTCACACACGTGCAAGTATCACATGTATCTTTGAGTTTCTATGACCAGCCCAAAAACCAAGCGTCGTCCTGTAACACCACCAACACTATTAGTAAACTAATAAACCATACTTATTAGACAATTCTAAATCATTAATCGTTTTTACCGGTTCTCAACATCATTTCCACCGGCAGGGAGTGCAAACGGCTGAAGCACTTGAGGCAAGGCAACATCTTTGTGAGGAATGAAACCAACGTTGTAGCTAGGCGAGCACACAACCCGAATTGTGTTCTTGAGCAGAAGAGGAGATCCCTCGAAGGCTCTAACACCAACGTCGTGGCAAGTGACAAAGAAGTGATCAGCTCCTAATGTTCTGTTCCAGTAAGGATACTTTGCAATCAACCCATCAACGTAGTATATATATAAATACCTTTTAGAAAGGATATATAAATTCTTATAAATAATATATAAACCATTGTAAATGATTTATAAATATTTCATAGATAATATATAAACTATTATAAATAATACATAGACAATTACTCTCATTCTGATTCTTGGACTCTTATAATTTATAAATAATATATAAACTATTATAAATTATAATATATATAAACTATTATAAAGTCCTTATAGTCTGATTCTTGGACTCCCATTGCAACGTGTACCTGAAATAGTAAACACAATACATTAAGAAGCAGATATAGCACAGTTCTTCAGAATCAGACGAAACAGCTGATGCAAGGAGCAGTTCTAGATGTTAAATCCTGATTTCTTTTTTTTTCTTTAAACATACAGAAGTGTGAGCACACGACATACCTCTCCAAACTGCTACTTAACCCTTGCCATGGTTTCACAAAATCTTCTTCTTCGAAAACAACACCAGCAACCAAAACTTCCACTGCTAGCCGCTGTTACAATGATTTCCACATAGTCAAAAACGGAAAAACTAATTATCAAATGAAGGAGGGAGAGGAGACAGATCCAGTTTCTCAAAATACAAAGCTATGTTACAAAGATCTAGTAGCCAATGGAAAATAAGCACTCACTCCTTGATTATGATTTTCGCCATTAGCTTTGAATTCAAACTCCTCAAGATCCCCAATTCTCCTTGCCATCTTAGCCCCTGTGAGACCAGCTCCAGCAGCTGGATACGAAAACATTTTAAAAAGCAAGCATTAGTGACACTGTAGACGCTCCTTCACAAAGAACTGATACATTAGTGAGGAAGAAAGAGAAGCCAAAACACATAGTGGCTAACTGTAAGCACACAAATACGGCAAAAACTGAACTCATCTACACTAATTCACCTCCAAATGATGCTGCAACCGCAACCAATCCAGCAAAAGTTCCAGCAGCACTAGCAGCAGCAGCAAACCCACCAGCTCCGATCACCGGCACCAGTGTACCCAGTGTTCGTGCTAATGCACCAAACCTGCGGCAATAGCTGGAGCAGCCAATCCTGTTGAATACAACAATGGAAATGAAATTAGGTAACCAAAACAAAATCCGCTCATATCAAGAAAGAAAGTTAACAGGTTGAATTTGCCGGACCACCAGTGATGGCCATAAAGTGCCCCCTGTCAATGCAGCGGCACCAATGATGCCTCCACGCTTCCACTTAGCCCATGTGCTTGAAGAAGATGCAGCATCCTCATTCTTTAACTGACGAGATTTCTGAAGGACCATGGCAGAGCATGCCACCATTGTCTCAACTGCTTTCTAGAAATTTAAGATCCACACAAATATTATAACAATGAAAGAAAATATGAAATTCACATAAAGAAAAGAAAAATTATATATATGCAAAAAGCAAATGAAAAAGCACTGGAATTTATAGCAGTGCCAAATCCATAACCTAGCACAGAGTAAGATAGCTAATTCATAACAACGATGATACTCTGCAAAAGCACGAGACTTAAAAATGAGGGAAGAAGTAAATATACGAACCACTTTAATCCATTCAACGTTAAACCAGGTAGCGAGTAAACGGAGAGCAACGCGGTGACGAGCATCATATCCTTTTGTACGGCGAGTACATTTCTTAAGCTCTTGATATTTTTCCGGCAAGCAAGCAGAAAGAAGCTCATACAAAACATTGATCTTCCTCTAATGGCTAAGCAACGTTACTTCATCAACAGATTTGTCAGATTTGTCATCTTCGACAACTTCAGGTCTGTTGCTTCCATCTCTAATAACCACACCCGCTTCAAGACTCTTTCTTTCAGCAGCAGCATCCGACTCCTCCTTAACCTTATCCTTATCCACAGATTTTGATTTAACCTCAGGAACCGCATATTTCTCGCGGCATTCGTTTTCGTATTCCTGATGCTTCTCCTTCTTAGCATCTATAGACAGAGAACTCCGAATGCTATGAACCATAGCATCAACAGCTTTAGCTAAAGCCATCTCTTGCTCCACCATTTCGATAGAAGCATCACTCGCTTCTTCTGAGAGTAGTCTCGTGAACTACACAATGAAAAAAAAAATAGAAGTTAATGAACCATCACTTAATCAAAAAGCTATCGGATCGATTGCGGTTATAGACTTACCGCACCGATGTGGTGCTTAGCCGGAGAAGATTTAGCTGTTTTCTCTAGACCAAGCCAAGTCGAGGAATCAATATCAAGACATCTGCTAATAGAAAACGTGATTCAACAGAAACCGATTTCAGAATCGAGGACGACGAGATCACCTGAAAACAGGACGTAGGAGACCCGACGTCTCGTGTACCCAGAGGTTAGGTTCATCGGAGACAGAATCGCCGCTACTGCAATTGCTTCTCGGCTCCTCCGAACGATCACACTCTTCGTCTTCGTCGTTTAACGCCGCGGGGATCCCAAGTTCGTAGAAAGCTCGTTTGGCCTCATCGGATTTGGCTGCCGTAAAACAAAGAAGTTTATCGATTTTGGATCTGGAGAGTTTGTGGGAGAGAACAGATTAGGGATATAATAGTCTTTTTCCTGTCTAAATTTTAATGGTAAAGATGATTAATGTAAAAATGAAATGTGGTATAGGAAAAGTGGTATTAGTGGCAATTTCTCATATTCTTATATAGATAATATGATTTGTATATAAGGCATTATTAGAAAAATTTTTAAAAAGAAAACCCCATACAAAATTTAAAAATAATTTATAAAGATTTTGAAATTATTTAAGATAATGCGCAAAATAGAAAGTGTTTTCTTTTCTTTAATCTTTGGTTTTTTCTAATCATAAATCATGTCATAAAAAGAATTTAGCAACTTAAATTAAAATTTATATAATTATCACTGTATTTCAAAAAAAATTCTAAAATCATATAATATAAAGAGTTTTGATTTTCAAATACCCCTATACTAGGTTGAGATCCCCGCCTTGCATGGAATGTAATAGAATCAAAGTACACAACCCTACATACAGTCAGGAGAATAGATATATTGTATTATGAATAGTATAATTTTTTTTTTGTCATCAAGCTAAAGATGTAACTCGTCGCTCACACCGTGTTCCCAGAATCCTGCATCCATGTGAGCGACAAAGGATGATTGTCGCCGACACCGCAAGACTATCCGCCCCTAGATTCTCGTTCTTGGTACATGAATGATCTCCAAGCTAGCGAAGCTTTCTTTAGGATCATGATATCTTCCGTAAGTTGCAAAGTCGGCCATTCCTCCTGCTCGAAACCATCTTCACCGGTTGAGAACAATCATTGCAAATGTAACTCTATATCGACGCAGTTCCTCATACACTCCATTGCCCAAACCAGAGCCTCAATCTCCGCGATGAAGAGGAGACAGGCTAGCCATTACATTTCGTGCTCCCAATAATCCCTCAAACCTTCAGTGTCTTTGTACCATCCCCGTCACGAGAGGCTGCGTTTTCTTTCCATGAGCAATCGAGAAACACCATCGTCCTGGTATTGATGGGAGACTCGTATTCTCTACCGATAGTGGAGCCCTTTGTGTGTTTTTTACCTGTGCCTCAGCCCATAGCACTGACTCTGTTTCCGCCAATTTCAACGTTTCCCTTGGGTCTATGTCAAGATTACTGAAAGCTTTATTGTTCCTACCATTCATCCTCCATTTGTGGGTTGACTCTCCAGAATAAATGATCCATATTTGTAAATAGAGCAATGCAAGGGAAAATCTCTGGATTCGACAGTATTTTTGAGAGAGCCCAAATTTAACGTGCAGGTGGGCATTCAAAAAATACATGGTTTATTGATTCCTCTGGATCCCCACATCTTGCGCAACATATATCCCCTTGTAGACCTCTCGCTTGCAAGTTTTTCTTGACTGCAATACATCCTGACACAAATTTTGGTGAGCATTTTACTTTCCAACAAAACGCCTTTAGTATATCCACTGATGGACCTAACAGAACTGGCGGTTTAGCTTTATCCGGATAAACCCTTTCCACATTATATCCTGATTTCACAGAATATTTCCCATTTTTGGTGAAGTGCCAACCATCTCTATCTTCCATATTACTCCTACTCAGTGGTATACTTTCAATAATTTTGACGTCTTGAGGATCCACCAAAGCTTGTAACACCTGCGAGTTCCAAGTACGGGTAGTCGAATTAATGAGAGAATCAACTGTAAGATCAGGGTAACTGTTTTGTTATTTTTTATTTGCTGGTCTCGGGCGAGTGGTTGGGAGCCAAGGATCATTCCATACAGAGATAGATGATCCTGATCCCACCCGTTTAATTAGTCCTTTGCTAACCAGAGATCTAGCCGACACAATACTTCACCAACCATATGACGAAGAATATGATCTGATCGGTTCTAGGGGTGAAGCGTTCCTGAAGTACGGTCCTTTAAAAACGCGAGCAAATAAAGAATTTGGTTTCTCTATCAGACGCCATAGTTTTTTTCCAAGCATTGCCGTGTTAAAATTAGTGAGGTCCTTGAATCCCAATCCCCCGTCTTCCTTCAGACATACTTTGTCCCATGATTTCCAATGCAAACCCTTAGTACTTCCACCTGGGCTCCACCAAAATTGGGCCACTGCGCTCGTTAATTTTTTCGCAGTTGTCTTGGGTAGACGATAACAAGACATTAGATGATTTGGTAAAGCTGTAACCACTGACTTGATGATCACCTCTTTTCCCCCTTTGGAGAAAAACCGAAATGTCCACCCATTTACCCTACTGCTTAGACGATCTTGAATGAATCCAAAAACCTGAATCTTCGAGCCCCCTAAATTCTCAGGTAGACCTAGGTAAGATCCCATGCCTCCTAAGTTTTGAATTCCCAATATGTCCCGGAGCTCTTGTCTGCTAGCTTCCTCAATCTTGTGTCCAAATTGGATCGAAGATTTTTGAAAGTTTATTAGTTGACCCGATACAGCCTCATACTCTTTTAATATCCGAAGTATGGTATAACATTCCGCTGCTTGTGCCTTGCAAAAGAACAAACTATCATCTGCAAAAAGCAAATGCGAGATTCATGGACTAGCTCTGGCAACCTTCATTCCTGTTAATTGTTTCTCTCGTTCAGCCTTATTAATGTTTGCAATTAGAGCCTCAGTACACATTATAAATATATAAGGCGATAGCGGATCCCCTTGACGTAATCCCCTCTGCGGTATTATGTTTCCTCGTGGTTGCCCATTCAGTAAGACTCGATACTGAACCGAAGATATGCATTCCATCATTAATTTAATCCAGTGCGGGTCGAAGCCCATTTTCCGGAGAAGAGCCTTAATGAAATCCCATTCAATCCGATCATATGCTTTGCTCATTTCTGTTTTGATTATCATGTATTTTCCTTGGCACGCTTTATAGGTTCTCAAGCCATGAAACATTTCCTGAGCTATGAGGATATTATCCGAAATTAGTCTTCCTGCCACAAATGCCGATTGGGTCTCCGAGATCAGAGAAGGTAAGTAGACTTTCAATCTCTGATATAAGACTTTTGATATGATCTTGTACCCGACATTACATAGCCTGTTCGGCCTTAGTTCGGTCATCCTAGTGGGTCTTTCCGTTTTTGGAATCATACAAATGTTAGTAAGATTCAACCTCGAGTCCAACTCTCCTGTGACCAAAAAATCATTTACCATGTCAACTAAATCATTCTTAACAATGTGCCAAGAAAGTTGGAAGAAAAGCGCAGTCATTCTATCTGGTCCCGGAGCCTTTTCCGGATGCATCATGAATAAAGCCTGACGTACCTCCTCCTCCGTCACTATCCTTAGTAGCCTTTGATTCATCTGTGGGGTAATTCCAGGCATTACCTCAGCTAAGAAGCCATCAAACTCAGAGGGAGATGTAGTGCTAAAAAGATCTTCAAAATAGTTCACCGCTACTTTTTCCACCCCTCATCTGTTGTAATCCAGTTTCCATTTGTATCATGTAAACCTACAATCCTATTCAGAATACGTCTTTGTTTCGTTGTTGCATGATAGAATTTTGTATTAAGATCCCCCGATGAGTACCACATATTCCTGCTTTTCTAATACCAGTATTCCTCTTCATCCCTATAGACTTCCTGCAGCTTCCTGGTACCTCTAGAATATCCTCCTGGGATCTACTATCGTCTGGCTGAACATCTTCGAGCGCCTTTTGAAGATCATTTATTTTCTCTTTTCCATATGGTGGATTGTTCTTTCGCCATCTTGCGATCTCGTGGCGACAATTACTAATTTTTGAAACAAAATCCTCAGTTTGACCTTCATTATATTCTGACCATCCTATGGCAATCGACTCCATTAGACCTTCCTGCCCAATCCATCTCTTGTCAAAACGAAATTGTCCTCTTCTTTTAGTATAATTTATTATAATTCGATCGATGATACTTTCTTAAGCATCCAATCCGGATATCAGTTTGGTTTCGGTTCGATTATTTGGTATTTTAGTTTATAAAAAATAGCTACTATATTTAAACTATATCTACTTTGATTTGGTTTCGTTTATATACGGTTTTATTTTCGGTTTATTTGGTTTTATACCAAAAAAACATAAATATAGTTATATTTATAATATTTTGTGAATTTTATTATATGATTAAATATCAACATGAAGATATTTCGGTTTTTAAATAGACTATTTTATGTTTTTCTTGTACTATTTAAATAATTAATAAACATATTAATTTAATAATAGTAAGAGTTTTATAGAATAAAAAAAATTAGCAATCCATAGTACTATTATATAACTAAATATTACCACATATATTTCTCAGAAAAAAGTAAAAATTATGTTTTCTTTAATTTGATAAAAATAAAAAGTAACTTTTAACTTAAAATAAAAGATTTAGTTACTAAAATCAACATTTTAAGTATGAAAATCATATCAATAAGAAAATATATTTTTTATATTTATTTTAATATTGTGATTTTTAATACTTTTATAATTATTAAAATGTAAAAATTGTTAATTTATTATTTAATAGCTATGACATTTGGTAGTTTACCAGTCATAAAAGTTCTGCAAACGCACCAGTTTCTAACCGCTGTACCAGTCATACAAATCTCGAAAAATGCTTAAAACCGCAACCACCCGCATCCACAAACTCCTGCAACCGTACCCGCAACCGCTGCGGTTACACCAGTCATGACCTTAACGTACATATAGTAGCCTTATGTAAGGTATTTGGACACAAAGCAAATAGCCATAGGTGGTATAGTTAATGTTGAAATTGTATAAACCATACACATGTATATTTACGTAATTTAATGCCATGAAGATATGTGGTAAATTATAAATAATACCACCTAAAACTCAATCACGTAATATACATTATTGTTTGATACAATTTCTTCAATCAATAATATTCCCTGTCAAATATCTTGCACATTTGGAAAAAATATATCCACATCCCTTAATTATAAGGATGGAGTTAGGAGTTATTAAGATGTGTAAGTAATATATATTGTTTGATATGGGTTCTTCATTAAATTTTTCTTCACAAACAAATATTTTGCATATTTGGCAAAAGTCTATCGACATGTCTAAATTCATTAGGATGTAGTAATGACTATATGTAAAAAAAAAAGAAATTGATTATTTGCATAGTCTTGCATATTTTGCATATTGTGAGAGGACTAGGGCCGGATATTTTATCCGTTAAATTTGTTTCAATTTGTTATTCGTTTCGATTCGAATTGAAAATTCTGGATATCTGTAAAATCGAATCAAAGCAAATACTAAAAATCAATATACGTTAAAATCGAATCAAATCACAAATATTTAAATTTTGGGAAGCGGATATCCGGTCCGATCCGGGAATATATAAATCTTGATTATATTTAAAGTTTTAAATGTATAAAATTATATAATTATTATTCTCACTTATGATTTGAAAATTTTTATTCACATTATTACTTATATAAAAGTATTACATAAAAGGCTAAGAAAAAATTTATGATAATTATAACTTTTTTCTTAAGTTTTATGTTATTATAATTGTTAACTAAGTATAAAAAATTTACAATATATGTAGATTCACTACTTCTTTTAATTTTTATCTTATATATCATGCAAAAAACATTTTACCAAACAAATTATTATCAATTTTAGATTATTAGTATTAATCATGACATATGCGATATCCGTAAGTATTCGTAAATATCCGCAAATATCTATTTATTTTCCGGATATCCGTTTCTCGAATATCCATATTTTTCCAAAGCAAAGAAAATCGAAAAATTAGATATCCGTGACATACGAAGCAAATCACAAATACCTTCAAAAATTCAAATATTCAATCCGTTCCCATGCTTAGAGAGGATGATTTGGTTCGTTTTTGCTTGTGTAGGGGACGAAGCATTGAAATTAGAACATAGCTCCAAATAGCTGCAGTTACATGATTGGTGAATAATTATTAACTTGATTTTGATTTAGCTAAAGAGTATCACTTGACAGGCATGATATGTTTAAAGAGCTTCTCAGAGTGAAGAACTTTATTTGATTATATCATGAGTAGATTTGTGTCAATACTTAATACGGCAATTTTCTCCTTACATCTTTATTTTCCCAAATGTAAAACAAAAGTAAAAGAAGAAATGCAATGTAACTATATGTAAGATCACGGCACACGTAATGCGTATCTTTGTTAATATTTTTTTAAGACATCGTTTATAAGGCTTTTACTGTATAACAAAGTCTTCCTAACTTATATGTATGAGTTGACATAGCTTTCCCTAGCAAATTGATATTGGACTGACTAATTTTTCAATTGATTCTAATCATGCCATATCAACAAAACTGATTTCTAATTAAGTGACACATAAGCAAGCTTAATTTGTAAATATTACAAACTATAAGGTTATTGTTTTTTAAAATGATTCTCAATTAATATATCTAAACTATTAAAACAGAAGTACAAATAGTATTTAGCCCTAAGTTTTCCTCAATAATTACAAGAGAATGCCACTGGTTTTAATATAGAAAATATTAATAAATCAACTAAATTTAATTTACAGATTAAACGAATATCTCTTGCATATATATTGTTACCTAAAAGTTCGGTTCCCCTTAATGACATACAATGTCTCTTGCAATCATGTTTCACTTATATAAAAAATGAATATATTGTTTTTAATCCTTTAGCAATATAAGGTATGCATATTTTATTTTCTTCACGTTCAAATCACAATTGAAAACATATGTTTTTAAGATTTTTATTAAACATATCCCACTCAGATCAAACCATACACATATCGCATACATTTTGCTTGGAAACACATCATTATTCACAAAACAACTTAAAACTTTACTTATAAATATTTTACCATTTAATCTAGAAATTTATGTTAACCGGCTATTTCTCATTTTTACTCTATCACATTAATGGTCTATTTATTGACTTATAAATTATCTTACAAATAAAAACTTGGACTAAGTAAAATGTCTTTCTTTTCCACTAATTATAACTATTTCATTTATTATCTTTTCTAATTAATTTGACATCATTTATTACAAATTAAAAAAATAGAACTTACCAATTTTAAAGTGTTTGGTTATATCTTTCTTTTTTTATTCTTCATAACTACTTCATTAATTATATTTATTATAATAATTCGACATTATTTATTTTAATTGTTAACCATATTAATTTCACAAGTTTAAATAAAATTGCTTTATCCGCAAAAAAAGTTCAAACCGGTTAACAAAGAAAAGAAAATTGAACCGGTATATATAATTTTTTGTTTGTTTACAAAATCATGTTAGACATGAACATTCAAGTACTCATTCCAATACGAATCCGGAATTTTGGATATCAGGTTTGTTGAGTTTTAAAACTAAACTCCATTCGAATATTATAAATTTTCTGACGGAGTTTGAGTCGGATCCTTCTAAATTTGGGTAATTTCGTAGGAACCTAAAAATATCTAAATAAACTATATATTTAAAATATTATTAAACAAAATAAAAATTGAAACCCGTGCGGACGCACGGGTCAAACTTCTAGTAGATGATATTAATTGAGAAGTCACTTTAGTGACTTTTACTGTGTAGTGCATAGGTGAAGTTTCAAGAAATTATTATAATTTGATTATTTGATGATTTTTATTAAATATTTATTTTAATCTAATATAAAAATAAAAGAAAATTCTAGAACCAATTAATACAAGTTACCAAAAACACAAGTAATATTACAAATAATAATTAATGGTAACTAATTGCATAGTTATAGAAAAAATATATAATGTTTCATTAATTTTTATTTTTATAATTTATTTATGATTATTTAAAATTTAATAGAAATATATACAATGGTTGTATATTCTTATATGAATAATATGATCTGTATATAAGGCATTGTTAGAAATTTTATGTTTTTTAAAACCCATACAAAAATTAAAAATAATTTATAAAGATTTTGAAATTATTTAAGATAATGAACAAAATAGAAAGCGTGTTTTTTCATTAATCTTCTGTTTTTTTTTTCTAATCATAAATTATATCATAAAAAGAATCTAGGAAACTTAAATTAAAATTTATATAATTATCATTGTATTTCAAAAAAATTCTAAAATGATTTAATATCAACATTTTGGATTTTCAAATATTTAAAATTTAAAATTTAATTTAATAATTATGGTTTATTCGAAATCACAAAATTATAAATATGATATAATTTTCATACATTGTTTATACCCACAAAATTGCTGGCAACTACCTAGTAAAGAATTATATAGATAATTAACAATTTGTGAACAATTATCTTTTTCAAAAAAATAATTATTATAGGCTGTTTGTTTGTGTTGGACTCGACTGAGAAATAATCAGAAAACCATATTAGGCCTACTGTACATTTACTTTTAATCGTTTATAATATGAGCCCAAATATGATAATTAGACCCCTCAATATTTCTCGAACATTTCAAATCACGTTCACACTCTCTTAGACCACAATTATCGGGGGTTTTAGAAGGGGGTTTTTACAAAAAGTTAGTGGTGGGCCCCACCATTTTTAATAAAACCGATAACAAAAATCTTAGATTAAGGATCGATTATTTATGGGATTTTTCACTATTTACGGGATCCACCAACACGTAGCGTTCTAAGATTGGTTGATTTTAAAAATTATTTTTAGAAAACAAAAAGAAAATTAAAAACTTAAGGACATTTAGGGGTTTTAGGGATAAACTTGCCGTTAGTCCCTCGCATCACCAGTGAGCTCATCACTATCGTCTCTCTTTCAAAGCTTCTCTGTGTGCGAGTTGGTCAAACAACAGGCAAGTTTGTAGTTCCTCTCTAGGTCTATACTAATACGATTGTGTGAATCAACGATTTAATATTCTTGACGCAAATTTTCGATCCAGAATTGAAAATTTCAAATCATGTAAAGCTAAATCGTTATGTGGTATTCACGAGTTTTGATTTCGTGTAGTTGATTACGTACGTGGAGTTTATCAATCTGTAAGAGTCTTTTTAGGTCTTTTAGTCGATGAGAGACGAAGTTGGTATGTTTTGCAGGATAGTGAAGAAGATGGATCATCAAAATGGATACACGGCATGGAAGTTACTGGTTTATCTCCAGCTGTTAGTGAGAAAAATCTCGTCGACTTCTTATCTTTCTCTAGTGCAATTGAACATATTGATATTGTCAAGTGAGTCAAATTTGATATTCCACTTTGTTTTTTTTTTTCCTTTTTGGTTCAGAATGATGAATCGTTGTTGTGTTGTTTATAAGGTCTGGTGAGCAAGCGTGCACTGCTTATGTGATGTTCAAGGATTCTTATTCTCAAGAAACTACTGTTTTACTTAGTGTGAGTGTTGTTTGGATTTGATTCACTTGTTGGGATTCACTTCTTTGGAATGCTCAGGGTGCAACGATTCTTGATCAGCGCGTTTGCATCACTCGTTGGGGGCAGAATCACCAGGAGTTTGACTTCTGGAACGAGACTCCACGGAGCTCTGAAGATGAAGCAAACTCATATGTATAATAAATCTCTTCTCAAGACTTTGATCGTCAGTAGAATCTAACAATCTCTGGACTGCAAATCGATTTATGTTGAAGTTAGATGCTTGCTTGTTCGCACTTCCTAAGTTCTTTTGTTCTTGAATCATGTAGCCTCCTCATCCTCAAGGAGGCGAGTTCAATGCCGGAGAAGCGGTGACAAAAGCTCAAGAAGTGGTGAAATCAATGCTGGCTACAGGATTTGTGCTAGGCAAAGACGCTTTAACCAAAGATAAAGCCTTTGACGAATCCCATGGTGTATCAGCTGCAAAGGTGATCATGAATAAACTCACTGGCTTGGTTATAAACTGTGTATCAAAACGATTACTATAGACAAAGATGTGCCACGTGAATTCATGTGGATAGATATGTCTTTCGATAGAGCTTTGGCCACGTGGCGAAATGTGTACCAATGATAGGATGCAAAAAAACACAACTTATCCTCTCTCTCTCGCTCACTCCATAACGAACGAGAAGGCTAATTGTCATGGCTGCTTCCTCAATTCCGCCGTCAACCACCATCGTTCGCAGATCGCTCCTCCTCTCCACCGCTTCCTCCTTCCCCGCTTCTTCCTTCCCTCCCTCAAACATATTACCGCAAAAACACATCCACGGAAGACTTCTCCTAGCTTCCTCCTCCGCAGCCGCCGTTCCTTCCGATTCTAAACCGGCCGCGAAGAAAGAAACTGTCTATTTCGACGGCGGAGCTCATTACGGAGATCTACTGGCCAACCTCGTCTTAGGCCTAACCATCCTCTGGCTCCCACTAACACTAGCCGCCGTGTCTCGAGCGTTTAACCTCCGTTACAGGTTCACTAACCTCCGCGTGACGGTGATATCGGGGCTCACCGGAGAAGATCGGAGCGATTTCTCGTACAAGGTGATTAAAGACGTCCAGGTCGTGCCGAGGTTCATCGGAGAATGGGGTGACATCATCATCACGTTGAGAGACGGGACGAAAGTTGATCTGAGGAGCGTTCCTAAGTTCAGAGAGATTGCAAAGTACTGCTTATCCATGGCTGATCAACCTGCCGTTGTCAAAGAGTCTGGTGCCAAAGGCTTCTGAAAAAGTTTCTCAATTATTCAATTCAAAGTTCAAATAATCCTTTTGTGATTATTGTCCAGTAGAATTCAAATCGTTTTCATGTTCTCTGTATCTTTCTCTCTTTCTTTTTTTTTTTTTAACATCAACATACTATATTATTAATGCGATGAGATTACATAGTCATTATGGATCACAGTAGTAGCAAATCTAGGAATATAATGATAACAGTAAAATAGATTTCCATTCGGAATCTGTTCCTTGGAAAGCTTATCCGCCACTAAGTTCCCTGTCCTTCGTATCCAAGTAATCTCCACAGCTTTAAGCCACCATCGGATGTCTCTTTACCAGTTGTAGTAACCAAATTGTAACACCCTTGAATTAAGAAATGTCCACCACTTTGCTATTGTCTCCTTCCATTATCAACTTCTTAACCTCTAACCCAACAGTGTTGTAAAGTAACTAAGAAAGCTTGTAGTTCTGCTTCTAACGCTGTAGTGACCGTGTAACCTACGGCATGACCTGCTTCAATAAAAGTACCTCTCCTACTTTTGCTGGCGTTGATGGATTGACAAAGGAAGCATCATAGTTGCATTTAGTGAATCCCTCTTTTGGTCTTTTCCAGTGAGTCTCTTGTTTAGGTCCCCTTGAATCATGTGTAACACTCTGCCCAGTAGTACATGTAGACCATTCTGTAGCGTCCATTTGTGCTTGCTTAAGCACCACCCACCAATCAATTTGTTTATGCTGAAACATCAGAACATTTCTACTCCTCCATAATCTCCATAATAAACTGATAGGGACATCTTTGATGTTTTTAGGAATGGAGACGTATTACACATTAAACAAACTTCAATCTTCTCCTTTAGCGTTTTTGAAGGATCAAAGATTGTTGAATGAGCAATACCTGATGCACGCCAGATACGTTGAGCATAAGGGCAATCAAATAGTAGATGCTTCTCTGTTTCAGGTGCTGAACAACATCGTATACATTGATCATAAGGAGTAATGTGCCTTCTTCTCAAATTGCTTCCAACTGCAAGTGACCGAGATAAAACCTTCCATAGAAAATGTTTTATTTTAGGCGGCGAACTGCACTTCCATAGCTTTTTGCTTGATCAATGGATCTCCCCATGGTAGCATTATTGGATTTGTTTGAGGTAGATGTGTATTTAGCCAGTATCCAGACTTAGCCGTATAAATCCATGTATCTGTATAATGCCAACCAAGTAAATCCAAATCTGCCTTAGAGCTTAATTTTATTGACAAGATATGATCCACATCTTCTGGTATCACTCTATCTCTGATCTTTTGTAAATCCCATCATGTACCATCATTGTTGATGTAGTTATTAACCCCTTCCATTATAATATTGCCATCAATCGATCTTGGGGATCGAGGTGGATGTACTGAGAGCCAGGGATCAGTCCACATGCTTACTGTCGTACCCTTCCCAATTATAAATCTCATTTCCTGTTTGAGCAAATCTCGCCCATGAAGTAAATATCTCCATGCATACGATGCCTTCTTGCACACAACTGTAGTAAATATATTACCATCTGAGAAGTATCTAGTTGTTAGCATCCTTGCTACTAAGCTTTGAGGTTGTTGGAGGATACGCCATACTTGTTTTCCAAGTAGTGCCTGATTGAACTTCTCTAGATCTCTAAATCCCAAATCACCCTCCTTCTTAGGAACATAAAGACGATCCCAACTATACCAATGCATTCCTTGTTTTTCACCTGAGTTCCACCAAAACTTTGCTAAAATAGCATTTTTCTCCTCACATATCAATTTAGGTAGGCGGAACACATTCATTGTGTAAATAGGCATAGCTAGAGCAACTGCTTTAAGGAGAATCTCTTTACCACCATGAGATAGAAATTTCTTGTTCTATCCTTGTGTGACTGTCTTCACTTTGTCAATGATGTACTGGAAAATCTCTCCTTTCTTTCTACCAAACTGTTCAAGCATTCCCAGATACTTTCCAATTCCACCTTCATTATGTATTCTCATTCTTTTCTTAACATCTGCATTAACCTTGCTGCCAAATGTAATGGAAGATTTCTGTAGATTAATAGCCTGACCCGAGATATATTCATAGAGACTAAAAATATGCTTTAATCTTCTGCCAGCTTTTGGATTTGCCAGAGAAAAGAAAAGTGAATCAGCTGCAAATAAAAGATGGTTCATAGCCGGTGCTTGCATTGCAATCTTAACTCCCAGTAAAGAACGGTCCTCCATAGCTTGATTCATAAGATGAGACAAAACCTCAGCACAGAGGATGAATAAATATGGAGAAAGTGAATCATCCTGACGTAGTCCCCGTTGTGGTGTGATATGTCCTTCTGGTACTCCATTGATTAGGACTGAGAAACGAACCGAGGTAACACAGGACATAATCCATTTGATCCACTTTATATGAAACCCCATCTTAGTCATCGTTTCTTCTAAAAAACTCCACTCAAAACGATCATAAGCCTTTGTAATATCCGTTTTTACTGCCATATAAGAAGCTGTTTGGCGTTTGCGCACTTTCAGAAAATGAAAAACCTCGTGGGCCATGATGATATTATCTGATATCATTCTCCCAGGAATAAAGGCTGCTTGATTTTCAGGGATAATACCACTCAGATGCTGCTTCAGTCGGTTAATGAGAATCTTTGAAATGATCTTATATGTAACACTGCATAGAGCAATGGGCCGAAACTCAGTCATACCTGTGGTGGGGGGTAGACCTTCGGTATAAGACATATATTAGTATAATTCATAGATTCATTGAAACCATCCTCAACAAAAAAACGTGCGAACCTGCTTTATGATATCTTCCTTCACTACATCTCAGTGTTGATGATAGAAAACTGCAGTAAACCCGTCTGGACCAGGAGCTTTATGAGGTCCTATCTGAAAGACTGTGTTCTTTATTTCTTCATCTGAAATATCACGAACTAAATCTTCATTCATCTCCATACCCGTTGATTGAAGCCTTGAAAGATCGAGGAAAACGCGTACTGATATCAGCTTGAGAAGTATATAAAGTATCAAAGTACTTTGTTGCTACCATCGCAATATTTCCGTGGCCTCTCTGAATAACGCCATGCCCATCCTGAATAGAAGTTAAAGTACTTCTTATTCTTCTTGTATGGGATACATAATGAAAATAACTCGTGTTTTGTCCCCTGCTCTCAGCCACATGACTCTGATCTTCTGTTTCCAAAAAAGTTCCCCATCCATATAAGCTTGATTAAGATCCTCCTTGATCAGATTCATTTCTTCCGTAGATACAGTTATAGAAGTCATAGCAGTATCCAACTTGGCACGCAAAATCTTGATTCTTTCCTCTGCATTTATACGGTTATTCCTTTTCCACTTAGATATGTGCTGACGACATCTAGTAATACGCTGTGTTAAGGGTAATTGAAGGAAACTAGACTAGCCAGAACCTTTCCATCCTCTGTAAACAGTATCTTGAAAGCCTTCTTTATCATACATTCTACTGTCATAGCGAAAAGTTCTTCTAGATTGTTCTATTGCAGACAGTAAATATGTCACAAGAGGATGATGATCAGACTCTCCTAACTCCAAAAAGACAGTTTCCGAAGCTGGATACTCTGAAAACCAACGAGTGTTCACCATTACTCTATCAAGACAGCAATGAACCATATCATCTCCTCTTTTACCTGAGCAAGAGAATCGATTACCAACAGTTGGTAAATCACTAAAATCATATTGTCTCATCATCAATCTGAAATCTGTAAAAGAGGACTCAGGTCGTATCCTTCCACCTGATTTCTCATGATTTCCTAGTATCTCATTGAAGTCTCCTAGGGCCATCCAAGCTTCATTCCTTCTCCATGTTGCTAATCATTCTAGTTTCTCCCAAGTATGATGACGAATGCTCGGGTTGGGGTGACCATACACAAACGACAAGTAGAAGTAATTTTCATTAATTTGAACTTTACAATCCAACAAATTTGGAGACTTAAACAGAACTTGCAACTGTACATGAGACTTCTAATAAACGACTAAACCTCCACTCAAACGGATAGGAGGGACAGAAACATAAGAAAAGCAATCTAATTGAGCTCCTACATCACAGATAGTGTCATCTTGCTGCGTTGTTTCGGATAGGCAGATTATGTCCAGGAGATATTTCTGGTTTTATGTCCTCGACAGCTCCAGCAGGCTGTCCTCATGGTGGTAGTGGTGGTTCAGGACCCACCTCGCCTCTCACCATGTTAGGAGCTTCTTCGCTTTCCTTATCAGCATCCATTGCAAGACCAGATTCTTCCTCCAAAGACTCTCGCAAACGCTTCTCTTTGCTGATTCCACTTGATTCTCCAGTTTCAAACTTTGAAATGTTACCATTAGCAGTCTCTAACCACACCTTCCTCTTCAAGTTTGGATCTCTATCATTGCTGGAACTTCTCATGGAAAATGGAGAGAGCAGAAGATCTCGGTCGACATCACTGGTATACATTGTTTGCATTCCATGCCCATCCCAGAGTTCTTCATCATCTGCCTCTTCCTCCAAAGCAGCCACATTCCTCTCATAAGCCTCTTGAATATGATCAGCTTCTCTGCTCTGGTTTGGCTCCTTCCTCATCCTCTACAATCGACTCAATAATAATCCCCTGGTTGGGGACTATCTCATCTTCATCACTCTCATCACCACTATCATCTCCTCCATTTCCTGGTGCATGACCACCGTTGTTAATGACACAAGCTCCTGTATCATGTGTAATCAAACCACATGCCTCACAGAAACCTCTCAACCTCTACTGGAACTTCAACAGAGTATTCACGCCTGGTGTGAATTGAAAGTTTTGTTAAACTTCAAGGGATGAGTGACGTTCCAATTCAGACGGATCCTGACGAACTCCAAGTGCCCACCATTCTCTTCATTATACTCCATTTGAATGTATTGCTGACCCATTGGGCGAGCAATGTGGACAATCACTTCTGGATTCATAAACTAGTAGGGGATACCACGAATCTGTATCCAAAACGGAATGTAGTTGAGGAGATCCATATCCATCAGTGGAGTCCAGCGCTGAAGAACCAGCATTCTCTCTGCATAAGCCTATGGAGCTCGACGAATGACTGTTTCCATAGCTTCCTCTGAGGGAAACACAAATTGGAATCTACGGCCTTAAATTATTCGCCCCCTGACAATACCCTCTAGACCCCAAGTTCTTGGCATCACTGCAATGATAGCACGGAGGTTCTGTCTATGTGGCATAACTGGACGCCCCACCAGAATATAGCGATTCTCCGCTGCCACTTGTTGAACCACCGCCTTTGGCAGAACGAAAGGTTCATCGTTAAACCCCAAATCGATATCTTGAAATGCACGACGGATACCATCAGCCATCTTGAACAAATGGTTACTAAATCTCCAGTAGAAGAATATCAATTTTGCTAAGAAAATAGAGAGGAGATAAGAAGTTGATGATCTCTCAATTGGATATTTAAACCCTAATTTTCTCTCCAAATGCCCAATAAATGCTTTATCGTGGTTGATCGTGTGCTCTTCCACGGAAATACTTGACATTGTGGTTGAAATTGAACGAAATTCCTCCACTTTGTCATCAAAAACATCTCGAACCACTTGAATCGTGGTGAGTAAACATAAGAACTAACCGTTTTTCATCTTTTTCATCGCTTTTTTCTAAGTTTTTTTTTAATTCTTGATAATTTTTTTCTATCTTTCTATCTTATTTATGTAAAGTGACTACGCGTTTACAATACTTGGCGCGCTTTTAGCGGTGCGAAAAGAAACGTCGTGATGTTTGGTTCATATTGAAACAGCAAGTAGTCTTCGTTTTGATAGAACAAACGGCATGGTTAATTTTAAAGAATCTATAAGAGAAACGGCAATCAATTTTAAACCTTTTCCCCCTCTGATTATGAGTTGATACAAGCATAATGCGCCCTATATGTTAAGCTAGTTAAAACTATTAAGATCGTGTAACTAATTCATTTTTTACCAATTTAGTCGTGTATCCATTAGCTGATCTGATTGTACATTCTTTTTTTTTTTTTGGTCAACTCTGATTGTACATTCTTATTCTCATTTCTCACCAGTAACTGGATCGATTTATCTTGAGGAACTTACCGAGATGAGTTGGACCAGCCACTCGTTTATGGCAGTATCACGCGAATTGTTTTTACATAACACGAGAATCCAGATGCAGCATTGACCATATTCTCTTTGACCATATATATGTATTAATGTATTATCTCCATTAGATTCCAATTAAATTTGTTAGTACTTAAAGTATACTCCTACATTGGAGAAATAAATGGATTATACTAATAGGTTTGTGAGTGGATGAGCTGGTTGATAGAGATGAGTTAGAACTTTACCTTCCCTTTGATGTCTGACACATTCTCATCAAATCTTAGGTAGTCTTACACAATTTCCAACTTTGACCATATCATTCTTGCTCTTAATTACTTTATCCAGTTGGTTAATTTATATAGACGTTGTTTTCGGTAACTCCATTACTTATGACGATTTACACTGGGATATTTTAATTATGTTTATCATTGATATGCTGAAGCTCAGAAATAAGATAAATTGTTTTACGTATATTCCATGAAATATTAGGTATAATAAACACGTTATTCATGTCCAATAATGGGATGCAATCCAAATGTTTTAATCAGTTGAAATAAGAATCGCATTATTTTCTTCAAGTGCTTTATATCATGATTACTTCAATAGATTAAATTCAACCACTCTCTATTCAAACAGTGGGAAGAAATGCTTGAATCTGACTAGCTAGATCCAAGTTAAAATACGAGATAACGTACCAATAAAATTCTTCGAAGCTGGTTCGCAATGTGAGCTTATAGAAAGTTGGAAATTGTGTATCGCATTATGAAGAACTATAAAATATAGATGGTTGTATCAACTTAAACCGGACCTCGTGGCCTAGTGGTAAATGGCTCACAGTTGTAAGTTTCGCCACCATAGTTCGAGTCCAGGCCATTGATAGATTAACATAGGATGATCACCATCCCCCTGAATACTTTCAGCGGGCTCTCCGGCGGACAGAGCTCAGATTTCCGGTAGACGGTCTTTAGATGCTAGTCGGAAGTCCATTGGAATATCTGGATACTAGGATCATTAAAAGAAATCAATTCAAAAAAAAAAACTCTCAACTTTCAATAAAGACGCACGATTCCTCTCTTTCTCCCTAAGCTTTAAGTCACATTGTTTCACATGCATGGGAACAGCCTGCACATACATATATACGTGCACATCTGTATCTCTTTCATTTTTACCTGTTACGTTGAATACACATACCATATAACTGGTTAAACTTTACCCAAAACAAAGAAAACTTTATCCAGAAAAGGAAAGTGGTTGAATCTGAATTGGTCAGTCTTTTGAAAAAGTAAACAGAAAATGGCCGGCGCATAGTAGAATTTTGGTCAAATCTCATCGTAACAGGCATCCTTAAAGTGTGCAATGGATGTCTTGTTTTCTTTAGTTTATTTTCCCCGTATAAAATTAAAAAATTGATATCTGTAGCGGTTTACATAGATCTCTAACGAATTTCAGAAGAAGTGTATCGGTTTGCTCTTAGCTAAATAAGGAGTAAAGGAGATAAATGGCAATAAAAACAAAGATAATTTAGGAGAGGCTATGTTACTAGAGAAATTTATGAAAATAAGAAACCCTAGTATATTATTAAGGCCTAAGTAGAATTAAATTAAATTACGGAGACCTAAGTAGAATTAAAATGGACATCGGATTCCTTGAAGCTTTTCGTTGTAGCCTTGTAGTCACATGAATAAAATATTTTAAAAGAAGAACAGGAGTAGTTTTAGGGTTCTAGAAAAGCTGGTTCAAATTTCTGAAGTGAGGCCCCATGCGATTGTAGGAATCCCATGCAACTTAACCTCTACTAAACGTAAATATTTTCAACTACATATGGTTAACAGTAATTCCCAATAAAACCCACCAAAAAAATTCTCAATTCGCTTTTTGTTTGCACACGTGTGGCGAATTTATATGATTATTTATTTAACATATGTACATATGGCCATATGGGGATAAATATAAGTTCAAATTAATTAAAATAGGCAAACGCAATAATATTTCTCTGTTTCCTCCTAAAAAAATCTCATCGATTTATTACTAAATTTATGATAGTAATCTAGAATGTATGCAATAAAGATTCATGTTAATGGCTCTTTCGGAAATATTTATAAAATATGGACTTTCAAGAGAGAGGTGAGAGAGTGGATTCTCTCTTTTCTTCTCTCCCCCACCATTCGCCGTTCACTCGTTAAACTCTTCTTTGCCTTCGATACCGGGCGTGGAGGTCTCTACCGTCGGTCGCCACCCCATTTTCTCCGTGTCCAGCCTCCTCCCTGTTAAGCTCTCTCTTTCCCTCTCTCTCTTTGCATATCACCTCTGGTTTTCGTGGATAGCGGCCGGATCTGTCGATCAAAAAGGTTTCTGGGTGTGTACTCAGCAACCCTGGAGTGATAGCGAGGTCGTGGGTGGTCGGATCTTGTCAGGAGGCGTCGATTTGTTGGTAGATATATGGTTTGACTTCAACGGATCGGGTCAGATCTGTTACGAGGCTCACCGAGTGGATGGCGTCGCTGCCTTCTCTCCTCCGCGTTGATTTCTGCCTCAGATGTCCTCCCCGCCTCCTCCTTCGACCGCTTTGGTAAGAACTTCCCCATCTAACCTTCGTCCAAGATGTAAAGCGAATCGAGGCATTCGCTGGGACTTCTTCTCCGTCTTGATTTCTAAACAACCACCATGGCGAATGGGTATGTTCGGTCTGTCTGCGTGGCGAGATGGCCATGGGCCGTCTTGGTGCTGTCTTGTCTATTCCATGTGACGGGTCTTTTATCGCTTCGCCTGTTGATGGGAGCTTCAGCTTCTCCATACTTCAAAGCTTCGAAGAAAGGAGACCTTTGTTTTCTGCCGACTCGATGCTTAAACCGGAATCTTGTAGTGCTCGCTTCGTGTGTGGGGACCGAGTCGAGCCGATAGAACCTCCGCTTCCTTCAGCCAGTACTCACCAATGCTTATCCTACTAGCTTCCTCGTGTTGGGTTGGATCAGCGGGGATCTGGCTCGTTGCCTTTGGAGTGTGTGCAGCGCCCGGAGTGGGCTTTCGGCGGTTGTGGTGGCGGACCAGGACTTGGTCACTCTGCTTCATCTGTCCTCCGTTTGAAGTCGCCTTTGGGACGGTCCATGTGCCTCGGACTGTTCTCCGGTTGTCTACTCTATTGATCCCTTCTCTTGTTACGAGGTTCGGTAATGAGTTTCAAGACGTGATCTACTGCAGCTTATTGGTTGTTCTGATATCTTAAACTTGCTAAGCTTTAGTCATATATCTAGGGATTGTGGCTAAACCTTCATTGTTCTAGAGAGTCTTTTTTACCTTTTTTTGTGGCTCTCTACAGTATCAAAGCTTTGATTAGCCTCTTAGATATCTAGGATTTGATTCATCAAAACCTTGTATCTCATTGTGTCATTTTGATTAATGAAAATTCACATACTTAACAAAAAAAAAAAAAAAAGATTCATGTAAAGCATTCGTCTTCTTATGTTAACATTCATACCGAGATTTTTTGGTATTGATTTCGTTTTGTTAAATAAAATATGAGTTCCATACGATGTGGCGAGTGAAAGAATAAAGGCACCGTAATGATGGTAATGGAGCGGCATGAAACCCGCAATACCACGAGCACGACCTAATCGTAGTATATAGAAGTTGGTGTTTAGAGATTAAATTTAAAAATATTACTAATTGTTATTCTTGGAATTGGTCAAAAGTTACAACATTTTTATTAGAGAATATGACCTAATTTCTGCTCACTATTTGTAATAGATAAGAACCTTGTAATAATTATATCAATACTACTTGTATCAAACTAAAGAACCTTCTAATAATTGTATCAAATTTCTGCGTTTTACTTTTGTAATAGTTACCAGGTGTTTCATCAGTGCATGTAAGAATAATTATTTTATAGATATTTATTAGTATATACTAATTAAAAAAATCAACATAGTAATTTTTTTTATTTTAATAGAATTTAAACCGAAAATCTATTAAATATTTCGAAAATCTCTTTATACACTATTTTCACTAATAATAAATAAATCTTTGAAACCGCTTAATATTCTCTTTGATATAAAATGCATTTTTATTTAATTTTGCATATTTTTTGTTATTTAATTTTTAAAATGTTATAATTGAAATATTTTCACTAATAAAATGTTATACACTATTTTCACTAATAATAAATAATCTTTGAAACCGTTTAATATTCTCTTTGATATAAAATGCATTTTTATTTAATTTTGCATATTTTTGTTATTTAATTTTTAAAATGTTATAATTGAAATATTTTCCTTTCATATAATAACAAAACATACATAGATATTATATTTTATTTTTGGGCAACTTTTCTTATATTATTTTTTAATAAATTCTCTAATTTAGTATATTTTTTAAATATATTGTTTGATGACAAAAAGAATATTTTTTGAATAAATTTTAATATATTAATTTATAATCATTTTTTAATTATTAAATAAATTTCCTTTGGATAATTTTAACCAATTTAACTTTTAATGTGAGAGTTCAGGACTATTATAAATATATTAACATTAACAAATTTGTATAATAAGTAATATTTATATTCTTTATTAAATTTATAGCTAATATCAAATTTCACACTTTTATCTATTTTACAATTACGACACAATTTTATATTTATGTCAGTCTTCAACTTGAGATCAATATATTAGAACCCGTCACAATCGAACCACTATCATACTGGCTATATAGTACGAATTATCATTCCCGGAATTTGAAATCTCACATCCAGTTATCAATATTATATATTCTTGGTTACCAATTAACAAATATATAGATGCTGAAATAATTTTATATGCTTCAAGCAAAGCCCTTTTTCCTTATTAAATAGGGAAGATGAGGACTAACTTAGAACGAATGGCTATATAAAGTAGAAACAACAAGACAAAAATAACAAAGTCTAGTTTATGACATTTGTTTTTAACACTCAAATCACAGTTAATTGGTTTGCTTACTAGAATTGTAAGTTGCTCAGCTTAAACTGATTTACACTAAAAACTCGATCAAGTGGATTTTTTTTTGGTGGGAACTCGATCAAGTGGATAGGAAGAGTAGAAAAGTTGGTAGGTTTCCCTGAGTTTTAATAATTTTACTTTTGTCCTCGTAAATCTGTTTTACATATGTTGGTAGCCACGTGGAGGTTATTGCTTAAGTGGTATGTGATTTGGAGGTCGCTCCCACTTGGCATGATGAGATCATAAAAAGAAAAGCCCCACGAACGTTTTCATCTCATTAGAAGTATTAATCTATTTGGGAACTTGGGCCATTCCCTCCAACAACTAACACCATCAACGCCCACTTTATACTTAGTTTAGTTTTGTTTCTAAATTAGTAATATATGGTGCATTAAGCTTTTGATTATGTGTTTTCAATCGAGATATATGCTAGTTCAATCCCTATGTTTAATAAATAGTGCTATTTAAATAATTTTCACGCATATTAATCATTCATTTAAAAACTTTATTTTACTTTATGTTCATATATTAAATATTTTTTCTCTAATTAATACTCCATTCGTTTCATTTTAATTATCGTTCTAGACTTATGCAAACATATTAAGGAAACATATAATTTTATATATTTCTAAGATAAAAACATAATTACCTATACAGCTAACCATAATTCAACCAATAGAAAAATAGACTAGAGAATCTTATTAATAAATTTTGCATTGAAATTCTAGAATGACACTTATTTTGAAACGAAATTTTTTTTCCAGAACGACAATTAATCTGAAACGGAAGGAGTATATTAATATAATGAGATTAAAATGAAAATTTATATAAAACTTTGCAATGAAAGCACAAAACAACACTCCTTTTTGGTCAAACATAAAATTATTTATTATGAAACAAAAATAAAATTCTAAAGCGACACATTTTTAAAAACGAATAAAGTATATGCTAGTATTGCTTTCCACATAATCGAGTTAGTTATATATTCAGTCACCATATTCACTTACTATATTGCACTTATCCTTGTACATAATCATAAATTTGTAGACGTAAGAACAAAATTTAAATGAACAAAAATACCAAAAATATAAAATTTAAAACTTATGAGAGCGAACTATTATTTATCTTTAGAAAATTTTTAACTTATTTCTAGTAACTTTTATAATAGCATTCGGAAGCAAATCTACTTCATTCAATCTTTATTCTTTCTCCAAAATAAAATACAATTTTCTTGTATTTAGAAGAAAAAAATACAATTTTCTATTTTTATTCAAAATATTTTATTGAATTATATTTAAAACATATTGGAATAGATTCTAACTCTATTAAAGAATTATTTTATTTTAGAGAAAATAGAAAAATATATTGAAGATAGTTCATATTAATTTTTCCGTTAAGTTGCGAAATTGTAACTAATATGATGAACGTACACAAATAATTTAATCTATACCCTAAGCTAAGATCAACGATTTTGTGTCAAGGCAGAGAATATCAAATTAAGAAGGCCTCCTTCGAGATTGATCAGCTTTGCATAGATAGATCTAGACACTCATTCGATATATCTTACAAAATTAGATATGAATCCAATGTTGTGGCTTGACCGAAAAAAAAGCCAATGTTGTGGCCTGTCTGCTAGCGAAAATTTCACATTTTATATTACAATGTTTGACGAAAAAAAACTAAAGTTTAAATATTTACGTAATAGATTAGCTAGTAACACGGTCTTTAACAAGTTGATGGTACCAAGATAAAATGGCCTAATTCATGTAAAGAAGCAAAAATAATTAAATTTGTATTTAAATCTATTAGCTAGTAAGAACTTGAAAAATGAGATACCACTACTTAATTCTTTTTCTTTTGATGCATGCTAAGTAGACCATACATTGTAATATTGCTTTCATGATGGGGATAAGGATGGAACTACTCTTTCGAAACAAAGCTAGATAATATAGGTGAACCTATTGTGTATACTTATATGATTTATCTTTTATCTGTAAATATATTTTTTCCAATGGTGATATTGTCAGGAACTTAGTCAAAAATATTTGCTGCAAAGTCCGCATAGGGTTGGCCATAGCCTTGAAATTTTTCTCACATGCAATCTCGTTTTCAAACTGGACCCCTTTCCTTACTCTTGTAAATGGTAATACCTTAAAATATTATCTATAGGAGGCACTACAACTCTACCATAATTTGAAACCGATAATGTGTTTATATTGTTTTATTAATCACAATGTCTTTTAGCTCATTTAATTGTATTATTGTACTATAATGGACCCATAAGTGATCAATCACTTATTTGAACGTACTATAAAGGTTTGTGTGTATTTGAAAGTTATCTATCTTTTTCTTATATAATAACTGTTTAGAATATAAATTAAAATTTAACTTCTTGGTGACGCTTATGCAGGTGATACTAAGGCATATCTGTTAATCAGATACATAAATTTTGAGATATATCGAGATCCCCGGAGTCCACATAATAGTCAGTTGGTTTTGGCCACCGATACTATGGTTAATTCAAAAAAAAAAATTGGGATGTTGCAATAAAACGAAGTGATTCAGCGGTTTATTGTCTAAAGTAAATTACAAAGTTGTGAGAAGTGTCAGTTACAAAAAAAAAAAGTTGAGAGAAGTGTTGATAAGTCCGATTCGGTTCTAGACCGGTACACATGCCACACTAAAAACTTTGTCATGTCTTTTCAAACGAACTAATAAATATATGACGTAAAAAATATATAACTGACTTTTAGTTTTTAAGTACATTAATTAAAAACTGAAGAAGGAAAATAAAAAGTAAAGGAGATGCCCAGCTATATTTATATTTGTGGCTACACGATGATTTGGTAAAGTTGCATTAGCTTGGGTAGGGCTGGGCATGTAATCCATTAAATTTGATTCGATTCGTTTTTTGTTTCGATCTGATCCGAAAAAATTGAATACCGTAAGTCTTCGAAGCAAACAAATATTAAAAATCAATATCCATTAAAAACGAAGCAAATCACAAATACTAAAAAGCTAAGGACGAATATCCGATCCGTTCCGGTTTTTATATAAATAGTTATATATTTGTAGTTAAATAGAATTTTAAATGTATAATCTTATATAATTTTATTTATAAATTACTTATAAAAATATTATATTAAGAAAAGAATTATAAGATATTTATAAAAAACTACAATTCTTTTAAAAATATTTAATATATAAGAAAATTTTATTAATTTTTAAGAATTTATAAATAAAAGGTTTCATTAATTTTTACCTTATATTTTATATTGTGTAAAAAATATTTTTTTAAAAAAAATAAATAAAAATTGTAGAATACTTTTTAGATTTACTTGTGTTAAACAAAGTAGAAAATATATTCGTAAATATTCGTGAATATTCGCAAATATCCATAAATTTTTCGGATATTCGGTTTATATCCGTAAATATTCGTGAATATTCGTAAATATCCATAAATTTTTCGGATATCCGGAAAACCGAATATCCGTATTTTATCGAAGCAAAGAAAATTGAAAAATCAGATATCCGTGAAGTACGAAGCAAATCACAAATACTAAAAAATATGGTAATATTCGATCCGTACCCACCCCTAGGTATAACAATGAGTCACTGAGCTATATATATTAGAGATAATATGTGGTACACAAAATCATTAGGTGTTGATCCAATAAGACTGTAGATGCTGATGGAAGATGTCTGTTCACTCGCGATCGCAGTAGATCCAAAAAGCCACACAAAATGGCATAAAGAACTGAGAACGACCCGTGTTGTGGAGAGAAGACTTTTCTTTATCCCCTTTTAAAAACCATATATTTGAATATATTCAAGACAAAGCAAACCTTAAGAGGTATATAATGTACACAATAATTACAACATTTAAGCTGATCTCGACTTTCTCACATTACTAACATCATAATATATACATTTATATGAGTATTTCTCACAGACTTACAACATGACTAGCTTATCTTGATTTTCTTTATGTTACAAGCACTTATATTTTTGTCGATGCAGTTTGTTTCGTTAGGTTTACATTATTGAAACTCCATCTGTGTGTTTGACGTTAAGTTCTTGGTTTAACTTATTATTTTTATTTCCATCATGTCAAACGTGGTCACATAAACTTTGATTTGATATAGAATATTTATTACAAAAGAAAAATATACTGTAAACACGAAAGAACAAATGACGCGTTACACTTTAGAATCGAGACACATTCAAACAAATACAAAATCAGCATCCGATTAATTAATGTGTTTCGTCTTTTTAAAAATAAATATTACAAAAAGTTCAACAGTAAAAGAAAATTTAAAGTCACCGAATATTATAAAGACTTAAACTTTGTAGGATTAATATAAAGGGAAAAAAGTGAATGCGGTTCGTAGTGTAGAATGTGAAGTAGAAAGGAAAGCTTTTGCATAGGGTTCCATTATTTATCATAGACTTTAGTCCTTTTCTGGCTTCTTGTAACTCTTATCGTTTGTGTACTTGTGTGCATTCTCATACCACCGACCCATTTTCCATAACATTTATGTATACAACTTTATTTATTTGAGACTAGTTTTTTTTTTCGCTGATTTTACAGGATGTTCAAACTACATTCTGCAAACACTGGTAACCTAATTAATTAGTTGCATCATGTACGCAACGTAAATGATGACATCTCTATGAATATAATAACAAATTAAACATCTTCGTATGGATTCAACAATATATAATGTTTTATCTCGATATCACGAGCAAATTTATACGTACGGTACGTTGTTTATTCGTTGACATGCATCAATGTTTTGCTCGAGAATCAATATCCCTCATTTTCAAAATATTTGACGATTTTATGCAACTAACTAGTCATCCACCTTTACGCGTAAACATATATTTTAGATGATTGGTTAGATGGTGATGATTATGATTATGCATTGAGAAATAGTGGTGGATGATGCATGTACATTAAGTCATTATCATAGTAGTGGAGATTGTGGAGTGAACAGGATGAAGCAGGCAGTCACTAGAGTGAAGTGATTTTCAAGATGCACTGGCATAGTTAAAAGTGTGTTTGCATATGGCTTGAAGTAATTTAAGATTGATACACTAGTGTTTTGAAAAACATTTACATGTGAATAAAAATAAAATAAGGGAAAATTTTCAAAGTGATTTTGCATGATCCATTGACAAATCAATTAATCTTTTAGAGCAAGCAGGCAGATGAAAGTATAACCCACATACTGGAAACAGAGCTCGAGCTCAGAAATGACCTCCGGGACGTTAAATAATTAGTAATTTCTCCAAATAGCTGCTACAAATCTGGATAGAATAGTATTAAAATTCTAAGACAACACTTCTTTTGACTTGATAAGCTACTTGTAGACAGTTTTTTTCTTTTTGTAGACAGACTTTTACTATGTTCTAAAATTTAAACCTAAGAATTTTCCTTGATATGCACTTGTCAACTACCGAGAAAAATGGTCATGTACTTATCTTGGAGAATGGACATATAATTGACATGTGTATTCATTTGTTACATCCGTCTCTATAATACACCATTATCATTCACTAAGCCATATTCTATAATAAATAATATATATATGTCCTATGTAGTGATTTAAAACAACTAATTAATAATTTAATATAAATAGGTTCCGTTGAGATAATTACGTTAATTTTCATGTACTTATTCTAATGAAATATTTATATTCTACAGACGTTGATCTGTTTACATGGCCGAATGATACAACGCATACGTACGTTCGTGCATATACATGCACAGACAAACATCTAAAGATACGGCATGGATTACGCACAGTGACGAAGCCAGCTTATGAACTATGGGGTGGGGTCCTGTGCACCCATAATAATATTTAAACTTCCAACTTTTGTTAAGGAAAACACTAAAAACTTGTTGGATCAGATGGTAAATGTTAACCTATGCACCCATGAAAAACCCAAGTTCGATTCTCCCTGATTACACCGAGCCACCTTGGAAGGAAGAAGAGCAGCCTTTAAAAATTCTCTATAATTTTTAGCTTCTTTTAACCAAAACATTAGGTGGTGTTGGAAGGAACATAACCCTTGCCAAAATTAAACGTCTGTTCTTACCAGAAAAAAAAACGTCTGTACTAATATATTAGTAATTTAGTATGACAAGAGAAACCCACATCAATCTTATAAAAAGGGATTTCCATTAACAGCAAAAAAGAATGTTTAACTTTGGATAAACCCTTTTTAAGAAGTCTCCTCCCTTTTATCTCGTATATCGATACTATACGTCGTTTAATTGCACTAGTTGTTAAAGCAAAATACAAAACAGACACTGAGAAGATACCATAAACTATTGAGTTGAGAGAATCGACTAAATGCGAATATAAATACACAAAGGGTATCGACAAAAGAGAATTTAAGCAACAGTAAAAAAATACATATACATTTTTTCTTACAGCAACTGTTCATAAAATGTGATATGTCAGAAATGCTTCGCTGTCTGACTCAAATCCAAGGCACCACGCGCCAACGATGTTAGCTAGGATCTCATTTTCCAATTAAAGATCGACAGTTCTTGATCAAAAAAAAAAAGAATAAAAGATCGACAGTTCATAAATCATTAAATATACTACTTTCTGTCAAAAAATGATTTTTTTCGAAAAATACTGGAAGAGATCATCTTCGTTAAAGTACCACTGGAACAGTTAGTGAAACTGTGATAATCGATTTCCTTTATACTACTGTATACTAATAAAATTATGAAACATGTTCATTATATTTATAACTAATCTATTTTCTCGAAAGAGTAGATCGAATGATAAATTCAGGAGAAAGTGGTGACTTGAAAAAATAATGATTTCAATTATTATTTATTTATTTCAGTTATACACACACACACTAAATGACCAAAGACTAGAGAGTAGCAAGTAGTTACCAAAATTAATTGCATTCGTCGTGACTGGTGGGCGCTTCTGTTTGGGGTCTAAATTAAATTGAAACAGCTCATTGTACATGACTTTTTAATTTTTATGCATTGAGATTAAACAGATATTAATTCTGAAAATTTTAAAATTTGAAATTATAAGAACGATCCAAATGAATAATGGCCGTTGAGTCACGTAAGTTGTCAAGTACCCTTTTTTTAACAAAACACCAACGACGTGTTGCCAATCTCGATCATGATTTATTTTTCTTTTCCAAATCCAAAAGATTTTCTTTTTTACATGTTATATTGTCTCTTTTCCCCAAACCCATACTCATGGTCTTCACAGCTCAAATTAAAAATGTAAATTCTGTATGTATAGCATTTCGTGTTACTAATTCACTTGACTAATTTCTATTGTCAAAAGCTTTTTATTCTAGTAACTGGAATCTAAGTTTTATAAATAAAATGTAGAATAAACAAATACTCTGATAGTTATTTGATGAAATTTACCAGAAAGCATTAGAGTAAAGGCCTTCAAACAACTTTAAAGATTACTTTCCATAGAATCGTACTTGAAACTAAAACGTTATCATACATTTTTCTTTATACAGAACGTTACCATACTTTTATTTAAACAAAAATGTCCTTCCTGGTATACATAATCTTGTTTACACCTATGATTTAAAATCAATTATATTGAACCACATAACATCATAATTCAATGCAGGAAAACCCATAAAAGCAATCATGTTCTCCACAAAACTCTAGACACTAGACACTACTACCGTAACATAATGGCCAGTGTTTCTTTGTTTTATACTTCAGAAAATGCATAGCTGCCTACAAATTTAAATATTTTTAAGAAAATTAAGCAAATAGTTTAAATCAAAAGAGGGACAAGGAAACATAAATGGTGAAGAGGGGGTGGCAGTAATGGAGAACAAGGTCATGGGTTTCAGCGTTCGTTTTTTTTCAAACTTCCCTTCATACCCGCGCACTTACTCACCCATCCGTTGGTTTTCATTTTATATTTTAAGTCTTTTCTTTAAATATCTTTAAACCAAGACTTCTTTTAATTTAATATATTTTGTTTTTACTCGCATTTTGAATTTGATAAAAACGTAAAACCCATGTGTTCATGAACCGTGAATGACTTCAAAAAAAAAAAACTTTTTTTCAAACCCATGTCTTGAGATTTTTGTTTTCTTATATATATAGGAAGAACCCATTTTCCTTTTTAACATAGCTCCATCTCTGTAAAACATTTCGCATCAGAGGAGTTTAGTCACAGATTCACAGTGGAGAATAATAAATAAAGCAAGATATAGTAGAGAGTCTTTGAGTGAGTTCCTTTTCAGAGTTTGTCTTTCATTAGGTTTTGTTTTTTTCCTTTTTATTTATTTTTTTTCTAAGGAAAAAGTCTTTGTTGGTGTGATAGGAGGACTTGGGTTTTTATAAAAAGGCAGCGGAGCGTCAAAGAAAACACTAAACTTAAAGAAAGAAGAAAAAATGGAAGAGATGAAGAAGAAAAAGAAGAAGAATATGAATAACGAAGATTCAAAGAAGAAGGAACGTCATATAGTTACTTGGACACCAGAGGTGTGTGATGAATACATATATATACATACATGTATGTTGTGAATCTCTGTTCTTCTGCTCTGTTTCTGAAATGGGTTTCTGGAGTTGCAGGAAGATGTTATACTAAGAGACCAGATTACTCTTCATGGAACTGAAAAGTGAGAGCTTTTTTTTTTTTTTTTCCTTTTTATTTATTTTTTTCTAAGGAAAAAGTCTTTGTTGGTGTGATAGGAGGACTTGGGTTTTTATAAAAAGGCAGCGGAGCGTCAAAGAAAACACTAAACTTAAAGAAAGAAGAAAAAATGGAAGAGATGAAGAAGAAAAAGAAGAAGAATATGAATAACGAAGATTCAAAGAAGAAGGAACGTCATATAGTTACTTGGACACCAGAGGTGTGTGATGAATACATATATATACATACATGTATGTTGTGAATCTCTCTGTTCTTCTGCTCTGTTTCTGAAATGGGTTTCTGGAGTTGCAGGAAGATGTTATACTAAGAGACCAGATTACTCTTCATGGAACTGAAAAGTGAGAGCTTTTTTTTTTCATTTTTTTTTCCTGAGAAAGTTATAGTTTTTTAAAAAAAAAGAGGGATTCTAAAAAAAGAATGTTGGGTTGTTGTTTCAATTGTGTCTGTTGATGATATTAGTTGGGCGATCATTGCATCAAAGTTTAAGGATAAAAGCACAAGACAATGCAGAAGAAGGTTGGTTGACAAAAAAAAAATTAGCTAATCTATTTTCTTTACTGTTAAAACACAAAATTTTGTTTTTAAAATCCGTCTATGGATCTTTTGTTTGTAGATGGTATACATACTTAAACTCTGATTTCAAGAGAGGAGGTTGGTCTCCTGAAGAAGATATGCTTTTGTGTGAGGTACAATTCACTTACAAACTTCATTTTTACATGGATAATATTCCAGATTTGGTGTTTTGGTTTATATCTGATCTTTAAGCTCTTGTGTTTGGTTGTTTAGGCACAGAGAGTGTTTGGGAATAGATGGACTGAGATAGCAAAGGTGGTTTCAGGCAGGTAGAATAACCGCTCTAGTGGTGCTTGAAGTCATCATAATAGGACCAGAGTGATTCATTAATGTTCTGCACTTGTGTGTGGTTGTAGAACGGATAATGCTGTGAAGAACAGGTTTACAACACTTTGTAAGAAGAGAGCCAAGCATGAAGCTATGGCTAACGAGAACAACTCAAACAACAAACGGATGTTGTTCTTAGACGGTATTAGTACACCCCAAAAAGCCGACAACGAAGCTCCTATTGCCAAGAGAACAAGGTAAGTTTGTTTCCTTTTGATCTAAGTGTTTTCACACATTCATGTTCTTGTTGGCTACTCTATACAGGAGAAGTCACATTCTAGAGCTTACAGAGATGAGTAACTATGGAAACGTCAAGTCTTGTCTGAATCAGCAGGAAAGATCTCCATTCTCGGTATTGGCGCGCAATGCCACGGGCACTGATAGCTTGGAAGAACAGTATCAAAAAAGTAATGTGAAAGAGAGTGATGGTGGTGAAGGGATGTTTCTTAAGAAGGATGATCCTAAAGTCACAGCTTTGATGCAACAAGCTGAACTTTTAACTTCCTTGGCGCAGAAAGTTAATGCAGACAACACAGAACAAAGCATGGAGAATGCTTGGAAGGTAAAACCAACAAACCACAACTTCTCAACAATACTTGAGCTTCCTGATAAACAAAGCTCTTGTCTATCTATGTTCTGCAGGTCCTTCAGGATTTCCTGAATAAAGGCAAGGAAAATGATCTGTTGAGATATGGATTACCTGACATGGATTTTCAACTGGAGGAGTTTAGGGACCTTATAGGGGATCTGAGGAGTAGTTATGAAGACAATGACCCATCTTGGAGGTGAAGATAGCTTTCAATCAACCACATAATGTTTATGTCCGTCCTAAAGGTTTTTGATTGTATAACCTTTTTTCATTTTGATGTTGTTTAGGCAACCTGATCTCCATGACTCACCAGCCAGTTCTGAGTATAGTTCAGGATCAGTTATCATGCTGGATCAGTCTGGCGACAAAACGCAACCATCATTGTCTGATACTCAGACAGATCATAACAAGCAAGGTGGAGAGGATGAGAATATGCCCATCTCGGGCGATGAAGAAAACTTCAGCTCGCCTATTCAGGTCACACCATTGTTCAGATCTCTAGCAGACGGCATCCCAAGTCCACAGTTCTCTGAAAGTGTAAGCCTCACACACATTCATCATTCGTACAATACTTGGGCTTTGATCAAACATTTGAGTCTTAAAGACTACTGATTGCTTTTGCAGGAGAGGAGCTTCCTGCTTAAAACACTTGGGATCGAGTCCTCATCTCCATGTCCAAGTGCTAATCCTTCACAACCACCCCCTTGCAAAAGAGTCCTTCTCCATAGCTTGTAAAACCAACCAACCAGCCAACCAACCATCTCTCTGATCCATTGTCATCCCTAGACCGCGGTTTTGTCTCCATGAAGACGTAGTTTTTTCTTCTCACTTTTGCTTTAGGTTTCGCAGCCATATCGGCCTGGAAGTTTTTTGTGAAGCGGGCATGCCATGATCTGCATTCCTTCCTCCCAACGGTTTTTATATATATTTCTTTGTTGGTTCCTAGAATGTTAACGGTAACATTTCTAACCCCCAACAAAGAAAGCTCTCAAAGAATCTGCCATATACTCAGATTCTGATTTCTTTTACTTTCCTTCTCTTACTTAAACATAAGGAAGCCATATCCACAAAGGAAGGCACCAGTTTGTCCTAAGAAAAAAAAAATATTCTTTGGTTTGTCTCGTAAGGGCATACTCAGATACATCATCTGAGCAATTTCCCATGATTTCTTGATTTGTTTTCTTCATCATCTCTGTACATAATCTCTATCAACATATGATATAAAACAAGTCTTTCAGAGTGTTACCTGTTTGTCTCTGTTGTTGTTCTCTCACAGCTGTGAAAGAAGAGAATAGAATGTTAAAAACTTGTTTCATCCCGAAATGTGATTGTAAAAGGCATAAACATGAGTGGAAATATGATTTGATTTTGGCTTGCTATGAGTTTCTTCTAATGCCCTGGTTTACATATTGCTAACGTGACTAAGCCTCTACGTTTCAGACCTCTTGGTGTTATATGTTTTAAGTAAAAAGTTCTCAAATCAAAAACAAATGTTTGAAGAGTTCTCAGCTTCAAGTCTTTTTCTTCTTCTGCACTCTCTGCAGCTTCCTCCATTTCAGGTAAATTTGGTAAGACAAACCACCAAACACCATTGACACACATCCCCATTGTTTGGAAGATAATGGATTCCCGCTCAGAACAGAGGATACCACGATGCTTACAAACTTCCGGGTTGTGGTTATGGTCGTGTTAGCTAGAGATCCGAATCTGCTTATCGTCAAGAAGATGAAGTTTTGTCCCACTGCGCCGCATAAACAGTACATGAGAATGTCCCATGCTGCCTCAGGGTGTTGCTTGCAGAACTGAACAGCTTCGAATCCGCTCCCGTGTGGCAATCCAAACATGTAGACCATGTTGTATATGGTTCCCCACAAATTCATTCCCAGCATTATGTCCCATGCGTTAGTTTTGGGGTACCTATATCCATGTAGTATACATTCAGTTAAAAAAGGGTAAGAGAGGTTGATGTCCTGACTGGTAATTATAACATCATGTAAGGAATCATACCGTGCGGTAATGGAATCCTGGGTGGCGTTTGTGAATCCGTCAAAGGCGAGGTTCAAGAAGCAAAGTCCGTAGCCAAGAGGGGCGTTTGGATGTGCTAGCTTGCTGATGGTCTTCGAGCTTGTCTAAAACCATTCAAAGACAGTTTAGTATGTTCCTGAGACAAAAAAAAAAAAAAAAAGAAACCAATATTGCTGATTATAGACGTATTAACCTTCAGAAGGGCAAACATGGAGACTCCTCCCGCAACAAGAAAGGTGCAAAGATACTCAGGCAAACTGTATCTTATTCCATAAACTAAAGAACCCATAAGCATAACTACATGAAAGGAAGAAAAAAAACATAGTCAGTTAAGATAAAGAGAGAGGTCCTGATTCTAACAGCTGTGGTGAGCGATTATGATTAAAGTATTAAATGGTATTTCATGCTTTACATAGAGACCTCACCTGGAATCATTTTAGAAGATTTTGCCAGAACCTGCAGAAAGCAAGATTGCCATCAAATATCATTTCAAAACCAAATCCGTTTTTGACTGAATCATTTCAACCTAAAGAGGGCATTATTAAGCTACCTGAGCTGGGTAACTGATATACTTCAGAGCTTCAATGCCCATGGCAGGACCAATAGTATTAGTAATACCAGCACTCCAGTAAGTCCACCATGGAGCTCCACCACTACCTCCATTGGACCAGAGCTTAATCACTGCTCATGCAAACAAAACTACTTTTAGGCTAGCTTCATCCATTCTTAGTTATATACTTCTAATGTATGCAACAAAAGAAAGAGTGCTTTCGTAAACTCTCACTTATGTAAGACCAAACCAAGCAAACTACATTCTGAGCCAAGTTGAGAAACGCAAGGTGCTCAAATCTCTTCCCATCTTCACCAAACTTCTTCGTCGACCTAATCCACATCTAAAGATGAGTCCTTTGGATCAAAGATCAAGGGTTCCTAGAATAGAAATGATCGATTCTTCGAAATGACAACTTACAAGATTTCCTGAAGAACGCCTTGGTAAATGTAGGCAGCCCAGATCCCGGCGACACAGAACGACAGTAATAGAACTCGCCGGAGACCGGTACCTTGACCTTCCATCACTTTTGATTCTCCGGCGGCGACAATTCGAGTTTCGGTTATATTTGAGATCAATCTCAAGTGCAAAACGGAAGTTGTTATTAGTGCACGTGGATCTTCCACGTGTAATTATAACATCATGTAAGGAATCATACCGTGCGGTAATGGAATCCTGGGTGGCGTTTGTGAATCCGTCAAAGGCGAGGTTCAAGAAGCAAAGTCCGTAGCCAAGAGGGGCGTTTGGATGTGCTAGCTTGCTGATGGTCTTCGAGCTTGTCTAAAACCATTCAAAGACAGTTTAGTATGTTCCTGAGACAAAAAAAAAAAAAAAAAGAAACCAATATTGCTGATTATAGACGTATTAACCTTCAGAAGGGCAAACATGGAGACTCCTCCCGCAACAAGAAAGGTGCAAAGATACTCAGGCAAACTGTATCTTATTCCATAAACTAAAGAACCCATAAGCATAACTACATGAAAGGAAGAAAAACATAGTCAGTTAAGATAAAGAGAGGTCCTGATTCTAACAGCTGTGGTGAGCGATTATGATTAAAGTATTAAATGGTATTTCATGCTTTACATAGAGACCTCACCTGGAATCATTTTAGAAGATTTTGCCAGAACCTGCAGAAAGCAAGATTGCCATCAAATATCATTTCAAAACCAAATCCGTTTTTGACTGAATCATTTCAACCTAAAGAGGGCATTATTAAGCTACCTGAGCTGGGTAACTGATATACTTCAGAGCTTCAATGCCCATGGCAGGACCAATAGTATTAGTAATACCAGCACTCCAGTAAGTCCACCATGGAGCTCCACCACTACCTCCATTGGACCAGAGCTTAATCACTGCTCATGCAAACAAAACTACTTTTAGGCTAGCTTCATCCATTCTTAGTTATATACTTCTAATGTATGCAACAAAAGAAAGAGTGCTTTCGTAAACTCTCACTTATGTAAGACCAAACCAAGCAAACTACATTCTGAGCCAAGTTGAGAAACGCAAGGTGCTCAAATCTCTTCCCATCTTCACCAAACTTCTTCGTCGACCTAATCCACATCTAAAGATGAGTCCTTTGGATCAAAGATCAAGGGTTCCTAGAATAGAAATGATCGATTCTTCGAAATGACAACTTACAAGATTTCCTGAAGAACGCCTTGGTAAATGTAGGCAGCCCAGATCCCGGCGACACAGAACGACAGTAATAGAACTCGCCGGAGACCGGTACCTTGACCTTCCATCACTTTTGATTCTCCGGCGGCGACAATTCGAGTTTCGGTTATATTTGAGATCAATCTCAAGTGCAAAAACGGAAGTTGTTATTAGTGCACGTGGATCTTCCACGTGTGATTATATCATTGGATATATAAACTGACGTGGTGACTCTCATTGGCTACTTGACGTGGATTAATTGGACTTTAACTCCATATACCCCATACCCCTCCCAAAAATTCCCTTTTAACCTTTTATTATAATATTATATATTTTTTATTTAAATTTAAATCGAGAAAGTGGCTAATTACAGTTTTAATATAGGGACATGAGTTATTTACAGGATCCAACCACCAAGATCCGACCCAAACCAAGCAAACCGGACAGATCCGACCCAGATAGCACTACAAGAAAGCTGGGTTTTGACGAGGAAGATTAACGAGGAAAATATTTCCTCGTTAAATAACGTGGATATTACGATGAACTCACGAGGAAAAAAGAAGCCCACGTTATTTCCTCGTTAAATAACGTGGATATTACGATGAACTCACGAGGAAAAGAAGCCCACGTTATTTCCTCGTTAAATAACGTGGATATCTTTTCCTCGTAAGGAACACGTAAATTGACGTCGGCTTTACGTGGATGACGTCGACGTTACGAGGAAAAAACATTTCCTCGTAAAGTCGACGTAAATATAGCTTCGTATTTACGTGGTTAAAGTTGGACGAGGAATTAACCACGAAATAATTGAAACACGTTTTTTTTTGTTTCACCTAATTATATTTTCGTACTTAATTCCTCGCTAATCTCAACAACCAGATTCGAAAATTTCTATAAATATGGACGTTTGAATCTCATTTTAGACACACCAACAAATAAAAAAATTATAAAAAAATTATGTCCACGTCAGGAATATTTTTGAGTTAGAAGGTGGATGTATATGCATGAGATGCTAACGGAGAGTGACGAAAGAATATCTTCGGGGCTGGAGACATTTATGCATCAAGCAGATTCCACACCGCCCAAGAAAGTGGTAAGATGTTCGCCCTTGTAGAAATGCAACAATTTAAATTGGCAAATCGTGAAAATGTTTGGAAGCATTTAATAAATAGAGGTTTCACGCCAAATTACTATATCTGGTTTCATCATGGAGAAGGTTATAATTATGATCAGAATGAAGCTAGTAGTAGTAATAGCAACTTCGGGAAGAAGCTGGTTGATCATCATTTGCTTAATGAACATAACCATCGGGAAGAGCGGATGGTAGTGGTAGATGTGATAGGGTTCATGATATGGTAGCTGATGCATTAAGTAGCTCATGGCGAAGATGAAGAACCTAACATAGATGCCAAAAGTTTTATGAAATGTTGAATCGCGGCAAATCAGCCACTTTACGGTGGTTGTAGAAGGTCTCTAAATTATCGTTGGCGCTAGAATGATGAATATAAAACGATCACAATCTACCGAAAGTTGCATGAATGAATGGGCGGACTTGTTTAAAGAGTATTTGCGGAAGGCAATGAGTCTGCTGATTCTTACTATGAGATTCGAAGCTGGTCTATAGTCTTGGGTTGCCTTCGGAGATGATAGACATTTGCATCGACAACCGCATGATCTACCGGGAGTTGATGAGAAGTTAGAAGAATGTCGATTCTGCAAGAAGCCACGATTCAAGCCCATGAGGGCGGGGCGTAATAGGGTACCGTACCAAAGGATGTGGTACCTACCAATTACGCATGCATTGAAAAGATTGTATCAATCGAGCTGGAGGGAAGATGAGATGGCATGCCAAGCATACTCGAGCGGATGGTGAGATGACTCATCCATCGATGCAAGAGCCTGGAAACATTTTAACAAAGTATATCCGAATTCGCTAGAATAGCCGAATGTGTATCTCGGTTTATGCACGATGGATTTAGTCCATTGAATGTCGGGGAGACAATATTCATTGTGGCCAGTCTTTCTTACGCCATACAACCTGCCACCGGAGATGTGCAATTTACGGAGTTGATATTCTTGACCATATTAATACCTGGTCGAACCATCCAAAAGGTCTGCGGATGTTTTCCGCAACCACTTATAAAGAGTTGAAGGATTTGTGGTTTACGGAGTGAGGACGATGATCGCCAACGAAGGCGAATTTTACGATCGCGGCGATGCTTTTGTGGACCATAAGTGACTTTCCTGCCTATGGGATGTTGTGCGGATGGACAACACATGGTAGATTAGCCTGTCCATATTGTAATGGAGCGACAGTCGTTTCAACTAAAAATGGTAGGAAGACAAGTTGGTTCGATTGTCACCGTCGATTTCTTCCGCTGGCCACCCATACCGAAGAAACAAGAAATTGTTTAAGCACAAAAGGGTTGTCGAGACACACCTCCTCCATATCTAACGGAGAACAAATTGAAGCTAACTTCGATTACTATGGAGCATTGGAAACAGCTCGCGTGGTGGTAATTGGCATGTCCCCGAATATGCCCGATTCTTATGGTGTTCATCACAACCGCACAAGAAGAGTATATTTTGGGAGTTGCCGTATTGGAAGGATCTTCTTCTGCATACAACCTCGATGTGATGCATATAGAAGAATTTCTTTGAGAACATCATGAATACAATATTGAATGTCGGGGAAGACAAAAGACAACATAAAATCGAGGTTGGACTTGCGGACATTTCGCAAGAAGTGAGTTACATATAAAAGCAATGGACAAGTTCGGTTCCCATATTTCGATTGTCTTGAGAAAAAAGTCGGTGTTGTTCGACCGGGTTGCATCGAAGTGAAGTTTCCGATGGGTATGTTTCAAATCTCTCAAGATGTGTTGAAAAAGGTCAAAAGTTCTCGGGATGAAGAGTCATGATTGTCATGTCTTTATGCAACGACCGCTTCCATTTGCATTTATGAGCTACTTCCAACAAACGCATATGAAGCACTTGCGGTATATATATATATATATATATATATATATATATATATATTAACACAGTTATTTTAAAATGGTTTAGTTTGCTATTATATATGACTAATAATGTGTTTCATTGTATTTGGAATATACAAGGCATTGGAGCATTTTTAGGATCTGAGCACACGACTCTTAAAGAAGAAGTCGTCGAACAAGCTGCAGGAGAACATTCCCATCTTATTGTGCAATTTGGAGAAGATATTTCCACCTGGATTTTTGGCGTCATGGAACACCTAGCTGTCCACCTCCCATATGAGGCATTACCGTGGACTGTACATTACGGATGGATGTATCGGTATGAGCGAGCAATGAAATATTTGAAGGAAAAGCAAAAATCTTGCGAAAGTTGAAGGTTCTATAATTGCGGGAAGTTTGTCGGAAGAAACTTCTCACTTCACATCGTATTACTTTGCGTCAAAAGTACTTACTCGAAAAAGAGCTCTAAGAAGATACGATGATGGCGGTGTCGCGCCAACATATGCAGTTGCTGGTGTTCCAGACATCTTTAGCCAGATAGGTCGACTCGGTGGAAAATTAAAAGTGGTTTGGTGGTCGAGTGAAGAAGGCGCTCATAGTGCACACATCTATATTCTACTCAATTGCGATGATCCTTTGATGCGTTATTTTGAAAGGTAACATATATTGACAATTCTAAATACATATATAAGTTTAATTTTAAATACATATATATAAGTATATTAATTTCCATAAAGTTTGTGATTTTATAGCATGTTTGTTTCTCAAGTCGAAGAAACATTCCAGGTATATCTACAAGTCATGTAGACAAAAGAAAAGATCAACACTTTATTAAGTGGTTGCGGACTCGGTATTACTCTAACTTTTAATTTTGCAGAATTTTTCATACAATGTATAATATGAAACTCTTAATTTTGCAGGTTGATTATGAAGACGATCCAGATTATCCTAAGTGGTTACATGAAGTAATTCAAGCTCCGTGTAAAGGTTACCACATCACGATGTATTTCACACGAGGCTATACTTTTCACACATATGAGTATGGTAGGCGTGAGCGACCAGTAACTATGGAATATGTGTGAAAGGCTAAACAATTTCTACGGTATCTTGGCGGATATTATTGAAGTGGAATTCCGGAATCTTGAAGCTGAAATCGTTCTTTTCAAATGTGAATGGTTTGACCCTATCGTGGACAGAGGTGTCGGTTTAACAAATTTGGTGTAGTTGATGTCAGCGGTGGGCGAAGGTACAACAAATTGAGCCTTTCATCTTAGCTTCACAAGCAGACCAAGTTAGCTTTCTTCCATACCCCGAGTGAGAGAATCGGAATAAATTGGTTAGCCGTGATCAAAGTTACACCTCGAGGACGAATTATCGGTGGGGAAGAACCACCATTGCAAGAAGAACAGATAAATGTCGTCGAGCAGGCTCAACAACAAATTGATGACATCCTTCTCATTGATCCGCATAATGAAGAATATGAAGATGTTATGGACGATGCCACAAACGAAGCTGTTGATGACGAGTTTAATGAAAATGATGATGTTTCTAGTGATGGCGAGAATGGCGATGTATCTGATTGATGTATTTGTTTTTCGATATAATCACTAAAACTATTTAGATAATTTTTATTAAAAAAAAGATTGAGATTATAAGTATTGAAATTGTGGTTTTATAATTTAGGGTTTGGATTGGAGAGAAGAGATATGAAGAAGAAGATAAGAAAGAAAGTGTTTGGGGTTTAGAGATTCGGTTTTAGAGATTTCCACATTTCCTCGTAATATCCTAGTTCATTTACGTGGATTTTACGAGAAAGTTTAGATTTCCTCCTTAAAACCACGTAGATGGGCGAGGCCCTACGATGAAAGCTTGTTACGTGGTTTTAACGAGGAAATTAGATCCTTATTTCCTCGTTGATTCTAAATCCTAAATATCAACCCCTAAACTCTTAATTTTTATCTATTTCAAGTGTACTAAAAAAGAAGAGAAGAAAGATCTGGAATCACATATGGCAAGACCTACATAAATGTAACCCGCGTAAGGCTATACTATATGTAACTCGATATCTTCTTTCTTCTTTTTTCTCAAATCTTTGTAATTTGAAACACAAATTTAAGAATATATAGTGTTTGATTTGGGTGATTTGGGTGGGATATGAGAAAGGAAACATCCATGTATATATAGGAAAACATATCCTCGTTATTTCCACGTCACCACATTTCTCGCCATTTCCTCGCCAAGTGACGGGAATTAACGAGGAAAGTTTTACTTTTAATTTTCCTCGTTAAAGCCACGCCACTTGGCGAGGAAATGGCGAGGAAATGAGGAATTGTGCAAATTCAAATGTTAATATTTACGTTAATTTTTAAATTGTAACGTTAATTTTTTAATTTTCCTCGTTAAAGCCACGTCAATTGGCGAGGAAATGGCGAGGAAATGAGGAATTGTGCAAATTCTAACCCTAACCCTAACCCTAAAGTCCAAACCCTAACCCTAAACCGTAAACCATATATTCCAAATACATCTTCCCTTAAACCACAATCTCTTAAGTTGTATAGATTTGAAAATAATGTTTATATTTTTATAAAAATATAATTAAAATTAATTTACAAATTTTTAAATAAAGATTTAAAAGTAGTCTCTAAAGTATTTTCGATTTGGAAAATGAAATGTTGAAAAGAAAAAAAATTAGAAATAGAGGAGATTGAAGTTATAGGAATGATGGTTTGAGATTATATGAGGTAGAAGATATGAAAGATGGGATTATAGGGTTTGGGGTTTGAGATTTTAGGGGTTTAGGACATTGGCCTCGGGCTTTCCTCGCCAAGAAAAGGCGGGCCTCGGGCTTTCCTCGCCAAGAAAAAGACGGCCTCGGCTTTCCTCGTGAGTTAGCGTGGGCTTTACGAGGAACAAAAGGCGGGCCTCGCACTTTCCTCGTTAACCCACGAGGAAATAGCGAGGAACCCTAATCCTATATATATCTTGGCAGCGACCTCACCTCATTTCTCTCCATTTCCTCTCCTCTACCTCTCCATAATGGTAAGCCTCTCTCTTTCCTCTCTTTGTATAGGATAGATTAGGTGGTTAGTTTAGAGAAGTTAGATTAGGTGGTTAGTTTAGAGAATTTAGATAGGTTTATGGAATATTTATTTATATATATTAGTTATAAATTTTAGTTTAAGTGTTGATTTTAATTTTGAATTTATTTTTCTCGAGTATTCGCAAGCATCAGCGCCTCCTCATTACATACAGATGTTAGGTCCGCCGGTACTCGGTTAGACCGCCATCTGTTTCAGGTCCCGGTTCTTCTTCGAGTCAGCAGGAGACTGTCCCGAGACTCAGTATTCACATAGAGTCTCGCCTCCTCCGATGGCTCCTCCACCGATGCCAGCTGCTCCTCATGTGCGCCGCCTCGGATGCCCGCAAATCATGAAGTTCATGCTGATTTGCAGGTGCCGCCGAGTGCCCCTTATTCTCGATACGGCCGAGGACATTCTCGCTATGCCAGGCAGAAGGCCTACCGATCATAGACCCGACCGACCAGGCGGAACTATGTGGTAAGTTAAAATATTTTATATTTTTATTTGACTTTTAAAAATAATTTTAGGTTAAAATTAATATTTATATTTTTAATGTTTTTTCAGGTTTGGGCTTGGCCTTACGACTTGCAACGGACGTAACCGACACGATGAAAGGTTACTTCGTATCCACATCCTAACTGGAAACTAACTCCAATCCACGTCGAAGGGCGTGGTTCAAAATTTACTGTAAGTTATTAAATTATTTACTAATTTAATTTTTAAATTTTAAATTTAAAATTATCATAAATTATTTTCTAATTTATTTTTTGGCAGCAAAAATATAATTGGTCTTTGGGGGTCACGGAGAAGGTGCGGGAAGGGTTTCACGAGAAGGTGAAAGCACGGTTGCTTGACACGGTCTCCAACTGGAAGGGTGACTGGATCGTGAAGGGTTATGTGAAAGGCAAACCCGCTGAGCTCACCACGAAGTCCGGGATGGCCTCATCGCTATTGGAAGGATCGAACTCCATCAAAGTCGCACAGGCTTGCTCTAACTCCGTAACTTCGGTTGATGAGAACGGCCATAAGGCAATGCTACACTCTACGGGCCAAAAACCCCACGCTGCTATCCGTTTGGAAATGGTACGTAATTAAATATTTTAATTTATTATTTTTAATATATATATATATATAATAAAAATTTAACTAATTTTCTTCAATGTTTGTAGCCAAAGAGTTGGGACACTTCCCCACTCTTCTCGAACTTCTGACCGGACCCACAGGAATAAGGCGGGCCAGTTTCTAGATGGAAAGTCCGAGCAAATCTACAACGAGGTGGCAACTTCGGGTTCGGGCGTGAGACCCAGCTGACGCAGGAGTCGCCTGACGGATTGCCCGTCGCTTTATCCGTACCTGAAGTGGATCAGATTTACGAGGAGGTAACTTTTTAAAAATTAAATTTTAAATTATTACTTTAAAATTATTACTTTAAATTTAAAATTTTAATATATATATATATATTTTGTTTTTAAGGTTGCCCAAGAAAAAGGGCGACGATGGGGATTGGTTCCGCTAACGATGTTCCGAGGCGACATCGCCTTATGGTCGAGACGGAGGACGAAGTCTCTCAGCTACGCATCGAAGTTGGACTCGACAAAAACTGAGCTGGCCTCGACAAAACCGAGTTGGCCTCGACGAAAACTTCCTTCACGGCTCGTATGGGTGGAGTGGAGGGCTTTTGGGCGTGATAGCATACAAATCGGAATGGGAGGCATTGTTGAGGAACATCGACAACAAAACCCTATTCCAGCGAGCCATCCGCACACATAACGAGGCAGATGTCGAGAAGGAGCGATGAATTCTACCAGCGATGCACGAGTCTTCTTAGTTTTTTAATTGTTCTTTTCTTTTTTATGAATGCTAAATATAACATATTTATTTATAAAATATATTATTTTAGAATTTTTTAATTTATAATTTTTAATAAATAATTTGATTTTTATTAATTAATTATATTTTAAAATCTATAAAATAAGCGGCGTAAATTGAAGCTAATTTACGAGTTCTTTACGTGGAAAACTAACGAGGAATTAACGAGGAAATGTCAACGGAATTAACGAGGAAAGCTTCTCGAGAAGTTTACGAGGATCTTACATTGAATATTTTTCTTCAGATTTACGTGAACTTTACGAGGATCTTTTCCATGGTATTTTCGTGGTATTTACGATGAAACATTTTACGTGGTATTTACGAGGAAAGTCAGCGGCGTCTTTACGTGGAAATATCACGTGGTATTTACGATGAAACATTTTACGTGGTATTTACGAGGAAATATCTGACTAGCTAATTAACGAGGAAATGGCGAGGAAATATATTTAACGACAAACGTATTACGACCAAACGGGTTTCCTCGTTAATTCCTCGTAAGTCCTTTTTAACGAGGAAGTAACTAGGAAATTCGCCCTCGTAAAATAATTGTTTTCTTGTAGTGTAGCCCTAAACGTCGTCGTTTTGTGCTCCTTCTTCAACACTTAATTTTTTCAACTGGTAAACAAAAAAGGGAGTCCCTCCTCCTGCGATTGAAACGGCTCCGACAGCGATAAACCCTAACATCCCCGCCTCCTCCATTTTCTTCGCTTCTTCTTATTTCTCTGTGACAATCGAGTTCACCCATCTCGGAATTGAGTTCCTGCGTTTTTGTAAGTGATTTATTGTGATTGATTTCGGTTTGATTTGTATTTTAGGTCAAAAAAATTTGGGGAAATTGAGAAAAACTTGTCAATTATTTGTATTTGGCTAGTTTGTGATATGAATTCGGTGGATACATGGTGAAATTGTGCGATTTTATGCTATGAATATGTTATGATATAAACTAATTTGGGGATTGATTTTAGATGAAAATGTCCGATTTTGATATATTTTTTTACTTAATAAGTTGATTAAACACATGACTCCCTATAAATTAGGGTGAAAATATATATATGAATCGGATATGTTTGGTTTAAATGGGAGTGATAGCGAGTTGGTGATGAGAGTTAATTGATGTTGTGTTGTTGTTTGCGGTTTGGATTTAGAGTGATTGAGTGTTGTAATGTCTTGTACAGGAAAGTTATGAAGGAAATCAAAAGGTGGCAAAGAAGAAGAGTCCCCAATGAAAGCGTCGTTTATCCCTTAGGCCGAGACCGTCCCCTATTGCAAAAACACCAGTAGTTGCTGAAGGGAGTAAGAAGAGTAAGAAGAGTAAGAAGAGTAAGAAGAGTACGCAAGAGAGAGAACCGAGTTACGTATCGCTCTCAGTGACAGATGAGTCCGAAAGGGATGGGTCCGAAAGTGAGGTATATATTTTGTAGCATCCTTGTTACTGTTAGTGGAAAAATGGTGATTTGTAATTAGTAGTACTGCTAGGCTATTTGTATTACTAGCATTACTAGGATTACTAACATGTATATATGTATTCTGAGAGGAGTAAGAAGAGTACGCTGAGAGAACCGAGTCACCAACCGCTCAATGTCGGATGAATCCGAAGGGAGGGTCCGACAGTGAGGTATATATTTTGTATCATTGTTTCGTTAGTGAGAAATGTTGTCTTGTAACTAGTAGTACTAATACGGGAGCTCCTAATACTTGCATACTAATAGACTTCTTGTATTACTAGGATTACTAGACTTCTTGTTTTACTAGAATTACTAGCATTACTAAGACTTCTTGTGTGTATTTTCATTACTAGGATTACTGAACTTCTTGTTTTACTAGCATTACTAGCATTACTAAGACTTCTTGTGTGTATTTTCATCATAGAGGAAATGCAACCACCGCAGCCCCTCGAGTTATACTTCAAAAGCGGTGAGTTCACGAAGATGTGCAAGATACAAGCGAAGTGTTATGTGAGCGACAGTAAAAGTCATCAAGGAGACGCTTAAGGAGGATCAGGCGAATGGTTCACAAGCCATTCTCGGTTTGACACTTCTTTCACATGCCGACGAACCAAACCTGAAGCTCCGGGGATGTGGATGTTACTCCTGCGCCATTTGTACTCGAAGATGATGTTGCATGGTTTGCGGTTAATGGAGTACCCATCCGCTATTCTATGAGGAGCATGCCCTCATCTCTCGCTTAGATCGCGACCGAGTACCCGAGCAGATATAAGAAGATCGGGGTACTGAGTTTGTGAATTACTACTTCCATAACATAGAAGATCACCATCAGCGATGTGAAGCGAAGCTGTTGTCTATGCCGGATTGTCGGATAAATTGAAAATGGCGGTCTTGTTTTTCCTTGATACTTGTTATCGAGGAAAGCCAAAGTATGAGGGACATTTAGGCGCCTTCATCTTGAGGATGGTGGATGATTTGGATGCTTGAGAACATTTCCACAGGGTCGTCTCACATTTGAGGATTCGATAAAGGAGATTAAGCGGGTGATGAACCATTTAAAGGGAGAAGTGAAAAAGATGCAGTCTCCTTTCCGGTTTCATAGTCCCTTTAGAGGTAAGAATATAATTTTTATTTTTAAATAAGTGACAAAAGTTTTTATTTATTTTAAATGAATTTCGACATGTTTTGTTCTATAGGTTCGGCTTTTGAGTGTATTCCTGCTCGGGAAAGAGTTTAGAATCTATCAAAATAATCCTTGTGCGGACTGTCCAAGGATGTGCAAGAGTCGGTTCACGAAGACCAGTCGAGGGTTATCCTTGGAAGACATATACCGAGTGCTTGGAGACACAAAGGTACATGTTTACGCTATAGTAGATTGTTTTTTTCAGTCTCAAAACATAAAATTTAATTGGTGTTAATTGTTTTTTTCAGACTATTCACGGTGTGTTGGAACCAACTATTGGTGAAAATCTTGTTGGCTCGTATCGTTGACTTGGAGCGAGTATGACCGTCGAGGGAGCCCAAGCGAGACTTGGAACCACTGGTTAACTGTGAAGGGAAGAGTATTTGGTGGGAAGAGCTGTATGATTTAGATCAAGCTGCACGAGTGTTTATTAAGAAGAAGGACAAAGAAAAGGTGACGTCTGCAGAAACATCATCCTCGATTCTAGCTTGCAAGGTCTGGAACAGCGGCTTTTGGATTTCATGGGAGAAGCATTTGTTGGACTTAACCTAATGGTGGAGACAAAGGCTGGAGGCTGTTGATTTGAGGCTGGTGGAATTGAAAAGGGCAGCGGCTGTTGAGATCCGTGGCTAAGAAAATAGAAAAAGGCTCACATCTATCGAGAGTAAGGTGAGTGAGAAACCGAATCTTGGTGAAGACATGGATTTTGGACAGTGGGATGGGAATCATGATGAAGATGGTGAGAAAGAAAAGAAGATGTTGAGCAAGAGGCTAGGAATCATGATGAAGATGGTGAGAAAGAAAAGAAGATGTTGAGCAAGAGGCTAGGAATCATGATGAAGATGGTGAGAAAGAAAAGAGAAGGAGGAATCTGAGTACAAGCTGATGCAAGAGAGAAGTAGAGTACAAGCTGATGCATTTTGAAGGGGTTGATGAGCAAGAAAAAGGAGTTGGCGGAGATTGCTGAGGAAGAAGAGAGGGAGAAGGAGAAGATCACAAGAAGAGAAGGAGGAACTGAGAGTGGAGATGAAGAAAGGTGGAAGAATCTGAGGCTGAAGAAGATGAGAAAGTCGAGGAAGAAGAAAATGTTGGAAGGAGTTGGCTGAGGAAGAAGAGAAAGCCGAGGAATCGAGAGTAGTGAGAAGGAAAAGAGAAGAAAAAGAGAAGGAAAAGGAGAAGGAAATGAGTGGAGATGAGGCAGATATCATTATGGCAAGTGTTCTATCTGAGATCAATGAGGCTCTGGTTGAGTATGCGACTCCAACAACACCAAAGAAGCTTAAACTGCCACCAGTTGATCTGAACAAAAACCCTGTGGAGGAAGAAGAATTTGGAGGGAAAGAGGTATGCGTGATGCAGCCTGAGATCTTACTTAGATGCAAGGAGAAGACAGAAATGTATGGAAAACCCAGGCCGAGGAGTTCAGGTAAAAAGGCCACACCGACTGCTGGACCTAAGAATAGGGGCAGACCAAGGATGAGAGCTGTTGATGCTGCACCTCCGATAACGGGGAAGAGGAAGTCTGAACCATCACAGTGGGTGCAGACTCCTTTCACGGCGGGGAAGAAGGGGAGGAAGAAGACTAAAACAAAGGCTTAAAGGCTACCTTGGACTCCAGCTACCTTATGTTTTTAGATGTTTTTTTAAGTATTTTGGATGTTTGAAACTTGTAGGAGAATGTTTGTTTTTTTTGTTGTTGGATGTTAAAACTGTGCTGAAATGTTGTTTTGGATGTTTAAGACAGGCAATGGAATAGCTGGGATAACTTGAATTACAGGTGTTACTCTGCCCAAAAATGAATAACTGTGATAACTGGAATTACTGGGTTTGTTGTAATGCAATAAAAATAGATGAAATCAACTTATTTATTTTTTTAAATGAATTTCACATGTAAAACGTGTAGCCGTCAAATTTCTCATGTAAAACGTGCAGCCGTCATATATAAATTTAGTAGCATACGTAACACTTAGTAATACGTCTAATAATCTCCAAGGTTGTAGTAATACTACTATACACATAGTAATACTTTGGCAATAATTACGTTTATCTAGTTAAACCATCACAAAATTGAAGGTTTTGTAGTAAAACCAATGATTTTACCTAGTCAATCTTGTTAAGGAAGACATTTGCATAAAAACATTTCAAAGAATACATGTTTTGAAAATTTCTCTTCACTATAGTAGAACACTTAGTAAACTAATATAGAAAGTTAAAGATGTTTTTTAGGAAACTGATAAGGTTTTCTTTAATAATTGAAAATATTTATCAAAAATAGTTTAGATGTATATATTTATCATAGACATAGCCTAGGAAATGAAAACAATCATCAAAAATAGTTTAAACGCACATCATAAACAATTTACCTAGTGATATGTTTTGGTTCTGAATAGCACATAATAAAACCAGAAATTCCCAGTAGTCCAGATTACACGTAGTAATGCTAGTAATCTCAAGTAGTCCAGATAACACGTAGTAATGCTAGTAATCTCAAGTAGTCCAGATTACACGTACTAATGCTAGTAATCTCAAGTAGTCCAATGATTTCTCAGTAGTCCAAATAAGACATAATAATAAATTTCAACAATCAAACACCTGAACCGAACCACTTCCACATTCAAAATATGCTGCAAGACCTTCTCCTCTTGCTCTGCCGTGCCTCGCCACTCCCTCTACCACTCCCTTTGCCTCTTTTCCTCTTCCACGAGATTCTCCTACTGATGGAAACCTTGTTTGTTGTGGTTTTCCTTTCTTGACTTCAAAATCCGGAGGAAGTATTTTCTTTGCTCTAACTTCTTCTGGTATAACCCAATCAGACATATGAGGAACAAGATATATTGTCCTGTGATAAGCCAAAGCCCATTGCTCTACCAAATAGTACTTAGAACAATACTCAGATAGATGGAGTTCCTTTCCTGCTTTACGTGTCATGAATGTGGCAGCCGCAACTGCATGCACACATGGGTATTTGTCTTTATCAAATTGCTCACAGCTGCAAGTGTACATAGCCATATCAGCGGTATAAACCTTCCGTCAGCACCTTGCACACTGTACTCAAGATGGAAGCTGTTTAACTCTTTAACTGTGAGAAAACCTCCTTCAACACATCTTTTAGACATTTCCTCTTCCACAATAGGCACAAGCTTCAGGTTGTATGGTACTTCAGCTGCCTTCTTCCTATACTTGTTAAACCATTCAGCCATTTTGCAATGATTACATCAAACATTGGCGAAGGTGTACATTCTTGCTCCCCTAATAACACCATTAAAAGATTCTACTGAATTGGTGGTGTCAACATTGTACCTATCTCCTTTAAAGTAACATCTAGCCCATTTCTTCTCTTCAACACTTTTGTCAAGATATGCCGCTGCACTTGGATACTTCCTGCGAAAAGCATGATAAAGGTACTGGAACTCAGCCATCAGATAAGCATGTGCGCATTCTCTAAACTTGAACGCACAAGTATCTTTGTTGTTATGGACGTGGCCTTTAACATTCGAGACAAATGCCATATACAATACCCATGTTCGGCCTCGAGAACACTAGGCGTCTTGCCTTGATTAAGCTTCGCTTCTATCCGAAAGAAACACCAATCCGGGACATCGGTTATCGCTAATTTCAACTGTTCCATAAACCATATCCAGCTTTGATCATTCTCACCATCTGCTACACCAAATGCAATTGGGTAGTGGTGATGATCGGGATCTTGAGCTGTCGCAACAAGGAGAACTCCACCATAAACATTCTTGAGGTGTGTTGCATCCACAATGAGGACTTTCCTCATTGCACGGAACCCTTCTACGCTAGCTCCAAGTGCAAAAAACAGATACTTAAATCTATGGTGCTCATCCACTTCTACAAGTGTTCTTGTGGCAATATTGGTTTGTTCGGCATGTGCATATAACAGTGTAGTAAAGTAAAACTCTCTTACGGACTCCCTCGCACTTCATTAGCAGCTTCTCTTTTCCTCTCCATGCGGCGGTGTATGATACTTTCACACCAACTGCGATGAACCAAATCGATCAGAACTTTGGGAACTGGTGTGTCAAATGTACCAGGATAATCTTGAGCCAAAACAGATGCAACGATTTGTTTTGTGCCTTTCCTTCTATCACACAGTGTTCTAGTAGTAACAATAGAACATGTATGCTGCTTGATATAACTTCTAACCGTCCAGAGATCTGAATTCTCTAACTTTGCAACTCGCACAAACCACTTGCACCCATCTTTGGCTCCTCGACATTTAATCACAAATCTCTTAGTATCCGACTTCTTTATATCAAACTCAAAACATTTCTGATGTGAAGCTTTCTGAATATGAACTTTTGCTGCCTCCTTGGTGGTAAATTCTTGACCTAGAACCATTTCCACACCATCATCCCATGGCTCATAGTTAGCTGCTGGTCTTACTTCTGTATCTTCAAAATCATTGCCATCTCTTTCGTTGCCATTCTCATGCATCTCAATGTCTTGGTGATAAGTGAGCACACCACCAAAAACGTCATTATCATTTGCATCATTCTCAGTACCATCTTCATCACCAGCCTCTCTTGTAACGATAACACATGTATGCTGCTTGAAATAACTTCTAACCGACCAAATATCTGAATTCTTCACCATTGCAACTCGCGACAAACCACTTGCAACCTTCTTTGGCTCCTCGACATTTAATCACAAATCTCTTAGTATCCGACTTCTTTATATCAAACTCAAAACATTTCTGATGTGAAGCTTTCTGAATATGAATTTTGCTGCCTCCTTGGTGGTAAATTCTTGACCTAGAACCATTTCCACACCATCATCCCATGGCTCATAGTTAGCTGCTGGTCTTACTTACGTATCTTCAAAATCATTGCCATCTCTTTCGTTGCCATTCTCATGCATCTCAATGTCTTGGTGATAAGTGAGCACACCACCAAAAACGTCATTATCATTTGCATCATTCTCAGTACCATCTTCATCACCAGCCTCTCTTGTAACGATAACACATGTATGCTGCTTGAAATAACTTCTAACCGACCAAATATCTGAATTCTTCACCATTGCAACTCGCACAAACCACTTGCACCCATCTTTGGCTCCTCGGCATTTAACCACAAATCTCTTAGTATCCGACTTAATTATATCAAACTCAAAACAATTTTGATATGACGCGGTTTGAATAAGAACTTTTGCTGCCTCCTTGGTTAAAATTCTTGACCTATAACCAAATCCATACCATCATCCCGTGTCTGATTGACACCATCATGCATCTCAATGTCTTCGTCAAAAGTGAGCACACCACCATTACCATCTTCATCGCCAGCCTCTATAGTCTCTATCAGATATACCAACATAGACATCAGTTTCATCATTCTCAGTACCATCTTCATCACCAGCCTCTCTTGTAACGATAACACATGTATGCTGCTTGAAATAACTTCTAACCGACCAAATATCTGAATTCTTCACCATTGCAACTCGCGACAAACCACTTGCACCCATCTTTGGCTCCTCGGCATTTAACCACAAATCTCTTAGTATCCGACTTAATTATATCAAACTCAAAACAATTTTGATATGACGCTGTTTGAATAAGAACTTTTGCTGCCTCCTTGGTTAAAATTCTTGACTATAACCAAATCCATACCATCATCCCGTGTCTGATTGACACCATCATGCATCTCAATGTCTTCGTCAAAAGTGAGCACACCACCATTACCATCTTCATCGCCAGCCTCTATAGTCTCTCTATCAGATATACCAACATAGACATCAGTTTCATCATTCTCAGTAGCATCCTCATCACCAGCCTCTGTAGCCTCTCTATCAGATAGAACGACATAGCCCTCAGTTTCATCATCCTCTTCTGAAAACTGCACTTCTTCATTGGTGACCTCCACATGTAGAACACTTCTACATTTCTCACGGTTTACTTGCAGTAGATAACCAAAGATTTCGTCATCATTCCGGATGTATGATGGCTTGTACAAATACAATACCATTGGAAAATAACTAATCTTCACTTTCACCTTAGATTCATCTACCTTTATCTTTCTGCAAATACGCTCAACCAAACCAGAGTAAGTGATCTCCTCCATTGACTTCCTAAACAAAATCGTGTGAATTTCATCTTCTCCTTCACCATCTCCCGAGATCCATTTTATTTCAGCCCCCTCTTTCATATAATATCCCCCATAATCAAAACAAATGAATGTGCACTGCGGATTTTCCATTTTCCTGAGATAAAATAGAATACCATTAGTATTATCTTTATTAAGACGCTTATAAATTATTCACACCGTAACTAATACTTTTTTCTTTCAGTACAAGAATACATAGTAATACCGCAAGTAAAACTAGTAATCCCAGTAATTTATTTTTCCTAGTAAAACCACATATCTTTGTAATACCCAGAAATTATCCTTCCACTTACAAATCCGCTTTTTAGGACGACATTGTTTCGATTATACATTCCACATGATGTATGATTCACCGTAAACGAAATTACACCCGTATAATCATCAAAACAAACACAAAATCGCATATAAATCTTTATTTACAGTTTTTAAAAGTTTTTTAAAACTCTCATATTTTCAAGGGATCTTCTTCTTTTCACAATAGCCGAGATATATATGATATTTACAAGTTATTTTGCAAAAAAAATCAACAAAAACGAGCAAGATTTACCTGTTTTTGAAGCTTCAATTTTCGCCAATGGAAGGTTGAGGGAGAGGAGAGAGGCCGAGGAAGATGAAGACATGTGGGGAAAAAAAATCTTGATTGGTTAAGGTTGTCTCTGTGGGCCATATAGGTAGTTGGGATCTGGTTGGATTATTTAATTGGGGAATAAATAGATAAAGCAAGGCTAATTTAGGGAGTGCAAGGATAAAGGGGTAGGATGAATAGGGTTGGGGTACTAAGGTTGAGTTTAGGAGGGTATGGGGTATATGGAGTTAATGTCCGGATTAATTGCTGAAATCCAGGTCACACACTTGTATTCAAAAAAAAAAAAAAAGAACTACGTGACGTGTTACGTTTTCACCTTTTCTTTCATCTGTTAGAGCATGATGCATCATTTGTTCATTTTGTTCAAATGATCACACTTCTTGTAGTTGTAGAATGAAATCATTTTTTTTTTGAGAAAAGAATGAAATCATTTTTCATTTCATTATCTAATTATCTTAGTTCTAAAACTTCAACCACCAAACACAATATCTTTATTCTTTTTGCTATAATTTCTCTAATTTTTTTTTGACATTGAAAACTTAGATTTAATTCAACTTGCTACTGTTAGACCAGTCTCAATAGCTAGCCAACAGGGAGAAAAACAGTTTACATAGGCTGAGTTAACTCGTGAACGAGCACCTTTGACAAGGTGATCCGCACGGACATTTTTGGACCTTGGGATAAAAGATATCAAACAGCTAAGAAAGTTATTGAAAAGGGCTTTAATCTCATCCATCTCAGATGCTAGCGCCGGCCATTCTTCCTCCATTTGAATAAGTTTCACCAGTTGAGCGCAGTCGGATTCCAAGTGTATCTCTTTCTTGCCAGTTTTTAACAGTTCCTGCATTGCCCATACAAGGCCTTCCGCTTTTGCGTGTAAAGGCAATGCTGTCTTTATATCTCATTTTGTCCCATACAGCTTCGGCACGCCGTCTTCTAGCAGCACGAAACCTAGGCCTGTCGCGTCCCTTGTGTTGATCCAAGATGCATCTACTTGACATCTCCATTTGTAGGCAGCGTTTGGTTGTGACGTCGAGACCTGTACTAGTTGTTTCTCAATTTGTACTTCTGTTGTCTCAGTTAAAATTTGTGCAAGCTTTCAGCTTTCAGCTTCCTTCTGAGCGAATTGGACAGTGTCTAGTGGGTCTATATCTTTACCGTTGAAGCTTTTTTTTTTCTTTTCATTTTGTGCCTTCCATATGTACCATATTGTCCAAGGGAAGGCCTCCAAGAGTTTTGGGTCTACTCCTCGTTCCTTTGCTCTGTGTAAAAGGTAGTTGATGTTCTCGTACATAGATTGACTCAGGAATATTCTCGGAGGCTACGGGACAGACGATAAAGCCCAAAAATGGAGTGCGGGAGGACATAGAAATAAGGTATGATTGATCAATTCATCATCATCACCACACCGAGGGCACGAGCTGTCTTACGTGCAGTGCCGATGTTTGAGTTGAGCAGTTGTCACAATGAAACCTGATAACGCTTGCCATAAGAAATGTTTAAGTTTCCATGGGGCTTTCGTCTTCCAGACTGCTTTCTTTAGTGTTGTCGTACTCGGTTCTGCATTGTGAAGGGTTGACGTCTTTACTCTGAGATCATGAGCCACCTCATATCCTAATTTTACAGTGTATGGACCAGACTTCGTGAAGTCCCATCAGAAGCTATCAGGGCGATTTGTCCTGCTAATTCTTAATGAAGTGATCTTCGGAATGTCTGTGTCGGCCACAAGCTCGTTCAGCGTCTCCAAGTTCCAGGTTTGAGATTCTGCATCAATAAGATGGTGCACTCGCAAGTCTGAATCCATGGGTACCTGTTTTGCTTTCGCTGGTCTTGCTAGAGTTATTGGGAGCCAAAGATCTTCCCATACTTTTGTGGTATGTCCATTCCCAATCTTTTTTCTAAGGCCTTGTTGCAAGACATGGCGTGCTGACATTATACTCTTCCAACCATACGAAGGATTACTTGCCAAGACGATCGCCATCGGGCTTGAGTGTCTATAGTACCTACCCTTTAATACTCTTGTTAGCAGAGGATGTGGGTATTGAAGAAGTCTCCACATCTGTTTCGCGAGTAAGGCCAGATTAAAATCGTGAAAGTCACGGAAACCCAATTCGCCGCAATCTTGCGGGACACATATCTTATCCCAAGCCGTCTAATGGAGTCCTCTATTATTAATCTTCGTACACCACCAAAATTTCGAGACAGCACTAGTCAGATTTTTTTGTTATACCTTAAGGTAGAAGATAGCAGAACATTACGTACGTTGGGACCGCCTGAGCTATAGACTTGATTTGCACTTCCTTTCCTCCCTTGGACAGTAATTTCGCAGACCAGGAATTTGTTCGATCGTTCATCCGTTTCTGTATGAAGCTAAAAACCTGTTTCTTGGAGCCATAGATTTTTCAGGCAGTCCGAGATACATTCCCATACCACCTTCTTGGTTGATTTGACGCAACCTTTTCAGGTCAGTTTTTATGGATGCTACCACCTTAGAACCAAACATAACTGAAGACTTAGACTTATTCAGTTGTTGTCCTGAGGCGTTACCGTAGACGTCAATGATCCTCATCAATTCAGTGCACTCGGAGCTCTCCGCCTTACAGAAGAAGACGCTATCGTCCGCAAACAATAGATGTGACACCGGTGGGGATGCTCGAGATATTTTCATTCCAGATAACTTCTTTTCTTGTTCGCATGCTTAATCTGAGAGATCAGAACCTCCGTAGAGAGTATAAATAAGAATGGCGATAAGGGATCGCCCTGTCGCAATCCGCGAGATGGAATAATCTTTCCTTTTGCTTCTCCATTAAGGAGGACTTGGTATGATACCATAGTAACGCACTGCATGATCAGATGTATCCAGTGGCTCGCAAAACCCATTCCCCATGAGTGTGTCTAGAAAACTCCATTCCACACGATCATATGCTTTGCTCATGTCTGTTTTAATCGCTACATACTTGCTCTGGCAGCTTAGATTCGTTCGTAAAGCATGGAACATTTCTTGAGCCACAAGGGTATTATCTGTAATAAGACGTAGAGCCACAAAGGCTGATTGTGTTTCTGAGATCAATTTCGGCAGAACTTTCTTGAGGCGTGATGATAGGACTTTGGAGATTATTTTATAGCTGACATTGCATAAACTGATGGGGCGGAACTCAGTCATCGATTTCGGTTGCTCCGTCTAGGGGATCAAGCAAATATTAGTCTGGTTTAGTCTCTCGTCCAATTTACCCGTGGCAAAGAAATGTTGAACTGTATTGACGATGTCCTTCCCAATCACCTTCCAGAATTTTTTGTAAAACAGGCTGGTCATCCCATCCGGTCCCGGAGCTTTCTCTGGGTTTATTGCAAAAACAGCTTCTTTGTTCTCCTCTTCTGAAGGTGTCCTTATCAACGAGTCATTCATCTCCTGTGCAACAGACGCGGTAGTATACCGGAAAGCTTCATCTCAATCTCCTGGTACAGAAGTCGTGAAAAGATTGTTGAAATAATCCCTCGCTAACTTCTCAAGACCCTCCTCCATTTCTACCCAATTGTCCATAGAATTCAAGAGCTTTGTAATGCGGTTCCGTGCTCGGCGTTGTTTCGTCCTGGCGTGGAAGAACTTTGTATTTCTATCCCCATCTCTAAGCCACAGGGCTCGGCTCTTTTGTTTCCAATAAAGTTCTTCTTCGAGGTAAGCTTCACAGAGTTTCCATTTGATTTCCAGCTCTTCTTCACTCGAAACATTGTCATCTGAGCTTGTTCCAGTTTTAACTTTAAGCTCTCAATTAGCTTTAGGTTGTTGGATGGGTTTTATTCCTTCCATCTATAGATAGCCTTCCGGCATCTGCCTATCTTGTCGTATAGATGAAAGGGCTCCGTGGGTTCACTATGGTCCCAATCCCGTTTCACTGAGTCAATGAACCCCTCCTTCCCAAACCAGCGCTTGTCAAACTTGAAGCCCCTTCTGCCCCTCGTTTCTTTTGTTTTAATCCTAGTAAGGACTGGTCTATGATCATACCCCATCGAAGGAGATACCCCACATCAGTGTGGGAAAAAATATGGTGCCAATCTTCATTACCCACTGATGGATCTAAACGACATTAAACTCATCCATTCCTCCTCCTTCCTTGCCCAAGAGAAATCATTACCCGAGTGTGGGAACTCTATCATGCCACATGTTGACAACATATTCTTAAACAGTAGGAAGGATGACTCAACTCTTTTATGTACCCCTTTTTTCCGTGTTACTTGTTATCTCGTTAAAATCTCCCATCATCAGCCAAGCTCCCGTTTTTGTGAGGCTGATTCTCATTAGTCTCTCCTAGACTCTTTCGCGGTATTCAACAACCGGATCACCATATACAAAGGTGATATACACCTTGTGTCCTTCAATCTTGCTGCAATATCAATCATACGTTCATTCGAGAACTCAATGTTCACTTCAGCATCATCCATATAAAACAAAGCAAGTCCACCGCTTCGCCCCACTGGCTCCACGGTGAACAAATGATCATAACCAAACTCAAATTTAAAGTCTTGCAAAAAATAAAAATTATTTTTTGTTTCAGAAAGAAAAAGAAAGCGAGGATGAAAATAGCGATGCAACTCCCAAAGATGTTACTTTGTCAGGTATGCGCCAGCCCCCTGACAATTCCATGCGATTGCATTCATATCTGAGTACTGGGTGGTTTCTGGGATACCACCGAACCTGAAGTTGACATTGGTTTCCTACTTCTTATAGCAGAAGGATACACCTCATGGCGAGGAAATTTTAGTGAATTACGGGCCAAGCTAAGAGTAGCTCTCGCTGGCTTGAGTTGCTTGGCTTTTGGGGATAGTCTCCCATGGTTTGCTAGTTTCTCTGATGCTGCAGTTCCTTTTATGTCTGGTCTTCTCGCTCCTCTTCTCTTACTCTGATTTTGCAGGTTCGAAGATTCTTTTTTTCCTTTCTTGTTCTTCTCTGAAGCTTCTTGGTGCATCCTCTTAGTCCCCGCAGAGTTGTTTACAGTTGTTCTTGTGGTGGTTTGAGGCAAAGTTTTGTTTACTGGGATTACCGGTGATAATTGAGAGATTGCTTTGATCTGTTCTTTGTCCAGAGCATTTTCTTCACGCAGTTGTTCTATATCAGGGATTTCTGCCTCTTCATCCAGCAGATTATCATCATCTAACATCTGATCAATCATCGCCAGGTCTGCATATTCGTCAATAGTTTTGTCAAGTTCTGCATCTTCTTTCTCCTGCTCAGTAAGTTGAGCTTTTTCTGTCTGTCCTTTAGTGTTTCGTATTGACTCCTTGCTCTGTATCTGAATTAAAGGAGCATCCTCCAAACTTTTTTCTCTAGTTCCCATACTAGCGTGTGTGTTGTCTGTATCTTTCGCCCGCATAAGAGTTGCTGCTGCAGTCTCGTTACCTTCACGATTAGCAATAGTCAGGTTTTTCCTTTGAGTCTGTATATATGGGTGCTCCTCCGGAGCTCTCGGCTTCTCAACTAAGGAGGCGGAGGCAGCAGCTGTCTTTGGGGTTTCCAGCCTCCCCGCAGCATTGTTACTTTGGTCCCCCTTCTACATCTCCGCTTCCTTATCTCTGTTTATCGGTCACCATTCGCTTCTGCTCTGGGCCGGGGAGCGCGACGGACGGCCCCTGTAGCCTGGTTTACTCCATGTCCGTCTGAGATTATCTGAGACTGTTTTTTGCGAGTCTGGAGATGCTCTACTCGTTGGGCTTGTACGATCCATTCTAGAACCATATTCCTCTCTCTGGCTTCCATACCTTGAACTTGATAGTTCTTTTACTCTCCATTCCGAGGAGGATGCCGTGTCTCTATACCTCTCTTTTGATCCAGCACGAGAAGTATTTTGATACGGGTGGTATCTCGCCCGATTCCGAGGAATATCTTGTTGACTATTGTGATCCAGTATGTTCCAAACATTCTTACCTTGTGATTCACGTCTGTCAACTAGCTCATAATGGAGGTCACAGGAGCTTCCATAGCTATTTCTCCAATCATTCTGCTGATAGTTTGATATTTGTGGCTCTTTTCGTAGGTCTGTTCCTCTGTTTTCAAGACTAGCTAGTGCTTTCTCAGTATACTCCAAGCTTCGACGTTGTGGCTGGAAGAAGGCTTCCCGTGTAGTACGTTCTTCTTTGTCCTATTGGTCGATCCTTAGCATTCGGTTTTGATATCTCTGCTTATCAGTGAGCTCCGGGCAAGTCCCTTCCTCATGCGAGATCCGTTTCCATGTGAAACAATAGCGATGGAGATCCTCATATGTAATTTTGACTTTAACAACATCTCTGTTACCAAAGCCCACATTACAGTCAAACTTTAGGGGTAGGTCACCATTAATAAACACACAGACTCTTCCTCCGTCTACATCGGCTTTATCGTAGGTTCCAAGAGCTTTTCCAATACTCTCATAGATTTCCACCTTATTGTAATAGATTGGGATTCGTGAAACTTCAGCCCACAGAGCCAGTGTATTTGGAAAATCTTCCTTAATGGTTGGGATCCACCTTTTAAGGGAAAAGCTCCATCTTTTAAAGTGACATGATCGCGGTTGTAGGACTTTTAGCAAATCCTCTTCGGTATCAAAAATCGAACTGAAACTTGTTGTCTCCTAGGTTTTTGCCTCGAACTCTCCCTTCCACATTCCATATACGTCTCTTTGGCATGTGTTTCAGTAAGGCTTCAACGCTTCTGCCGTCTGAGTGAAACATTCTTTCTATCAGCGTGCGTTTGAACTTTTCAATCAGATCTGATTTATCAAAGGCTGGAACCCTTATGATCTCCTCTTCATCTTCCTGGATACGCCTTTTCTCATATGGGGTTCTGTCTTCTCGGGACCGAGATTCAACGATACGGTTCATTCTTCTTTGTAACAAAACAGTCTAGTCATACACGTAAATCTCACCAATGAGGTGGAAAGCTTCAAAGAAAACACCAATAGCACCACTGTAATTGATACAGGACACTGGGGGAGAAAGAGGAGTGTCTGATAGTCTCCCTCTTCTCTTCCTTTTGCTCGTTGCTGCTTTGCTATAATTCCTCTAATTTGATAGTGTAATTTCTCGTATGTTACAACTTGTGCATACTTCACTTAACAACGTAATCTTTGATCATGTTATATCTTTATAGGAGATATTCATTAATTGATATCCAAACTAACATCTTTCTTTTATTGAATGGTGACGATAATTTTGTGCCATATGGACACTACTCTAATCTTAAATACGACCTATGCAACAAAAGTCTAACCCGCTTATAGTTTTGATATTTCATGATTTGAAAATGTTTCTTAGCAAAAAAAAAAAGATTTGAAAATGCACCTTAAAACTTTCTGGAACATAATCAATATTTCGTTAAAATAAAAACCATAAAACAATTTCCATAAAGATCTATGTACAGAGCTAGGACAAATAACTTCAAAATTATAAACCCAAACCCTTTCAACTTTTTGATTAAAGCGTAGAATCCCACTGATTATATATTGTGACTCAAACAGTAAGTATTATTGTTTAAAAAAAAACTTCGTTTTTTTGTTTATTACATAACTTATATATATTATTTTCGAGACTAAGTTTAAAGTATTCAGAACAAAAAGCTATTTAAATCAGTGGTGGTAGTCCAATGGTGCTTGAGGGAATAAACCAAATACGGTGAATCCTGGTTCGAACTCCGCTGGCCACATAGATATGGGCTATTGCTTTCGGCCCATTTGAATACATAAGAGAGAGTCTATCCATAGGTTATACCTCCATCCGGGGATTAGTTCCATGTCTTAAATAGACGTTTAATCCTTTAAGTTAAAAAAAAAAAAGCTATTTACATAATTGTATAATGTGAGCGATCGAAACCATCTGTCCCTCGGATCACAATTATGAATATAATTAAAACAAAAATAAATGGTAAAAAAAAGCTATGAATGCTTTTTCTTAGATATTAAAATTTATTCTCTCCGTTTCAAAATCTATATATATAAAAGAGGGTTTTTAAAAGAGGGTTTCTCTCCTCTTAGACATACCATATGTGTTTCCATGTCACAAATTCAGAAGCTAAGAGTGTGACACGTGTCCCGATCGTGAAACTCGGCGTTTCATTAACACTGGTTTGGGCCGAATAGTGTGTGTGGCCCGTGAAGATAGAGTTCGTCTGTAACCCTAATCTTTCTCCGACGGCGATACCTTTCATCGTCCATAGCCAACCAATCCTCGCCACAGATCGTTTCTTAATCTGCCTTTCTAACCATATCATCCATACCACTCTGAAACGCAGAAACCATGAACCCTATATATATATATATATTTTTTTTTTTTTTGGGAGGGGGAGGATTCCGAGTTCTAGATTCTCATACCCTGCAAATTCATATTGTTTACTGATATTCATGTGAACATGCGACTGATTGATTTTTTTTTTTTGTTTGAATGAAAGCTTTGCAAAAAAGGTTTAAAGCTTTTATTTTGTCTCTTTTTTTTTCTGTGACTGCGAAAGATTCTTCATTCTTTGTATACCTTGCCACACTTATGTAAGTTGTATAACTGATTGCTTTAACTATGATGTTATCTTATACTTTTTTCCTCTTCGTTTTGTTCTCTGTTTCTTTTTGTGTGAATCTAATTGATATAAATGTTCCGCTTGGACATGTAGATTGGTTTTCTGACTGGTGCTTCAAGCATTGAAGATATACCTCTGTATCTTGATTTCTCTGTATCCAAAATTTACTCTTATGAGAGCAGGTAACTAAATTCTTTAGCTTTTGAATATTTTTAGTTGTTGAAACCTTTTTTCTGCTCTGTAGCTTTCAAACTGTGTTGATGGTCGTTACATGTTTTTAGGTCTTGCAATTTTCAATTTTCAGACAATGATCATACCGTTGGAGCTCGATAGAGAGCTGGAAGATGAAGAGCAAAAGGTCCCGGAAATTAGGAAGAACGATAACAACGTGTGAGTTATTCTGTGATACAAGAACCGGCAACTAATGGGCTCAAAGGAATGATGGAAACCATTCTTATGGCGATTCTAATGAGGCTGGAAAGAAGCTATGAGTTTTGATAACATCAATGCTAACAGTGGTTCTCCTTCTACATCAGGTGTTTTATATGGACAAGAATGACATGGTCTGTGATTTTTTTGAGATTGTAGTTCGTTACAAGGATAACAATTATCATGTCTTGAAGGACATATGTGTTAATAAAGACATGCCGGTCCAAGAGAAGTTCTTCTTGGTGTGAAAGGTCTGTGAAATATATGTCAAACTCAAACCATTGAGTCAGTAGATTTTATGAAAGCAGACAAAGGAATTAGAAACTAAGTGATCATAAGACAGAAACGATAAGGTTGATTATGGTGAGCTTTGTAATGATCCTAAGAGAAACAGAGATGTCGAGGAATCTTCGAGAGAATATTTAGCTGATGCTGAAGGTTCTAGCCATTGCAATCAAGAGCACTTGATTGTGACAAGAGAAGCCAGGGACTCGCCAACTGCATTCATTCCATCTGGAATTCCTCATAATGTTGATCTGATGAGATTTCAAATTACTAAGTGGCTACATAGTAGAATGGTCTAAATGAATCTAAAAATCTGGGAGACATTCTGTCATGGGAAGATGAACAAGAACCTCTTAACAACAACAAGAGAGATATACGTGAAGAAAAATCTCCACCTCACATATAATTATACTTGATATGATTCACTGGTCAATAGTTTGGAATTTCATATGTTACAATCTTACATATAATGTATTCACGTATCTGAAGGTTTCTGTTTTCTGTCTTGAGAGTATGTGTCTGTTGTTGTTGTTGTCTCCGTACGTGTAGTAACTGCATCTTTGTCTGACCATGTCTTTGTCAGTGAATGAGACATGTGTCTTCTGGGACTTAGATGAATTTGACATCCCTGAAGAACTCAATGCTGCTCAAGTCTTAGAGAGAATCAGACAGATTATGTTGGATGTTGGTCTTCGTGGTCATGACTCGATAAAACAATACAGTAAAGCTAGGATTTACAATGGCTTGAATGAAAATATAGAAATCGATGGCAAGAGATGCATAAGTTAGAAGGAAAGTGAGGAGACGAACGGCTGTCAAGATTATCAAGTCTTCTAAGTCGATTGCTTAGCTAGCTGAGGGAGATTCGAATAGAGGAGATCCTCTTCTTGACCCCCAAAAAATGTAGATGAAATTATAATGTTTACAAAGGTTTGAGTTCTTACGAGGAAATGTTATATCATAGATAATAATTACAAACTGCTAACAATTATCAAAAAACATATACTTAAACGTAAACGTATAAACACATATAACGATTTTACATTAAATTCCCAACCTTATCACACAACTTTTTTTAATTGGTTTAAAAAAATATAGAACTTAAAAATTTTGCAGTTATCAAAAAAAAAATTAATATAAAAATTAAAAACTATCAGGAAAATTAGGTTGACATCTTGGTTAAATTCTAAAAATATATTTTTAAAATTTAAATAAATCTTAAAATACCAAATCTTCCATATCTTAAAAAATGAAAATCAGTATCAAAATTACTATAAATAAATATTGTTAAGGAAATGAAAATTGCACCTGATATGTTATGTGTAATATGTAGGTGTCCATCCATATGGTTGCTACCAGAATCAAGCATAAGCATTGATGTATTTTTAGATTCAACTTTAGCCTTTTTCTTTCTTTTGAACTATAAAGACAATCATATTTGAATTTCTTTTAAATATTTTCCACTAATCAACGAGCCCTTCATTTAGCGTATGACATTTTCTAATTACCGGGTTGACTAACAAATATCGTACTGCTCTCTGTTTGTACTAACTATAAAGTAAATCATATGTGAATTTACTAATCATGATTTTTCACAAATTAACAAACCATTTCATAGGCATCTCATACTATTAAATTGCCGGTAACTATCATTACAGATTTTGCTACTAAAGCCACCAGTATTTTAAAACTAAATCACCCTCACAATCTGTCGAACTCACTCACACCCACATAAATTTTTTCTCCATTTGTCCAATGGCAATCACCTTCTCACGAACAAAATTTTCAAAATCTTAGAACATTCACACAACTATTACATCCAAATGCAAACTCAACGTACAAACAAAAATAAAACTAGCTAACAAAATATAGTATACCTCAAACAAAATATACATCTATATTACAGAATACGGACCTAATTCCTAAGAATGTAAGTATGTTTTAGAGTTTTCATATATATTAAAAAACACGTAAATTCTGGATAATAAATGTATAATATAATTTTCAGTCAATCAAAATTCAATAAACACAACTAATGTCTTCAAAATTTACAATTTATCATATTATTAGATACACTGAAAATGTAAAATATGTATATTTTAGAGATAAATTTTTTTCTAAAACATAGATCATTTTAAAACGGAGGGAGTAGTTTTTAGCTTATTGATTTTATTTATATTTGTTTTCAGTCTAATGTTTACTCAAGATTCAAGAACTCACTCGCATGCAAAATTTGAAACGTTTGATTGTTCTAATTAAATCTGACTGCTCCAAAAGGGGAAAAAGAAAAGAGATGGGAACACGATCAGTGAGGCTGGTACATCATAATTTTCTTTTAAAAAAAACTCACTGACAAAAAAATACTTTAAAAAGACTCACTGACAAAAAATAATTTTAAAAGACTCACTGACAAAAAGCACACGGCGACTTTGTATTATTGATTTGTTTTGCTTATGATCCCCTGTTCTTCTTCACCTTCATTATATTAGCGACTATATTCGGCTAAGCAGACATTACTCTGAGGCTCTGTTCCTGTCCTGATCATCTGTTTGCTTGTTCCACAAGAACACGAGCTTTTGTTTGCATTCTCTCTCAAATTAGGTTTCAAAAAAAAAAAAAAATCTGAAATGGGTAATTGCTTAGATTCATCATCTAAAGTGGATAAGAGTCGACATGCTAATTCAGGTATATACTTCTTCTCAAGCCTTTCAAATTGCTCTGTTATATTACTTGTATTGATGTTCTTAGCAACTCTCTGTTTGAGTTTGACCGATCATTTATTATATAGCTTCCTCAGCGTCGAACGTTTCGAGCAACACAACCCATTCCACAGTTCCTTCAGGGAGCAGTAGTTTAGGATCATTAGTACCAACGCAGCATAGGACAGAAGGAGAGATGCTTTCATCGCCAAACCTAAAAGCTTTCTCTTACAACGAACTAAAGAACGCTACAAGGAGCTTTCGTCCTGACTCTATGATAGGTGAAGGAGATTTCGGTTGCGTATTCAAAGGATGGATTGATGAAACAACTCTCACTGCTTCACGGCCTGGTTCAGGTATCGCTGTTGCTATTAAGCAGCTTAAGCCTGACGGTTTTCAAGGTCGTAAAGAGTGGTTGGTAAGCCCCGGTTCATTTTTCCCTTGCCCCTGCGTTGATTGATGTGTCTCTTTCTGAAGTTGAGATTTGGTTGTTGTTTTCAGATGGAAGTAAACAATCTTGGTCAACTTAGTCACCCAAATCTTGTATTACTGATTGGATACTGCGCGGAAGGCGAATACCGGTTTCTTGTATATGAGTTCATGCCTAGAGGAAGCTTGGAGAACCATCTTTTTGGACGTATGTTTTTGTGTAATATAACAAATATTTTGTTTGAATATGAAGCATATATGTTTCTGTTCAATATGGTTCGGGTCAATGGTTTCTTGCAGGTGGTCCGCATCGACTTACATGGGAAATAAGGATGAAAGTGGCAGTAGATGCAGCTAAAGGGCTTACTTTTCTTCATGAAGCAAAGTCACAAATGATATATAGAGACTTTAGATCTGCTAAGATTCTACTCGACGCTGTATCAGACCGACTCTTTATTCAACCACTTTTTGGGATTGGTTCTCTTTAATTGACACTTTAACATTTGAGATTGTGTCTGAATCCAGGAGTACAATGCCAAGCTTTCGTATATCGGTCTGGCGGAAGCAGGTCCTACTGGAGATGATACACATTTATCTACAGTATGTGTATCTACATTTTCATGGGTACTCAGGATATGCAGCTCCTGAATATATCGCCACAGGTTTGACCCTTTTTGAGTGTTTTTGTTTCTCAAGACACTTTTTGAAAGCTCATTTTCATCATCTACAGATAGATTGACGGCAAAAAGTGATGTGTACAGTTTCGGCGTGGTACTACTGGAACTAATATCAGGACGACGTGCCATGGACTATTCAGATAATGGAGTCAGATATAGCCTTGTGGACTGGGCAAAACCGTACCTTGACAATAAGCGGAAGCAAATTCGAATAATGGACACGAAACTAGGCAAGCAATATCCACAAAGGGAGCTTGCACAGTTGCTACTCGCGTTGAAGTGCTTAAACCCCGAGGCAGAGCTCAGGCCTAAAATGTCAGAGGTTTTAGTCACATTAGAACAGCTAGAATCCGCTGCTAAACCTGGAACAAAATACACTCAAACGGAATCTCTAAGAGCTCGTCTTTCCTCTGCTATGCGGAATCTCCTGTAAGATATAAGTCAAGATCGACCTCTGCTGAACATAACTCCTGATGTATCCCCTTTGCCTTCTTTGAAGAGTCATACATGTGTAAAATGAGTAATAATCACTTTTTTTGACTCTTCAACTAAAAAAAGGTTTTCCCAAAGGATTATGTATGCATTAGCATACACACGGAGATTGACTCTAATTTATATGCTAAAATGCATACATAATCCTTTGGGAAAACCCTTTTTTTAGTTGAAGAGTCAAAAGAGTGATTATTACACATGTATAGTATCAGTTTACTTCTATTGAGCGGATATAAGAGATTTCGTGACATTACTGGCTGGATACAAGTCACTTGGTGACATTCTCTAATATATCAAAATAATAACATTCGCGATGGAGTAATACTATAATTTACAAGGTTACTTTTTTTTTTTTTGATAAAAGGTTTTCATTTAAAAATGAAGTTTTTGGATCAAGGTTACTTCTGTTGAGCGAATTCTGAAGAAAAAAAAATGCCAAATTGGTGCTTCTCCACATGTGCCTAATAATATTCAATATGCATTCTCTTTGAATTCTCCGGTCAACAGCCATGTGAATACTAGATCGAGTCCTTTCTTGGGTCAATGCATGGCCATGGATATCATATTCCCCATTTAAGATTTAAGAAATACACCAAAAAATATTTTTGCAGGACGCTAACTGCGAATTTGGTTATTCATCATGCGTTGATGATATATCTTTATACGAGATACTCATAAAATGCTACTCAAACTAACATCTTCTTTTATTGAATAATGACGATAACTTTTTGCCATATTTTATAGAGTATTTACAATATAACGAATGTTTACAATTAAATTTATTGTTTACTTTACCATACATTTTTCAGTAATTATCAATACATATTATTTTTCCAATACAAATATTTTCAAAAAATGTTTCTTAAAAGTATACAATTTATCAGTATTAACTATTTAAAGTACCTTAAATTTTAGAAAATCTATCATTTTTAAAATTAGAAAATTCTTCTTAGAAAGTAGGCCTGGAATTTATTATCCGAGATCCGGATTCGATCCGAGATCCGATCCGAATCTGCTCCGAAAATCCGGATATCAGGAGAGGCCGAATCCGGATCCGGATAGTAAAATGTTGGATCCGTCAAAACCGAATCCGGATCCGGATATCTAAATTTTTTAATCCGGATATCCGGATGCGTAATTTTTATTAATAACTATTTTTAAAATAGTAATATCTATGAATAAAAACTAATTTTATTTATTACATTTTCATTTTTATAATAGTATATATAACTTTTATTTAAAATTTGTAATAGCATACATAAAAATAATTAAAAACATTATATACATTTTTATTTTTAAATTATTGTTAATATTTTATAAATTTTAATATTATTTTTTATTTATGTTAATGTTCCAAATCTGGATCCGGATATCCTCCGGATATTACAATTTTAAGAAGGATATCCGACATCCAGATATCCGAGAACCCCGGATCCGGATAAGGATAGTAAAATCATAGATCCGCCGGATAAGGATCCGGATCCGGATTCGAATACCTCGAAACACCCTAGATACCCGATCCGTCTCACCCCAGATACCCGATCCGTCTCACCCCTATTAGAGAGTAGTAAATGAAACACGTGCAACAAAAGTCACCCACTTATTATTTTGATATTTCACGACTTGAAAATGTACGTAAAAACTTCTGAAAACATAATTCATTTTTTTTGAAAGATGAACATAATTAATGTTTTGTTTTAAAAAATAAAATCTAAAGATCGAGGGCAAATTAAAAACGTAAACACTTAAAAAGCATATTAGAGGGGAATCCCACTGATTATCGATCGTGACTCTTAACAATATTATGTAAAATCTCTGATAAAGTTATTATAAAAAGTTAGCCGTCAAAGTTTCAACGATATGGGCAGCCCGCCATCTTTATTATCCCATAATAAAATAATATTTTGGTCGTCAAGGAAGACCATAATTGGTTAAGAAACAATAAACAACTAGCAAACTGACAAATTCCGTTTTTTTTACGTCAACAATGTAAAAATAAAACCTTCGTTTTCTGTTAATTTTCATTAACACCTATAAGTTGGGATTAATGAAAAACATATACAGAACAATAGGATATTAGTATATGTTCATACGTAAATAGTATTTACATATGAATGTAATTGCAGTAGAGTTGAAAACTTGTTCTAATTAATTCTGACGGCTAAAAACGGAAGAAGCTAACTAGATAATGAGATGGGAACAATACCTTTTTTGCCGACGACCAACACCACTTTCCCTTCTTGTAATAATTACCACACTATTACTGGAAAATAGTTCTTCATACAATTAATAACGGTCGTGGATGTAGTGGCGTGAGCATGAGGCAACCGAGTTCAACTCGAACTAATAAAGTCTCCTGTCAGTCCCATGGCTGCTAGTCATAAATAATAAAAACAATTCTGGGACTCGCTCACATATGAAAATAAGAAACTTGACTAAATTATTGTTAGTACAAAACAAAAACACACGACGACTTTGTATTATTGATTTGTTTTGCGTATGATCCCTCCCCGTTCTTCTTATTCCACCTTCCTTGATCCTTCCTCTCTCCTTTTTCTTATTGTTTAATATTTTTCATTATATTAGCAGACATTAAACTTTATGTATTTTCTACTTTAAGGCTCTTTTCTTGTCCTGATCATCTGTTTGCTTGTTCCACAAGAACACGAGCTTTGTCCGCCCTAGAATTTTCAAGCTGCTTTTATTTCTCTAAACTAGGTTATTCTGAAATGGGTAATTGCTTAGATTCATTAGCTAAAGTGGATAACAGCAGCCATAATTCCCGTAAATACTTCCTCTCAAGCATTTCCAATTTCTCTGTTATTACTTATATTGATGTGTTCTTAACAAATATAATGAATTTTTCCTATGTTAAATCGATCATTTTGTAGCTTCCTCGGCCTCCAAAGTTTCGAGCAACACAAGCCGCTCCACAGTTCCTTTAAGCACAAGTTCTTACAGCACGGGAAACAGCAGTTTAGGATCATTACCAACGCAGCATAGGACAGAAGGAGAGATTCTTTCATCGCCAAACCTAAAAGCTTTCTCTTTCAACGAACTAAAGAACGCAACTAAGAACTTTCGTCCTGATAGTCTACTAGGCGAAGGAGGTTTCGGTTGCGTATTCAAAGGATGGATTGATGAAACAACCCTCGCTGCTTCACGACCTGGATCTGGTATCGTTGTTGCTGTTAAGAAGCTTAAGCCTGAAGGTTTTCAAGGTCATAAAGAGTGGTTGGTAAGCCCCGGTTACTTCTCTCTCCCTTGCTGTGATTGATTTGTGTTTTTTTTTTTTCTCTCTTGCTGACATGACGTTGAGATTATGTTGTTTTCTTCAGACGGAAGTGAACTATCTTGGTCAACTTACTCACACAAATCTTGTATTACTGATTGGATACTGCGCGGAAGCCGAAAACCGGCTTCTTGTATATGAGTTCATGCCTAAAGGAAGCTTGGAGAATCATCTTTTTAGACGTATGTTAGTTAATACAACAAATCTTTGAAGCTTGTGTGTTTCTTCAATATGCTATAATCTCGTCTGGTCAATGGTTTCTTGCAGGTGGTGCACAGCCACTTACATGGGCAATAAGGATGAAAGTGGCAGTAGGTGCAGCTAAAGGGCTAACGTTTCTTCATGAAGCAAAGTCACAAGTGATATATAGAGATTTTAAAGCTGCTAACATTCTACTAGACGCTGTAATAGACCAGACACACTCTTCAACCACTTTTTTAGGACTGATTCTCTCGACTCTTGACCGTTTTGAGATTGTGTCTGAAATGCAGGAGTTCAATGCCAAGCTTTCGGATTTTGGTTTGGCGAAAGCAGGTCCTACTGGTGATGCTACACATGTGTCCACAAATGTCATGGGTACTCAGGGTTATGCAGCTCCTGAATACGTCGCCACAGGTATTAAACTAGACTAAACCACGAAGCCAATCTACATTTTCAATCAGTTCTATCAGTTTCTGTGTTAGAATGATCTTTTCTTTTTTTTTTTTTTTTTTTTAAAGCTTTGACTTCTAGACTTGAAAAACTTTATCAAAAGCTTTGACATTAACCAAAATTTTTTGACCTTTCTAGTGTTTTTTGTTTCCTAAGACACTTTCTGAGAGCTCATATTCATTTACTACAGGTAGATTGACGGCAAAGAGTGATGTGTACAGCTTCGGTGTGGTACTACTGGAACTAATATCAGGACGACGTGCCGTGGACAGTTCAAATGGTGGACTCGAGTGTAGTCTTGTGGACTGGGCAAAACCATACCTTGATGATAAGCGGAAGCTTTTTCGCATAATGGACACCAAACTAGGCGGGCAATATCCACAAAAGGGAGCTTACGCAGCTGCTAGTCTCGCGTTGCAGTGCCTAAACCCCGAGGCAAAGCTCAGACCGAAAATGTCAGTGGTTTTAGCCACATTAGAACAGCTAGAAGCCGCTGCTAAACCTGGAACCAAACACACTCAAATGGAATCTCCAAGAGCTCGTCATTCCTCTGCTATGATGCAGAAATCTCCGGTTAGATATAGTCAAGATCGGCCTCTGCTGAACATAACTCCTGGTGCCTCGCCTTTGCCTTCTTACAGTCAATCTCCTCGTGTAAGATGAAAGTAAATAGCTCATATATACTCTTTACTTTTGTACGTGTAGTGTATGTAACAGAAAAGATTTATACAGAGAAGAACTATTTACTCAAACCTTTATGTGTCATCAAACATGTATCAGAGTAAACTGAAGCAACATATGAAAAGGATGAAATGAACATGAACTCTGACTAAACAACACTCTCTAAACTCACCAAACCAAACCAAAAAAGCAGAGAAAGAGAAAGAGCACACTAAGTAATTAAGCTTGATGGTATATGACAATGAGATAAAATCTCTTTGCCTGAACCTTCACCGTTTCCAGTCGGTTTTGTTTGACTTCTCTGAAACAATCAAGAACAAAGTGAGTTAAAAGGTCATTAATATTCGAGTATTTTGTGTAAATGTGACTCTTGCTTTACCAGTTTTGTTCTTTGAAGAAGAAGCAGATTTGTCGCCGTTCATGGATCCTTTGGCCGAGGCTAGGAGAAGCTTGTGAGCCCTTGGAGACATAGTAGTAGTAGTAGTAGTAGTACCCGGCTTACCATTGGCTGGAGAAGGCAGAGAATGGCGCCGCAATGTAGATGCTGTAGGGGCCATGTAGCTGGGGACTTTCCTCCCGCTATGCGTACGCCCGTCATCATTTGCGTGCAGTGACGACACTCGTCTTTCACTTGGCTTTGAGTTATCAGAAGCAATATAACCATTCTCAGAGCTTACCTTAGCATCTGAGCATTTGAGATCCTCACCTTTATCATTGGTCTCTGAAGTTCTGAGTTCATCTTCCTCTGGTGATTTCTCTTTTTCTACGACATCAAGCTCTGTAGGAACTGCATCTGTTGTATCTTTCTCCTTTTCAGCAGACTCAACACCGTGTGCTCCTCCTTCAAGATCATCTGAAACCTTCATTTCAGGCTCTAACTGAACAGAGTCTGCAATTTCTTTCTCCTTTTCGGTTGACTCAACAGCGTCTCCTCCTTCAAGAACACCTGAAACCTTCACTTCAGGCTCTATCTGCGTAGAATCTGCACTATCTTTCTCCTTTTCAGCTGACTCAACAGCGTCTCCTCCTTCAAGAACATCCAAAACCTTCACTTCAGGCTCTATCTGCACAGAATCTGCAGTATCTTTCTCCTTTTCAGCAGACTCAACACTATCTCCTACCTCAAGAATATCTGAAACCTTCACTTCAGGCTCTATCTGCACAGAATCCACAATATCTTTCTTCTTCTCAGCAGATTTACGGGTGACTTTCAACGACGTGTTTGAAAGAGAAGACCTTTTAAGACTGGGCCTAGGCTTCTCTTCTTTAACCTCCTCCTTTGAGGCGCTTCTACTTTTTCTTGACTTTTGCTTCGCCTTGTCACTCTCAGTTCTCAGGGGATCTTTACTAACCGTGGAAGCCTTCCTCACACTTCGTTTAAGTTTTCCACTCTCAGTTGTAGAACGGTTAGAGACCTTTCCACTAGTTGGGCCGGATTGTTTCTTGACACCTTGCTTTGGCCTTGCCTTTTCCGAATCAACCACTGCTTGATAATTTCGCTTCTTTGTCTTTGGTTTTGGCACAAGAATCTTAGCTGCTCGTGGAGGAGGAGACCAAACATGCAACTGTGTCCAGCGTTCAAGCCAAACCTCGGCTGAGTTAGGTTCGTCAGGACCATATTGGATCTTGAGAGGCAATGCAGCTGGTGATGAAGCCAGAAGCTGAAAGACAGCCAAGGAAACAAACAGCCACTGTTGTGATGCAGGATTTGGAAACTCCAAGTTTATAAAGGAAGAGTTTAAAATACCTTATTGACAATGATGAATTTTGTGGGATTATCGATCCAGCTATACATGCTCACTTGCAAAGCTTCAGAAGCATTGACATCCTAATAGAAGAAAGAAGATTACATATGAGCAGTTAAATAACATGGGCATGCTTATCAAATAAGGAAACTAAGTAACAGTAAGGAGTGATAAAGAGATTCTACCAAGTTTGGTTTGTGACAGTGAATCCCATTATGTGAAGAAGAAGAAGAAGAAGATCTAGCTATGCGGCCACGAACAAGGGCCTGAAGCTTCACAATTCCCCATATACATGAATATGTAGCCACGGCTTGTCTTCTGACCAGGTGACCACGGATAACTGCTTGCAGCCTGATGATACCTTTAAGCGTTCGAATTGCTCTACGTGCCTTCGTTACAAGTTTACCAATACACCATCAACGTCATCACCAGAACCTTAATATGTTTCAACCATTTCAACTAGTATAGAGAATAAAGTACCTGACGAGCTCTGAAAACCGCCTGAATCTTACTCGCAGCTTGTTCAAACTGCAGTTCATCCACATCATTCCTTGGCTCAAGAACACCACCGTTGCTTGAGGCAACCGTATTTTGAGCAGTTGAAGCCAGTGGAGGGTCAAGAGACAAGTTTGACAAATCATCCTTCACCGATGACACAGCCAGATTCGTCTTTGGTGACTTCTTCCCGAGCAGCAAAGTCTTGATCCATTTACCAGGTGTCTTTCCCATTCTTTAGAGAGCAAAGATGCGTCTAAAATTGTAAGTAAGTTGCTAAATCTGGAAACCTGCAGAGGGGAAGGGGAACAAGCCAAAAACAAAAAGCCACAAGCTAAGCCTAACACAGCAAAGCAGAAGCTGAAAAGCAGAGATCTTGGAGAAAGCAGAGCAAAATCATGAAGACAAAACAGAGCTGGTAAAGTTCTAATGAAAGCAGATATATATATACCAAAGCTAAAAAAGAAGTCAAAACCTTTCGAAGCAATCAGAGTTGAGGAAAGTGGTAAAATAAATAAAATAAAAAAATCAGCGATCACCGGTAGAGAAGATGATGAGCAAGAGAGAGCGAGTAGACAGATCTGGCTAACAAATCAAAAAGCAGACACTTTTATCACAATAAAAGAAAAAAAAAAAAAAAGAAATTCAAAACGTCAACCTCAAAATGAATGATCAGTACCAAACCTACTCTTCTTGTTCTTCGAATGTTGTCCTTTAAAAGTCTTCAAACAAGATCAGTGACCTAAGAGAGCCTAAAAAGCAGAGGAGTAGGTCATAGTGGTAATTAGACTCCTCAACGGTTCCACTGACAGTGATGCCCATTAGATTAGCCTGAGAAAAGACGAATAAGAGAGAGAATCTACCTAATTTAAAACGGCGTCGTTATGTGTTGGCAAAGTTTAAAACTAGGCCTTTCCGGGCCCAATTAAAGGAGTCAATAGCGTCGGATTTACATAAATATGATAACTGATAAGTGACAACTTTTTTTAAAAAATAAAGTTGAGAAACTAAGGGTGGTGTCATTTATACAACGGATTAGTCCCCTAATTCCACACGTTTATTACTTTAGTATCAATTATTTAAATGCTTAACCAGCGGTTGATAATGATGCACTTGTCTATTCTAAACTGTAAGTTAGAGAGGATTTGACCTAAGACTTTTCTCTCTTCGTTTATTTCTCTCTCGCCTCTCACTAGAAAAAAAATACATCTTGGCTGCTCTCCTCCGGCGACTACCGTGTCCTTTCGAGGCGATTGCCGGTGGTCTCCCACTGTTCTTCTATCTTCCTCTCTATTTTTCTGTTCATCTTTGTGGTCTTCTCTTTTCTCTTTATGGCTAGGGTTGGATATTTGGTCGAAGTGTCTCCGTTTCAGATCTGGCGGTTCCTGGTGCAGTTCCGGTGTGTGCGTGGTGGTAATTGGTGGGCTTGAGGACGGTCTCCACTCCCCTCGTCTTGTATCCAGTCTGCCGTGGGATCTCTGTTCGGTGACATTTTCCTTTCTCTGACCAGATCTCTTCGAAACGATGATGAGTGAGATGTGGGATAAGTTCACTTGGTCTCGCTGGTGGTGGAGCGTGTTGGCTTCACGGTGGCGGTTTCTCTGTGGACTTGGCGTTTGTGGATCTGTGGATCTCAAGTTTCTCAGCTTCTCTTTGTGTCCTTTGGTGATATCTGGAGGAAGCGCGTGGTGAGCTCTGGGGGTGGGTCGTCGTCCTTTCCTTCCGGATCTCTCTTATGGCGGCGCGTGGGGGTGATGTCTCCCCCATTTGTCGAGATCCTCTTGGCGCGTGTGGTTATTGTGTCTCCCCTTAGTTGGAGTTGGTTCCATATGTGGCGCTCCTTGTCACCGGTTCTCTATCCTTTCGCCACCTTATGGCGGTTGCGCTTCGGTGAAAACGGGTTGGCTCCATGGAGAGTGGAAAGGTGTTAGCTTTGCTCTCGATTTTCTTCTTGCTAGTTCGATGGTCACTTTTTCGGAGGAGATGTGCCCGATCTGTCTCATTGCTCTATATGGGTGGTGGGTTGAAAGGGTGTATAGAATGGAGGCAGCAATCTTCGGACTCTTATCCCGAATGATGTCATCGCCGGTTGTGGACTCCTTCTCGTGCCGCCGATGGTGTGATATTGGATGGGCTTGCGGTTACGAGACGTTTGATTCTTTATGAAGATGTTGATGAGAGGGTTTCTTGGAAGCTGTAGGACCCGGTGTTTCAAGGTATGATGGCACCTTTTTCTCCGGCTCGTGGAAACTGGGAGCTCGATCCGCTCATGTCTCCGCAATGGTCCGTCACTGCAACTTTAATGTCGGTCCCTTTCTGGATCATGTCTTCTTTTATTTAAGTTTTTCTGCTTTAGGTGCTCTGTTTAGATTCAATTTATGCATCTCTACTACTCTGTTTCTGTGTTCTTCTGTAAAAAAAATAAAACCTTGGTATAATAATCTTAACACTAGATCTCGACCCGCACAACCGTGCGGATGATTATTTTCATTTTTATACATGTAACAACTTGGTTTACATGATTAGTGGTATATAGTTTTAATATTTATCATATTATTAATAGTTTATTATATATTTTCAAACACAACAATTTTATAGTTTGCATGTATTTATTTTTTTGTTTCAAATTATTAGTGATATCTCTCTTACTAATACATGAACACTAATTAAAACCTTACACTATGTGATATTTACAACAAATTCCATTTACTATTAACTTAGATATTAATTTCCCTTATACTTTTATTTTAGGTTTTGATCATACATATATGTTAATCGAATTATATGTATAATTTAAATCTTTGACTGAATAACCTACATTAAGTGTAATTAATATCAATCTACATTAAAAATATTATATTAAATTAATATCACAAATTTAATACAAAACTGCACATGAGTTTAATATAATTAAAAATTAATTAGATACTTAAAAGGTTTATTTTAGTAAAAGTGAAATATACATGTATATTATAAATAATTACGAAATTAATTAAATATTTAAAAGGTTTGTTTAAGTGAAAACAAAATATAAATTTATATTTTAAATAAATACGAATGTATATTTATATTGTAAATAAAAAGATCTGAAAATATTTTATTGGGATGTAATTAAGAGAAAATCTGGGAATATCTATTTGATTTGTTTGTTTAAAATAATTCAAATATGTATACAAAAAAATCATTTAAGTAATTTTCTAAGGAGTGGTCCAAATACAAAAAATCACACATGAATAAGTCATGACTTCTATTTTAATATATAGGATTTTACCAAAAAAAACTGTAAGTTCAAATTAGATAGATAATTTTTTTCCCCGTCCAAAAATGAGTATAAAATTATTAATATCCTAGAAAATAAAGTCTAGAACTGATCTGTTTCATTTTTGAATTATGCCATAAAACTAAATTTATATGATTGTTGAAAATATCTACAATTTTGCATCCTGATTATCTGTTATAAATAATTAACCAATGGTAAAATTACTTTTGTAATGAAAGCCCATTTGGGATGAATAAATAATATATATTTGAAAAATACTTTTCTAATATAGTTTAGGCGTGTAATCCATAACTAAGTATATGGGAATAAAATATATATTTAAAAAAATACTTTTGTAATATAGTTTAGGCGTGTAATTCGTAACTGAGTATATGGACTCTAAAGATGGATATAATTGGGTCTGGATAAGTTGGATATGTACTGGGTTTAAACATAATCCTTTTACAACCAATTGGCCCATCATAAATGACTTTAAATAATAGTATAGCAGTATGACAAATCAAAAAAATGACTGGAGTGTGATATTAATTGTTGCTTTTGGCAGTGTCGCTTATTACAAGGCAATTGCATGTGATGTGCTACTGCTTACTCGCATTTGCCTTTCCCTCATTTCTTTGTTAAAGTTAAAATAATGTACTCTCTATAGCAATCATGATTACTAATCAAGTTATCAAGAAAACTTGGAAACTGTGGCCAAATAAAGTATTTGGTTAAGAGTTTCGTCAGTAGTTTCGTTTTATTAATGCTTTTGACCTAGTGCTTATGATAATCTTATATTTGCATTTGAAAACTTATTTTCAGCGATTTCGAACTTTATTCATCAGTGATACTTTCCTTTTGTATAATAACCAAACTTCAATAACACGGGACGGGAAGCCAAGCCACTTGTAAAACAATGAACGAATAAATAATCCCTAAATAATAATCATAATGCAAAAACGAATAAAAGAACAAAGGAGAAAGTAATGGACAGTTCATCACACTAAGGGAAAACAGCGGAAGGTTTGTTAGAATCTCTATACTTTTTAAACACACCGAAACAAAACGAACAGACATTTCTTTAATCTCGCCGACGAATAACTCTAAACAGCTATCATCAAATAATAGATATTTTTACAATATACTTCGTCCAAATTCATTGGTAGATTCATTAGTTTGATATTGATTGACAACCAAACAAAATTAGTATTTGATGTATCAAATTATAAACAGAGGGAAAAGTGAAGTTCGATAAATAATTATAGTAACTGATTAGGACATGATTTTTGGGCAACTGGTTAGGACATGCTATTTGAATGATTTAATGCATGTACAGGGGTTAAGATTTTTTTTTTGAGACGATGACATATATCCTCAACGACGTGATCTGATAATAAGTAACGTCGATGACTACGTTGACAAGAGAGTTAGCACGTGACCCCGCGTTCCCTGGTTGACTTTTACTACATCTCTGAGATCTAGTACTGCTATACATGGAAGAAACATCTGTCAATATTAATAGGTATGTGTGTTTTTGTAAGATTAAAAAGACTTTGATATTATGTAAACTTGTCTTCTTAGTGAGTTTATCATTCATATCACCTTGGAGTATTAAAAACTGCAACGATGAAATAACTACTCTGGGTAAGAGATATACGGATTTCAAGACAAAGTACAAACATTTATTCGTCAAACATGTGTGTGTGTTGTATATATGTAATGTTGAATATGGGTTCGTATGTTATATGCATCTATTATGTATCCTATAAATGCATGTTATAAAGAAAGGTCTGACTAATACAGAAAATATATTTATTTACTTGCTGACTACAGAGAAACTATTTAGTAATAACCAAGTTGAATTTGTTAAACAAAATGAAATCTAACTGAGGAAAATTTCAATCAGAAGTAAGATAATATAGTCAGATGTTTCATGTGGATTTTACGTATTTTAAGGATCTAGTTAACCATTTTTCCTTTTAAAAACATAACTCTCACTTTTTTCCAAGCAGTTAAAACAGTCTGTCAATCTGCAGCAACTGATCAACAATCAAGAAAAACAAAACTTTAAATTTTTTTAAACAGATAATTGTATTTATTGTCTATCAATTTCCCAAGAAAAATCACAAGAATTTATGTACTAAAGCACCTCTCCTGCATTTTCTATTTCATCACTTACAAGTTACAACTAGTATTAACCAAACCACCCTATTCTCAGAAACAATGATCCCTCTCTTCCTCTAAAGACACAAAACTTATTGTTTCTCTGTAATCTTTTTTTTTTTTGAAAAAGGTTTGCTCCCTCTCAAGAAAATGAAGAATTTCACCAAAAGCTACGTCTATTTTCTCACTTTCCATCTCCTTCTTCTTCTAACATCACTCTCAGAATCACAGCTAACGTCAAGTGAATCAAGAACCCTACTAGAAATTCAGAAGCATTTGCAGTATCCACCAGTTCTACGATCATGGAGCAACTTCACCAACTTCTGCTACATCCCTTCTTCACCTTCCTTCAAAATCCTCTGTTTCAACGGCCACGTAACCGAATTAACCGTCACAGGGAACAGAACCGTTAAGCTCTCCAGAACATTCTCCAGCGATTCGCTCTTCACTGTTCTTACAAAACTCTCCAACTTAAAGACCTTGTCTCTTGTCTCTCTCGGCATCTCTGGTCCCCTCCCTCCAAAGATCATCAGGTTTTCTTCTTCTCTCCAATCTCTGAATCTCAGCTCTAACTTCATCTCCGGGAAAATCCCTAAAGAAATCTCGTCGTTGAAGAGCCTGAGAAGTCTCGTTCTTGCGAACAATGAGTTCAACGGAAGTGTCCCTGATCTCAGAGGATTGTCTAATCTTCAAGAGCTGAATCTAGACGGTAATAAACTCGGACCTGACGTTGTTACTTCACTCGCAAGTAACTTAATCACTGTTTCATTGAAGAACAACTCTTTTGGATCCAAGCTCCCGGAACATATCAAGAAGCTGAATAAGCTTCAAAGCCTAGATCTTTCTTCCAACAAGTTCGTTGGTTCAATCCCAAGATTCATGTTCTCGCTTCCTTCGCTTCAGAATCTAAGTTTGGCACAGAACTTGTTCAGTGGATCGCTTCCGAATTCATCTCTATGCAGCTCCAAGCTTAGAATTTTAGATGTTTCCCGGAATCTTTTAACTGGAAAGCTTCCATCTTGCTTTTCTTCCAAGACTTTCCATAATCAGACAGTGGTCTACACATTCAACTGCTTGTCTGTAAAGGGTACTCCTTCTGCAAAGTATCAGCGTCCGGTTTCCTTCTGCCAAAACGAAGCAAAGCAAGCGGTTTCTGCAGCGACGTCTGACACTAAGGATCACCAAGAGAAAGAAGAAGATAAAGGAATCGAACTTGGATTGGTGATTGGGATTATCATAGGTGTGGTCCTTGTTTCAGCGGTTTTGGCTGGTTTAGTTATGGTTAGGATGAGAAAGTCCAGATCAAAAGAAGTGCCTTTAGAAACAAACAACGTCGACAAGGTCTCAGTTTGTAGCACCGCCACAAGGTCCACTACATCAAAGACAGTACCAGATCCAAGTAATAATAAAGGCTATTACATTAAAATCTTGAATCCAACCCATTTAACCTAACTAGGTCAAGTTATATTTCAATTGCAGGACGTGTACCACAAACCATGAGATCTGCGGTGATTGGACTGTCACCGTACCGTGTGTTCTCTTTGGAGGACCTGGAAGAAGCCACCAACAATTTTGATGCAGCAAGTCTCTGTGGAGAACAGGTAAAATGAAAAAGCCAACAAAACGTTGATCATAACTCGTTTTGAGTCTCTAATTATGTAATTTAAAAACAGCTGTACAAAGGTTGTCTTAGAGAAGGCATAGCAGTGACAGTGAGGTGTATTAAGCTGAAACAGAAGAGTTCAACATCAACACAGAACTTGGCTCAACAAATGGAAGTTTTATCAAAGCTAAGGCATATGCATTTGTCCAGTGTTCTTGGACACTGCATTGGTACTTACCAAGATCATCATCCATACGCCGGGAGCACCATTTTCATAGTCCAAGAATACATCTCTAACGGGTCTTTGAGGGACTACCTCACTGGTAACACCTAAAAAAAAAAGAGATTTCGGATTTCAAGAGTTTTTGTTTAGGAAGCTAATTGTTTTTTTTTTTTTGGCAGATTGGAGAAAGAAAGAGGTGTTGAAATGGCCTCAGAGAATGTCAATAGCCATTGGAGTAGCTCGAGGGATACAGTTTTTGCACACAGGAGTGGCACCAGGAATCTTTGGGAACAATTTGGAGATAGAGAATGTTCTGCTTGATGAAACACTCACTGTTAAACTCAGTGGCTATACTATTCCTTTACCATCCAAGGTACAAACTAAGCAGAGATAACAAGACTTAGCTTCTTATTTCTAATTCATATCTTTGGGGGGTTCTGCAGGTTGGAGCTGAAAGTCCTAGTAATGAGGATGGAGAGAAGGAAGATGTGTACCAGTTTGGAGTGATCTTACTTCAGATCATCACGGGCAAAGTCATGGCGGCTGCATCCTCAGAGCTGGGAAGCTTGAAGCTTCAGCTGGAGAATGGTTTGAGAGACGAACCATCGGTGTTGCGTAGCTTAGCAGATCCGAGTGTAAGAGGAACATATGCGTATGAGTCACTGAGGACCACAGTCGAGTTTGCCATTAACTGTCTTTGTGAAGATCAGAGGAAGCGGCCATCAATAGAAGATGTTGTATGGAATCTGCAGTACACAATTCAGGTGCAGCAAGGATGGACAAGCAGTGGGAACCTTGGGGTTGGTGATACATAGATGCAAGGAGGAATACGTCTCCATCATCCCTGTTAAAATGAGAAGCGGCTTGATGACAACTTCAAAACTCATATAAGAAGATAAATGTAAACCTCAGAAAAAAGAGAGGCAGAGCTGCAAAAGCTATATATGTCAGTTGAATGTTCAGAACAGAAGCAATGAATTTGTAACAAATCAAAACATAATAAATAATACATTATGTTGGAAATTTCTAATACTTGTGGTACTTAGTCTTACGTCAGGACTCGAATTTTGGAAACATTGAATTAGCTTCAGAAAGAAAGCAGTGTAACAGAAAAACCATGAGGGAAAATGCCACGAATCCTTTGATATTTCATATCAGAACTTATCATTTTGGTACAACGTTGTTTTGGCACCTAGCAAGAAACCCATAATACATATATACAAAAAAAAAGTGAATCATTCAGAAGGTTTGGTACAAAGTTTTTACAAGGATGTTAGGTTTCATAGAACCATCAACGCATCCAATCACTAGAGTTTTGAAACACACAAAAGACATGAACGAAAAGATAAGAAAGCCGTTGCTTAATGGTGACATTGAGTGATTGAGAGTAGGAGAGAGTTTGCAGAGCTTACAACTAACTAATATTAGTCAGCAGTCCAGCTTTGCTCCACAACATCACGCACTTTTCTGTTGTACTCACGCTTGTTTTCGCTGTACATCCGAGCGGCTTCCGAATTTGCAGGAGAATTTGGATTAGGGTCACAGAGCAATGACTGTAATTAAAAAAAAAAAAAAAAGTAATTTTCAAGATTTCAGGGTAATATAAGACGTTGGTAGGGCATTTCAATTATACCTGGATGGAGGTAAGTATAGCAGCAACATCATATATTGGACTCCACTGGTTCTGTAGAATGTCCAAGCATATACTCCCATCTGCATAAACTGCAAAGCAGGTAGAGAAGAAGAAAGTTAATGTGAGCCAAAAAAAAAAAAAGCTAAACATTAACCGAGTGGAAGAAAAGAGAACGCTGCAATCTCTATAACTTACTATTTGGATGGAACATCCGTGACACAAAGCGAACTGTCGGTGGTTTATTTGGATAATCTTCAGAGAACTGCAGTGAGAGTTTGAAAGTACCTGCCAGGGAAGATCAAGCAAGAGCCGATAAGAAAACTAGTATAATAATTGATCCCAAGATCTCAGTTACAACAACATAACATTACCTCCATCCCATGGGGTGTCATCAGGCCTGAAAATTAACAAAACAAGAAGATCAAAGTAAGTACAGAAACAACCAAATTATTTTTAAGAAATTAAGACAGTATCTACGGTAGGTGTTTAGTTACCCGAATATGACAGCATTCCAGAGCATGATATTGTTGTCCTGAGGAGCACCGCTTATACCCGCAGGTGGGTCTTGCTGCAACCTCTTGAAATCTCTCATCAACCTCTTCCTTGCTGGAGTCGACATCCTCCTTTAGTCTATAAAATAAAAAACCCAAACGTCTGAATACCTCTGAGAATCTTGAAATATCTACTAAAATATGTTTAATATCAAACTGATCTTTAATGGTTTGGGTATGCTGTAACAGAGTCGAATCTACACACGGCAGCTAGATAGCTTAAAAGCAACATTTAAACTAAGACTTGAACCTAGTAACAGCATCAATTCACCAGAACAGCTATAAGAATAACCAAAAAAAAAAAAAACAGCACCTTTACTCTATTATTAACAGCTAAATAGATCAGAAGCAAAAACATCAACTGCAATAAAAAAGAAGAAACTTTAAATCCAAAACTAAAACTTGAACCTAGAAACAGCTTAAAAGTCGAATCAATTCACCAAAAATTTTGCTATAAGAAGGACAAGAACCAAGCTCAGAAGAAAGTTAAAGTTTACCGATCCACCAAACAAACATGGAGGAAAGATGAAAAGAGTTACCGTGGAAAAACGGATCTCGTTGTTGAGCAAAAGACGGCTGATTACAGGAAGAGGCAAAGATCGCGGCGAGAAGAGGTCGTCAAGCGAACATCTGTGTCGCGGCGGTGACCGCCGGTGATCAGAGAAACAGGTGGGTCGGTTCTCGATCTCACCGTGCGATGAGAGGAATTGAAAAGTTCGAAGAATGATTTGGAACCAAGATTATATCGTACGCGGTGAATATCTGTAAAGGTGCGTGTTGCCTTTGGTTTGGCCGCCTTTTGGGACGAGCCACTGGCTCCTATACCGGAATAAACCATTAGGGCGATCTGTACCGTTAACCGGATTAAATCCATTACGTAAACCCGAAATAGACAATTGTACCATTAGCCGGACATAATCTAGACCAGAACCAAATGAATGTCACTAATGACCTAACAGTAATGATGAGAAAGGCTGTGTCTTCTTTCTGGTATGTCTTTGCTCTCTAGACAACCAATTCACATTCAACCCTCTTCTCAGAGCCTGAGGCTTTTGGATCAGACAAGCTCCTATTCGCAACTAAAAATCATTTTGACAGTTGCTCTTAAAATTTGAAAAAAAAAAAACAGCTAAAATAAGACAAGACAAGACAATCCATCTATGTTTTGAGATACAACCGAGTTACACAAAAAGGAAAAAAAAAATTTGTTTTCTTTTACTTCCACTTTACTATATTCTCCTATCTACGAATAAAGATCAAACGTCAAGAACCCTATCAGCAAACAAAATAAAGATGAGATGATATCTGATAAGTTCGTCTTTGGCCCTAAGATTCATTATCTATTCCAGTGGCGTATGCAAATGCGTGCTAGCTGATAAGGTAAGACATTACAAGCTTTCAACACAAGAAAAACGAGTTAAGTAAAGATGCATAGTCACATGTGCACAAGACAAGTAACATGAAAAAGAGAGATTTGAGTTCAGTCTCTGTTTGAACCGAGTTCGGTCGGGAAACTAGTAAAGAAGACGAGAACTCGTCGGTGGGTTTTAGTGAAGACGTTTTATTAAAGATGGAAGCTTTATCGGTTACAGTGCGAAGCGAGAGAAAGAAACTATCCGGTGCTTGGAAGCGACCAGGAGAAAGTACAAATCGGAAGAAACAAGATGAAACCACAGATTCTTGCCGAAAAGTCTGTGTAGTGTTTTCGGATACCCTCCTCATAGTCTTTTCTCTTCTTTATATAGTCGACAAAGCTCATCTAGGTTGCCCTAACTTGTCGGTAAGCTGATGGGCTTTTCGTTATTAGACGACGAGTTGCCTTCGATCCGGTCGCTGGCCGGATACTCTAGCCGTCTATCGTGGAGTTTGGCGTGTCTTCGCGATTGCTTGTCTTTTCGGCTCGTCTTGGCTCGACTTCGGCTTGACCGTTGGGCCGAAATGCTTTACTTAGCGGGCCTAGTAGTGGACGCGGTCCATTCCCCTACAGTAACCCCGATCTATTGATGGCGGTGAAAGCGGAGTCAAAGGAGTTGGATGTTTGGTTCGCTGAGTAAGCAGATCGGCGAGTCGTCGCGTGGTTCGGGTAGGCGCTTCGGAGGCACGCTGCCGTTTGTCGCTGTGGCCCTTCTTTGGTTAATTATGGTCTAAACGTGGTTTGCTTTCTTTAAGAGCGGTTAGGCCGAGATTAAACCGGTTTGTCGCGAGAAGGTGAACCGTCGTCCAGCGTAGTTGGGTATTTAGGGCGAACTTCGAGGCCCACGTAGGCCCGTTTAGGGCTAATGATGGCACCTCGGGGGCTTCCCCTCTTCGTTCCTATAAATACTCCCTCCCAGACCGGGATCTTCACTTCTCTCCGCGATAACAGGTACTTTCTCTCTCTTCTTTCTCTCACTATCATCGTTAGGTCTTAGTCGTGGGTCGTCAATCTGCGAGTCGGTCATGTCGTCATCCCGCAGACTTTCGAGAAAAGAGAAAGGAAAGGAGATCGCGCGTCCGTCAAGCGCGGCGAAGGATGCCGATGACAGCCTTCTCGATGACTTCAGCCTCACCCATCGAGAGGCGATGGCGGACACGGTGAATATGAGCCGATCCCAAAGGCTTCTAGTTGTCGACGCGGCTAGGATGATTAGAGAGGGCGGCGACAACCTCGTTGTGAGTGAGGCTCGGGAATGCTAAAGGGATGGTCAAGGCGGAGCGCGAGAAGATGACTCGATCATTTTGAGGAGTCGCGCGTCGAGCGATGGGAGACGGCCGAGCTTTCTTCCGACTACTTACCATCCTGGTGGGATTTTTGAGGAGTTGCCACCCCTGGATCCTGATTTGAAACGCTCACCAAGGGTGGAGGGCCAGTTGTGGAACAACATGGAAGGAACCTATTCTACCTCGAGCAGTGTGAGAGCGTTGCTTAGGAGTTGCCAGGCTGTCGGGGTGACCTACCTCATCCCCTCTAGATCACAGAGGCCCTGGTCCCCTCCAGTAGGGTACCAGTGTGTATACGAGTCGTATTTTCAGAACGACACGCGGCTGTGGTTCCCGATTCCTCGACTGATCACAGCGTACGCTCGTCGTCGGTATATCGCGATCTGCCAGCTGCTTAACGGATCCCTCCGGCTCGCGGTTGCGGCGATGGTGATGGCTGCCGAAGTTGATATGCCGATGAGCGTTAGGTCGTTCGAGGAGATGACCTTTCTGAAGCTAATGGGTGAAGGCATGTTCTCGGTGAAAATGCGACCGAACTGTAACGTGATTACGGATCATCCAAACAAGACGACCGACTGGCAGCGGTTCTACTTTTACATTAAGTCAGATGATTCTGCATTCGAAGAGCCTCCACGGGATGACTATCGGGTTTTATGGAACCACACCATTGGTAGAACACTATCGCTGGTCCTATTCCAGTTTAGTTTTCTGACTTCCTCTTTCTCTTTTGTCATACAGTTGAGCACCCGAATTCGGCAACCTACCCGGAGGATTTTCTGAGGAGCGTTAGGGCTGTCGCGGCGCTTCGAGTTCACCGCTGGGCTGATATTACTGTCGAGAAGATTCGTGGATTCATCGATCGCATTGCCGAGAGTAAGACTTACTGCGAGAGCAGTCCTCTTATTTTTTTTTTTATATATATTTGATATTTCTTCTCGCCTTTAGGAGCTTACCTTGTCTCTTTTATTTCTCAGAGGATTGGCGTTCTGATCTCCCGTCTACCCCTCCATCCGGAACTAAGCGTCTGTCGATTTTCCCAGGACCAATTCAAAAAATAATAAATCGAGCTAGAGAGATGGACGCTCTCCCGGATTTGAGTGCTGCCATTGCTGCTCAACTCAAACTTCCGAGTACTGTCCCGCTACGATCGTCGGTGGGAACGACCGAGGAGGGACGATCGAGGCCGTCTTCTCGCCGCGAGACATCCCCAGCGGCTGCTTCCTCCAAGACTAAGAAGAGCAAGAAGAAGAGATCAGTAGAGGATCGTGATATGGGAGATCACGGGGCTGAGCTCGGAAGACCAGCTTCAGAGGGTGAACGCGGTGACTTGGAGGAGCCCGCTAAGAAGAAGAAGAAGAAGAAGAAAAAGAAGGCCGTGGAAGAGCAGGTGGAGCAGGAGGAGGAGGTTCTTCCTGGGGAACGTTCCCTTGGTCACGAAGACCGTGAGGGAGGAACCGAAGAGGGGGCGAGAGAGAGTGGCGGGGAGTCGGACGGTGTGCCAGACGACACTCTTCCGCAGGCGTCCGACGAGACTTCCGACGGCTCCCCTCTCTTGATCAGGGAAGAGTCAAATCGGGAGGTCCCATCTTTCGAGCCGGCTCCTTGTCGGGTGACTTCGACTTCTCCCATCGGAGAAGGGGGGATCTTAGTGGGGACATCTTCTGATGGTGCTCCGATTCTTAGGAGGCCGTCGAAGGTAAACTTTCCGGATACGGTCGAGTTTTGCTACGATGGCCCGGTTCCCTTAGCGTACGTTCCGGCGGAGTGTGCGAACTTGCTTTGCCAAATCAGGGGCGGAATGCGTGGCCTGCCCGTCGTTGAGGATCTCGTTTTTAAGGACGAGTATCGGGAAGCCGCAAGGGCCAAACTGCTGGTAAGAGTCTTGGTCTTGGGATTATGGATGACTCCGTTATATCTCTGTTTTTTCTAATCATTGTTTTTGTTGCGGTGTTGTTCAGGGGGAAGGCAGTATGAATGTTGTCGTCGAGAAATACGACACTGCGCTTAAGGAGGCTCGAGAGGAACTGTCTCGGGTTGAGAAGGAGTCGGCGGAGAAGGAGGAACTTCTGTCCCGTCAGCTGGTCGATTCAAGGGAGGAGCTTAGTAAGCTCACTGTGCTGATGTCTCGGGTGGTCTCCCGGAGATACCAATTCAAGGATGAGCTGACGGCTTCCCGCGAGGTCGCCAAGGAGCTGGAGCACAGGAACGCTGAGTTGGAGTCTGAGAAGGCATCTGCGGCTCTGGCGCACGAGAGAGAGGCTAAGCGTCTTAGGGACTCAAGAGTTTTCGAGGTCTCCAAGGAGAGGGTGAGAGTTGAAGCCGCGATGGTCGCGAAGGTGAGTCGCCGCTTTGACAGGATCCGTGCTCGGGAGGCCTGACGTGGTTCTTACGACAACGCGAGACTGTTGTACAGTCAGGCCTTCGGGACCAGGAAGTGCCGGGAGGTTTTGAAGGAAGGGGGAACCGAAATTCCCCAAGCGACCATTGACATGTTTCTGGAACATGAGAAGAAGTACGAGCAGGAGGTGCTGTCTTTGAAAGTGGGGGAGATTCCAGTGACTGATCTCACCTTGTCGCCGCTAGTTCTCGATTTTCAATTCTACGACGAGCGCGCAGTCGAGAGTTTCGACCCGTATGGTTCCAACGCTAACTTGATCGATGCTCGGACTGCCGCAAACCTCCATTCTCCGATCGAAGGGCGGCCAAGTGCCAGTCACAGTAGGGAAGTCTCGGGCCAGGGTCTTCCGACCCCCGGAGGGCATGTCGCCTCTGCTGCTGCTGAGAGAGATCCCCCTTGTTCTCGTGCTGTCCGATAACTCGCCTTCGTCTCATCGTGGCCAGAGTGCTGAGGAGCAGGGTCTTGATCAGGGTGGAACCGTCCTCCCTGAAGGTCAGATGGAGAGGACCGGCGAAACGCCCGAAGATGTTGACGAGAGATCCGATGCGGCGCAGGCTCAACCGAGTGTCGAGGCTCGCCAGGATCATGAATCGAGCGTGAGAGCATCGGAGTTATCGGACCTGAATGATCGCCAAAGCGACCTGGGAGCTTGATTTTACTTGTTGTTGTTGTTTGTTTCTTTACTATCTTTTGTAATCCGACTGAACTTTTAAGTTTCAAGAATTTGTGCCTAGTAAGAGGCAAGTTTGTTTGGTATGGCCTGAGCCTTTTCTCGGCAATCTTTTTAATATAATCGCTCTGTTTAGTCGTTTGCCAACTTTTAGTTGGATCATATTTTTGCTACGTTTGTTGTTGCGTTCGATTGTTTAAATACTTTTTTTTTTAAGTATTTCACCAAGATGTAGAACAACAAACTGGTCAAGCAAAGTAGGGGAAAAAGGTTCTGAGTCCGTCTTAAGATATCTGGAAGAGCTTCGGTTGGCCAAAACCTGCTTTCCAGTTCTTCCGAGAAGACCGAATTCTCGCCCTTAGGTACCTTAGTCGATATTGCTTTTTCTCGCTTGTCGACGTTTGGCAGGTTATCCCTTCGGTCAAGTGTCTGATCAGGACATGGCCTACTTGTGGAGGCGGATGCTGATTAGTCGTGTGACTAGCATCGCTTGATTTTTAGTCGGTCATTGCTTTTACTCGCATAGGTGACGTTCGACTGTTAGTTTTGTCGGGACGATGTACGACTTGAGCGGGGCTCGGATGCGGATAAGTTCCGTTGTGTCGATGGAAGCTCGACGACGCGGGCTTTCCTCCGAGAATTTGGGGTTTGTGGGGGGTTATGGCTGGACCGGTTAAGGCTGCCTACGTACCTTGAAAAAGGATCAAGCCATTCGTAGTTCGTTTGGTTGAGTAGAAGTGACCTGAAGGGGTGCATCTACTCGTGTTTTTTTTTTTTTTTTTTTTTTTACCGACCAGAAGTGACCAGAAGTGACCCGAAGGGGTGCATCTGTTCGATACGTTGAAAGGGAAAAGAGGATGGAGTGGCGAGTATGGCATTCGGTCCGAGCATTTTTAAGCGTAGTAACGCTTTAGATGCATGGAGTTCCAAGCACGGGGGACGGCTTCGCCGGTTGAAGTTGCTAGGCGGAAGACTCCAGGTTTAATTACTTTGGTGATCTGGTAAGGCCCCTCCCAATTTGTTCCGAGTTTGCCGGCTCCCCATTCCTTAGTGTTCTCGAAGACCTTGCGGAGCACTTTGTCGCCCAACTCGAGGGGTCGCGACTTGACTTTTTTGTTATAGTAGTTCTCGATTTGGTGTTGGCAATTTTGAATACGGAGGAGTGCCTGGTCGCTTCTTCGATGGCATCTAGGCGTCGAGGAGCATGTCGCGGTTTAGGTCGACATCTTTGAGGCATTCGTGGCGGCGTAAGCTGGTGACGTTGACTTCGGCTGGAGCCATCGCTTCGACTCCGTGAGACATGGAGAATGGGGTACTAGTGGTGGCAGATCGAGGTGTCGTTGAATGCGACCAAAGGACGCCGTCGAGTTCGTCGGCCCAGCATCCTTTTGAGGTCGAGTCGTTTTTTGTGACCGTCTATGATTTTTTTGTTGGTCGACTCGGCTTGTCCGTTGCTTTGTGGGTACCGTGGACTGGAGGTGTTTAGTCGGATTCTCCAGCGTTAGCGAAATTCGGAAAGTATGGGAGATGAACTGGGATCCGTTGTCGATGGAAGCTTCGGCGGCGGGCTTTCCTCCGAGAATTTGGGGTTTGTGGGGGTTATGGCTGGACGGTTAAGGCTGCCTACGTACCTTGAAAAGGATCAAGCCATTAAGTAGTTCGTTTGGTTGAGTAGAAGTGACCGAAGGGTGCATCTACCGTGTTTTTTTTACCGACCAGAAGTGACCGAAGTGACCGAAGAGTGCATCTGTTCGATCGTTGAAAGGAAAAGAGGATGGAGTGGCGAGTATGGCATTCGGTCCGAGCATTTTAAGCGTAGTAGCGCTTTAGATGCATGGAGTTCCAAGCACGGGACGGCCACGGTTGAAGTTGCTAGGCGGAAGACTCGAGGTTTAATTACTTTGGTGATCTGGTAAGGCCCTCCCAATTTGTTCGAGTTTGCGGCTCCCCATTCCTTAGTGTTCGAAGACCTTGCGAGCACTTTGTCGCCTAACTCGAGGGGTCGCGACTTGACTTTTTTGTTATAGTAGTTCTCGATTTGGTGTTGGCAATTTTGAATACGGAGGAGTGCCTGGTCGCGCTTCTCTTCGATGGCATCTAGGGCGTCGAGGAGCATGTCGCGGTTTAGGTCGACATGCTGAGGCATTCGTGAGCGACGTAAGCTGGTGACGTTGACTTCGGCTGGAGCCATCGCTTCGACTCCGTGAGACATGGAGAATGGGGTACTAGTGGTGGCAGATCGAGGTGTCGTTGAATGCGACCAAAGGACGCCGTCGAGTTCGTCGGCCCAGCATCCCTTTTTGAGGTCGAGTCGTTTTTTGTGACCGTCTATGATTTTTTTGTTGGTCGACTCGGCTTGTCCGTTGCTTTGTGGGTACCGTGGACTGGAGGTGTTTAGTCGGATTCTCCAGCGTTCGCAGAATTCTCGGAAAGTATGGGAGATGAACTGGGATCCGTTGTCAGTGACGATCTCGTAGGGGAGCCCATGGCGACAGATGATATTTTTCCACACGAACTTCTGGACTTCTTTGTCTGTTATGCTGGCGTAGGCTTCGGCTTCAACCCATTTAGTGAAGTAGTCGGTTAGGACTAGTATGAAGCGATTTTGGCGCGAGGAGGGCAGGGGTCCGATTATATCCATTCCCCAGCGCATGAATGGGTATGGCGCCGTCATCGTTCGGAGCTGTTCTGTCGGGCAGTGGATGGTCGAAGCGTGTCGCTGACACATGTCGCAATGCTTGACATAATTGACGCAGTCAGTGTTCAGAGTAGGCCAGTAGAATCCAAGTTTCTTTATTTTGAGAGCGAGAGCGCGTCCTCTAGAATGGTTGCCGGCCGCCCCGTCATGGGTTTCAGCCATGACAAGCCGCGTTTCCTCTCCGTGTATGCACCTTAGGAGGACTTTGGTCGCGGTCCACCTGTATAAGTCGTCGTCTATGAGAACGTAATGGGCGCTGCGTGTTTTCAATCTTCGGGCGAGCCATTTGTCGGATGGGGTTATTCCCTTCTTTAGAAATTCGACGATGTCTGTTCGCCAGTCGCTGGGGGAGGCGTCGGATTCGCTATGTGGTTCGGCTACTGCTGAGATGGTTGCGACGACAGTATCCGGCTCGGGGGTGACGTCGATGCTTGACTTCTCGATCTTGTGTATGGGGATATCGCGCGTGACCTGATCGTGGAGCTTACTTCCTAGAGCAGCGAGGGCGTCCTCACATACATTCTCTCCTCGCGGGACCTTGGTGAGCTCGAAGAACTCGAAGTCTTTAGTTAGGTTATGGACGAGTTTTAGATACGCGTCCATTCTTTAGTTCCGGGCGTCATAGTCACCGCTGTATTGGTTTGCGACCAGCTGTGAGTCGCAGTAGGCGCTGAGTCTCTTGGCTTTGACAGCCTTGGCAAGTCGGAGTCCTGCAATAAGGGACTCGTATTCGGCCTCATTGTTAGAGGCCGGGAAGCCGAAGCTGAACGATTGTCAGATTAATTCGCCTGTCGGAGACTGGAGCTGGACGCCTGCCCCTGATCCTTTGTTCGTTAACGATCCGTCGACGTGCAAGATCCAGTTGGACGTTATTGGGACGAGATCTTGCTCGAGCTCTGGTGCGAGTTCGATTAGGAAATCAGCGAGAACTTGTGATTTTGCCGCAGTCCGATTTTTGTAGACGATGTCATGTTCACTTAGTTCCATGGCCCACTTAGTGAGTCGCCCAGAGTGATTCGTGTTTTGCATCACGGTACGTAGGGGCTGATTCGAGAGGATCTCGATTGTGTGAGATTGGAAGTATGGCCTGAGTTTGCGCGCGGATGTTACAACGGCGAGGGCCATCTTTTCGAGAGTCGGGTATCGCGTCTCTGGTTCGGTCATGCGCTTGCTGGTGTAAAAGATCGGTTTCTGTTCTCCCCGATCTTCTCGGATAAGGACACTGCTTACGGCCTTAAAGGTGACGGCTATGTAGAGGGTTAGGGTGTCGCCGGGTTCCGGTTTGGATAAGACTGGCGGAGTTGTAAGGTACTGCTTAAGCTGATTGAAAGCCTCCTCGCACCGGTCGTCCCAGACAAACTTCTTGTTTCCCCGAAGGAGCTCGTAGAACGGTAGGCATTTATCAGTGGATCGTGAGATAAATCTGTTGAGAGCGGCGATCCTGCCGGTTAGGCGTTGCACCTCGCGACTGTTTTTTGGGCTTGGAAGGTCGAGGATCGCAGTTATCTGTTTTGGATTGGCTTCGATTCCCCGTTGAGTAACTATATATCCGAGGAATTCACCTGAGGTTACTCCGAATGTACATTTGGCCGGGTTAAGTTTCATGCCGTAGTTGTTTAATATCTCGAAGCATTCTGTCAGGTGAGCGAGGTGAGTTGTCGCTTGAAGCGATTTGACGAGCATGTCATCGATGTAAACTTCCATGGTGTCGCCGAGTTTATCGGCAAACATCCTGTTGACTAGTCGCTGGTAGGTTGCTCCCGCGTTTTTGAGTCCGAAGGGCATGACTTTGTAGCAGAAAAGTGCCTCTATCTGTGATGAAGGCGGTCTTTTCGCGGTCGTCTGGATGCATCATAATCTGGTTATAGCCAGAGAAGGCGTCCATGAAAGTGAAGAGCGCGTTGCCGGCGGTTGACTCGACCAATTTGTCGATGAGGGGGAGCGGGAAAATGTCTTTTGGACAGGCCTTGTTGAGATCGGTGAAATCGACGCAGATGCGCCACTTCCCGTTTTTCTTTTTAACCACGACAGGGTTAGCTAACCACTCCGGGTAACGGACCTCTGTGATAGAGTCGGCTGCCAGTAGTTTATCGACTTCCTCGTTGACTGCTTTAGCCCGTTCAGGGCCTAGTTTCCTCCTCTTTTGTCGGACCGGTTTGAAAGTGGGGTCGACATTTAGTTCGTGAGATGTTATCGCCGGATCGATTCCTTTCATGTCGGAGGTAGTCCAAGCGAAAGTCGATGCGTTCTGTTGGAGGAAAGTAATCATTTTGTTCTTCATGTCCTCGTCGAGGGATGCACCGACTCGTACGACTTTTGTCGGGTCGTTTTTGTCGATGGAGATCTCGAGGACTTCTTCCTTTTGAGGGAAAGTCTGGTTCGTGGTCTTCGTGACGGAGTTCACAAAGGGAGTGGATCGCTGTAGTTTGATCGTTGCGACGAGAACTTCTCTTGCCGCTAGTTGGTCACCACGGATCGTATGAATGTTCCCGTCCTTCCCTGGGAACTTGATGCATTGATGGTAGGTCGATGGAATTGCTTTCATAGAGTGTAACCAAGGTGTCTGAGGATAGCGTTGTAGGGTGCCTTCGCGCGAATGACAGAAAACTTGACGGTGTGCGTGAAGCCACCTGCGTGGACATGCAAGCGTATGGTGCCGATCATTTGCTCAGAGGTGCCGTTGAAGCCGGTCAAGGTTCGCGATGATGGCTTCATGTCGCGGAGGTCGATGTTCATTTTATCGAGGGTATCGCGGAAAATCAGGTCAACCGAGCTACCAGTGTCGATGAGGACTTTGGTAACTTGGAAGCAGTCGATATCCATGTCAACTAAGAGTGGGTCGTTGTGTGGTAAATGTACTCCGCACGTGTCTTCAGCTGAGAAGATGATTTGAGGATCGCTTTGAGATTTGGTAGGCCATTTCCTCGCTGCTGATGCTTGCCGGCGGTAGTCCTTTACCGATCGTACGGAATCAGCGCACGGAGGTGAGCCCCCCATAATCACGTTCAGCTGCGGGTTATGGTGAAATCGCTTGGACTCAATCTGCGCTCGCAGGTCTGCGTAAGTTGGCGGATTGTCGGTTTTGCGAATGGTGTGCTCTTTTGACTTCTCCAATTTTCGACGCAAATCCAACTCCTTGGAACGATTGAGTTGTATCCTAAGATCGTCGGCTTTGGAGTTGAGGCTATCGCGCAGGTCGATGGCGCGAGGGCGCATGGTCGCGTCGATTCTTCGAGTTTTCGATGAGTTGAGGAGGTGTCGCAGATCTGTTACTTCCTCAGGGTCTGTTCGTGGCGCTGCGTTCTTTCGCTTTAGTAATGCTCGCAGGTCGCCTTGTTCAGGAGGCGATTCGTCGGCAGTTGATTCGTCTTGCTGGGTTAAGATAACCTCAACTCGCTGCCGGTTCCTTGGTTGTTCTTCGTCGGTCGACGATCCGTCCTCTCGTGATTGCTTGGCATCTTCTGCCGCTCCTTTCCTGGGGGAGTCGTCCGACGATTGCTGGGCCTTTCCTTTAGCTTTCTGGCCTCTTTTTTCTTTTTTTTTGCTCAGCTCTTACTGTTGTTTTTGGGCTTCTGCTTCGGGGGTTCGATGTCTATTTTTCCGCTAGCGATTGAAGACAGGAAATGGTCGTAGAGGACTTTGCAATCTTTCGTGTTGTGTGTTTTAACTTTGTGGTAAGAGCAATACTTGTCGGGTTCCTCTGTGCCGGGGGTTGGCGTCTCGGCGGTATCGCGGGTCTTTCGATCGTCCTCGGTGGTGGGGCGGTGATACGTGTTCCACCCCTTCTCGCGGACTACGACCGTTGACTGGGAATTGCCTTCTTCGTCCACCAGGTACAAATAATTTTTCTTATGGTTTGATTTGTCGCTCGAGGAATGCTGTCGTGGCTCTTGCCTGTTGTCGTCTCGACGATCGTTCGTTTTCCCAGATGAATGCCTGGAAGCTGTGTCTTTTGCGGCGTTTTGTCGGCCGAGTATTGCCTTAGTATCTTCTTCCATTCGGATGAAGTTGTGCGATCGGGCGATTGCATCTGCCAAGGACCTGGTGGGGTTGCGATAGAGGTCGGCCCGGAACTGGGACTTAATGTGGAGGGTGTTCTTTAAGAACTCGACTGCGATTCGATCAGGGACGTCCACCTTAGAAACCACTGTTTTGAATTTTTCCATGAAATCGCGTAGGCTCTGACCGTTGGCTTGTGTAAGATTCCAGAGATCAGAAGCGGTGGCTTCTTCTCTAGTGAACATTAAGTAGTTCTTAAGAAATGCCGTCGAGAGATCATGAAAGTTGCTCACGGAGTCTTCTCGCAGGCCGGTGAACCAATTTAGGGCTGGTCCTTCTAGTGTTTCGACAAAAAGTTGGCAGAAACCTGCGTCCTTCTCTTCTTCGGAGAAGTTCGCTCGTCGCATTGTGATGTTGAATGAGGTGACGTGGGCCGTGGGATCGGAGAGACCGTCGAAGGATGGTAGTCGGAGCTTGTCCATTTTCCGGAGTTTGACGTCGGTTATCTTTTTTGAGAATGGTGTCCGGAGTGATTCGGCGAGTACGCGTTCGATCTGAGGGGCCGAGGTCGTCACATGATGTATCTTTGAGCTAATCTCGAGGACAGACTGTTTGAGCGCCGCGAGTTCGTTGATGGTTTGAATATCGGGGACGCTGGGATGATCGTCAGCGTCGTCGTCATCGTCGTCGAGGTCTTCGTTTTGAGCGGGGGCGGCGCCGGCCGTCCTGTCTGAGTTGAACAAACGTCGTCTGCACCTCGCTGTGGATGCATCCGCATTTTTGGCAAGGGGGGCTATGAGGGCGGCTAGGGCCGTAAGTTGATCGGTGACTGCTTTTTGTGCTGCGTCTTGCTGGGCCAATCGCGCCATGATTGTGTCGACCGCACCCTGTGCGACTGGTGCAGGAGTCACCGGTTGAGATGTAGGGTTTGGCTCTGGAGCGTCGCGCTCCTCGCCGGAGGTGGAATCGTCGTGATTCAGCCTCATCTTTGGTGGCGTTACTTCACTTATGCCCCACGGTGGGCGCCAACTGTTTGAACCGAGTTCGGTCGGGAAACTAGTAAAGAAGACGAGAACTCGTCGGTGGGTTTTAGTGAAGACGTTTTATTAAAGATGGAAGCTTTATCGGTTACAGATACGAAACGAGAGAAAGAAACTATCCGGTGCTTGGAGGCGACCACCGGGAGAAAGTACAAATCGGAAAGAAACAAGATGAAACCCTAGATTCTTGCCGAAAGTCTGTGTAGTGTTTTCTGGATACCCTCCTCATAGTCTTTTCTCTTCTTTATATAGTCGACAAAGCTCATCTAGGTTGCCCTAACTTGTCGGTAAGCTGATGGGCTTTTCGTTATTGGGCCGACGAGTTGCCTTCTCGATCCAGTCGCGAAGCCGGATACTCCTAGCCGTCTATCGTGGAGTTTGACGTGTCTTCTCGCGATTGCTCGTCTTTTCGGCTCGTCTTGGCTCGACTTCGGCTTGACCGTTGGGCCGAAATGCTTTACTTAGCGGGCCTAGTAGTGGACGCGGTCCATTCCCCTACAGTCTCTTATGTATATTCTCGTCGTCTATTTCTCATATCTACGAGCAGGAAAAGAAGCAGCCACCACTAGAAGACGAGCATTAAAAATTGGATCTTAAAGGCCAGTCAAGCAGCCCCTAGTTCTCATCAATCCCGTAAACAGTCATGCAATCCAAGAATCCCATTATTACGTTGTTGATTTGGCTAATAATGTGTCACCGTCTATGTCATAATGCTCTATAATCTATATAATAGAGTTCCACCAACGGCACACAGTCATTATCTAAACAACCAGTAACCTTACCTAAACCAATAGAGATCTAAACTATAGCTCCACTCCGTTTTAATTTTGTCATGAACACCAAAAAAAAGAAAACTAATGCACCGAGCAAACACAAGACAAGACGAGAGCTAGTGAAAATATTTGGGGAAAATTGTATATAGAGGAACCTGAATCCTAATAAGAATAATATTACAAAACCCCATTCATAGAAAAACCACTTTCATCTGCTTTTTCCCCGCTCTCCCTCACTCTTTTCTGGGACAACAAGCAAATACAGAGAGCACAAGCTTTGTTTGTTGGAAGGCAACAAAAAATGGTAATTTCACTCAGCACGCTTGACCCTGTTTGCAGCCTAGTACTCCCGCGTCCATGGTGAGTTCACGGACCATCGTTCCCGGTTTAGGTCGAATCGAAAACTTGTTTGGGACAGGGTTTTTAGGTTTAGGGCTCCACGCATTAGGTTTTCCTGATTGCACAAAGTAAGCGCCATTCAAGAAGTAATCTCCTTCTGATTGCCAATTCCAAAGTTTCCAATCAACGTAAGGAGTGTACTCTCTCTTTGTGATCTGTTTGGCTTGTTCGTTGGGAGGAGCAATGAAACGGTTGCCATGACTGATGATTGTAGGGTTCATGTTTCCACCTATTGCATACATTTCCCAATGTGTGTAGTCATTGTTCACCACGTGTATCGTTCCGAATCTGACTCGAGGCATTCTCTGTTCCAGTCTCTTACCAAAGTGGTTAAACGCAACTGTTATCTGCATCTTCTTGTCGATCTCGTGTTTGTCATTGGCCCCAAAAAGCATCACCTGTTTTCTCACAAATAAACCAAATTCAAATAAGAGCTTAAAAAATTAATTTGAAAAAATATTAATTAAACAAACTATTACGATTTGGAAGACTATAAATATTTTTAAATTATTTAGTAAAAATTGATAATTTGAGACCATACATAATAATTCTTTAAAATTTGTAGGGTCAAACGGAATGTTTCATCCAGTTATGTCCAGAAATAATAAATGTAAATACAACCACAAACAAATCATTGCCTAATGCCAAGTTTGTAAGATTTTTATTTTTTTTTAATGTTTGTAAGAAAATTTTATTGTTACCTCTTGGTGGTCAGTGAAGTGGCTGTTGGAGACAGTTACAGCAGTGGAGCCAAAAATCGCATCAATCATACCATCAGAACATCTCGTCATCGAGACATGATCGATCCAAACATTCGTTGCTCCAAACAAATTGATCCCGTCACCATCACTCACTGTCCTTAGCCCTACATGAGTCTCTGAGTCTCTGATCAAACCACCGTTGGCGGGAACAACCTGCTTGATATAGATATTGTGTATGATCACATTGTTCACAAACTGCAGCGTTAATCCAGAACCTCCCATGATGTAAACCTTAGCTCCTCGTCCATCGATGGTTTTGTCGCTCGTCATCATCAGTTCTTGTTTCAGTTTTAAGACCATGCTTCTCGCGAAGATGATCCAAAGCGGTCCATCTCGCGTCACCGCGTGTCTTAACGTCCCTGGCTTAGGGTTGATGAGATCGTCGTCTGAGGCGTCGTTGACTACGTAGATCGGTCCGTCTTTTCCTCCGGTGGTTCTCCTGCCGAATCCGAGGGCACAGACCGCTAGTTTCTTACGGTTTTTCTCCCAGTCACGGTCGCATCGCCAGCATCTGTCTATCGGGTTATGAGCTACGCATTTTCCTCTGCTGTTCTTCATTTTACGACCACGTCTCGCCTGTAAAAGCGCTCTCCTTGTGTTGTTGATTGATTCCGTGGTCTCTAATGCTCTGTTGAGAAGAATCACATTGTTTTATTAGTTTACTTGTTAAAGACGTTAGGTTAATTTTTGACTAACAAAGGCTAAAAAGAACACACAGAGCGACGTGGTAGTTCAAGTGGTTGGTGACATTAAGAGGATTGGGATCGAAAGAGGCCAAGGTTTGTTTCAACGCATCGCCTTGACGCTGCATCCAGTAGTCGTCGAAGTCGGCAATATTGGCTTGAACCTGTGGGGCCAATGTGGCTAATGATGACAAATAGAAGACGAAAACGTGGCCGCCAATATTCAAAAACTTTGCTGCCATTTGCAAATATGGTGGTGATAAAAGACGATGATATTTATTGTCCCAGTGAAACCACAAGCCGATGATGATATTTATTTTCCCGGTGAAAACCACAAGGGAGTTTGTGGTTTCCAGATCGGGCTGCCGGGTTAAAAATTGGATGTTGGAATACCGATTGCTTAAATAGCAAGGTACTGGAGAGAGAGATGAAAAGGATCAATGGATGATTAAGAATTAACACAAATTAATTAGCCATTGATTTAAATGTCTTTGCCTGCATTTGTGGTTTCCTTCTTTTGTGGGATATTTTAAGTTATTTTTGCCTTTTCCTAACATTATTTTTAGTGAGATAGATAAATTAATAGCACCTTTAAAACTTGCCTTACTATTTTTGGTTTTACCACCCATACATAACAAGAAATGCAAACTCAAAATCTCATAAAATACACGAATCCAAAGTATTAGAAATAATAATAGGAAGATAATAGCATCTTCATAACTGGATTCCATACTCTTTACTAAAAATAAAAGTTACATGAGTACAGCTTAACAGTCTAATCTTGTGATTTGATTCGGTGGTGAAAATACTTTCTAAGGTAATTTTAACGTACTTTGGTGCAGAGTACAGACCCAAAAGCCCAATGTGTCGAATCAGCTAGTGCCACACAGAGTATAAGTTCGGCCCATAGATAAGTATTAAGGCCTGAGGGAAGCCATCGTTCTTGGCTTCTTGCCATCCAAGTAACTACAGTTGTACTCTTGAAGTCAGAAGTTTATTAATGGCGGGACACTCGGTTCCCCCAACAGAACAAGAAATGCAAACTCAATCTCATAAATATTTCACACAGCAAGTTGATAGAACGCCATACTGTTAATCTCTATGTAGATGGTCCGTGATCAATTTATACAGATCCAGATTCACCAACTTAGTTTTACATTTCAAAAGCAATAAATCATTTCTTGACCCTTATGATAATAAATCTACAGGTCATTATGTACAATACTACACAGTAGCACACTGCGAGTATACGTTTCACCAACAAAGAAAAAACCACCATAAATGTTTCTTCTCCTAACCATTTCAAGAAAGACAATACTTACCCGAAAAAGCTTTAACTGTTAAATCTCGTTCTCCGGTTAAACAAGATTCAGAGCTGAAAATAGAAGAAGACGAAACATGAAAGAAGAAAGATTCAAGAAGAACCTGTACGCACTCATCTTGTCTTTCACCTTATTCTTCCTCTGTTCCACGGCGGATTTGCTACTCCCACGTTCGCCGTTAGCGATTCTCACCGGCGGGAGGTGGGATCTCCTTCAGCCTAGTATAGGCATCTCTGCCATGCACATGCAACTCCTCCACAACAACAAAGTCGTCATCTTTGACCGTACGGACTACGGCCCTTCGAATCTCTCCCTCCCTTCTCAAACATGCCGAAACGCCACCGTTTTCGACTGTTCCGCTCACTCACTCCTATATGACGTCGCTTCGAACACCTTTCGTCCACTCACTCTCCAATCCGACACGTGGTGCTCCTCCGGCTCCTTGAACGCCTCGGGCTCTTTGATCCAGACCGGCGGTTACGGCATCGGCGAACGAGCGGTACGGATATTCACTCCTTGCGACGGCAGAAGCGTTTCTTGCGATTGGGTTGAGAACAGAGCGTATCTTTCCTCTCGCCGGTGGTATTCCACCAATCAGATTCTTCCCGACGGCCGGATCATCATCGTCGGCGGAAGAAGAGCCTTCACCTACGAATTTTACCCCAAGAATCCCGGAAAATCTGTTTTCTATCTCAGATTCTTGGCGGAAACGAGAGATCCTAACGAAGAGAACAATCTTTATCCGTTTCTTCATCTTCTTCCTGACGGCAATCTGTTCATCTTCGCCAACCGGAGATCGATCCTGTTCGACTTCGTCAGACACCGAATCGTCAAGGAGTTTCCGGAGATTCCCGGCGGCGATAAACGGAATTACCCCAGCACTGGCTCCTCCGTGCTCCTCCCTCTCTTTCTCACCGGAGAAAATAACCGATCGATGGTATCGGCGGAAGTTCTGGTTTGCGGCGGTGCTCCGCCTGGAGCGTTTCTAAAGGCAGCGAGGACGATCCCTAAAATCTTCGTCGAAGCGTCTCGCACGTGCGGGAGATTGAAAGTGACCGACCCGGATCCGAAATGGGTCATGGAGCAGATGCCGTCGCCACGTGTCATGCCTGATATGCTGTTGTTACCAAACGGTGACGTATTGATCATTAATGGCGCGGCGAATGGAACCGCTGGTTGGGAAGACGCTACAAACGCTGTCCTCAACCCGATTCTATACTTACCCAACGAACCCGACCCGACCCGGAGATTTGAAATCCTCGCGCCGACTCGAATCCCTAGAATGTACCACTCGGCGTCTCTCCTCCTCTCCGACGGCAGAGTCTTAATCGGAGGGAGCAATCCTCACCGGAGTTACAATTTCTCGGCGAGGCCGTACCCGACGGAGCTCAGTCTCGAGGCCTATCTCCCGCGTTACCTCGATCCGCAGTACGCGCGAGTGAGGCCGTCCATTCTAACGGTGGAGCTCGCCGGCGATATGATTTACGGAAAGTTGTTTTCAGTTACCTTCGTGATTCCGGCGTTTGGGATGTTCGACGGAGGAGTGTCGGTGCGGCTCGTGGCTCCGCCGTTCAGCACGCACTCGACGGCGATGAACCAGAGGTTGCTGGTCTTGCGCGTGAGGCGCGTCGCTCAGTTATCTGCTTTCGCATACAAAGCTGACGTGGATGGACCAACGAACTCCTACGTGGCACCACCTGGGTATTATATGATGTTCGTAGTTCACCGTGGAATTCCGAGTGAGGCTGTTTGGGTTAAACTTTAAAGCTGTTCTTTTTTTCCACCGTGGACTTTGCGTTTGACTCTTTGTTTTTACATAGATTCATTTTTTTGGGAAGAATGTTGTAAAACATTTTGCTTTGGTGAATAATGGAAACAAAAATAACACCCCCATATTGATGGCATCTAGATCATTACTAGGTGGATCATTCATTGGTTCACAGAATGCAAAGAAACCAAAGTTCTATCTCTAGATCTTTACACCAAAACTTCTAAAATTATCTTAAAGCTCCTTAATTAGCCAGCCTCCTATTGAAAGTTTGTGAGACCGGCATGTGCAACACTGATCATTGCTTGTGTGTATCCAAGAAAGAATGCCCCATCCAAATGATATATGATCGTTCGATTTAGGTAGCAAGACATTGAAAAAAGAAATTTTGTAACTGATAGATCTGAATAGAACCTAATCTTGGTTTGGGAAGCAAATATTGGCACTCGCACCGTTAGCAGTTCTGATAAAGAAGAAGAAAAAAATAGAAAGTCGTTTTCTACTAATGGATATATATACAAACGCAAGCAATGGTGGTATATGATCCTGAAACCAATTAGTACGGTCTTATTTCCACGGCTAAACCTAACAAATAATGTGAAAGCTTAGAGTAGGAAGAAGAGGGGACCTTTATTTACAACAACATTAATGGAGTTTCATTCACAAAACATAATAAATATGGCTCAGAACATCATATTTTCTTATATAGTTACCCCCAATAAATGTAATAGCGACGACACCCCATCCTACAAAGTTTGTCTTTTCTTTTAGCACGATGAGTTAGTTTATCAAATACTTCCTCTCTTACAAAAAAATCTAGGGAAAATTGTTTTTTGGGCCAAAGAAATGGTATCTATGTCCCATTAGGCTAATTTCTATTTTGTACCATTTTTTTCTCTACTACCCTTTACTTTTTTAGAAAATAAATTAAATAAATAGTTTTACAAACAAAAAAAATTGGAAAAATAATAACTAGTGATGAAATATCTATATCAAGTTAGTGATATTTTTTCCAGTTTTAAAATTGTTTAAATCATAATTTCATTTTCTGTTCTAGAAAAAGTAGAATTGACATTCTACAAAGTACAAAATGAAATCCACTTTTTTCATTGAATCTACTACGTTTTGAATATGTGATCTACGTAAATAATAGTACTCTAAAAATATTTAGAATACACGTTCCGCGCCTAACCTATAACTATAAAATCAGAGAAATCGAAATCTACACTTTATAAAAAATCTAAAACCTGTAGAACTCAAAATCTACACATTACTATAAATCTAAAATTTATAGAAACTGAGTTTCTACACATTGCTATAAATCTAAAAATCTGTAGAAACCGATTTCTACAGATTTACTGATTTCTACGGATAAGGATAATCAGTTATGAAAATATGGAAAAAAATATTTTGATATATTTTGTTTATATATAATAAAAATCGATTTTCTTAAAAAATACACAAAAACGTTTAATCTTCTTCTCACGCAATCTTCTATATTCCATTGATTTTTTTATTATTTTTTTGGACAAACGATTTTTATTTATATTCTCATATTTATCAATTATTTTGTTAATTGTAATTTTGAATTTATAATTGAAATTAAGGGTATTATTGTCATTATGAAAATATTTAGCCTAGTGGAACATAAACTATATAAGATTAGCCTATTGGGACATAAATACCATTTTTTGGCCCAAAAAACAATTTTCCCAAAAATCTAATCCTTCCATTCATGAAAGTAAAATTTTCTAGATTTTTCACGTTTATTAAGAATATAATAAATATTTACAATTTAATTTACCATTTATTTTTCTATACACTTTCCAATAAATATCCACCAGTAAAATTTAATCAATTCAAATATTCAGAATAAATGTTTCTCAAAAGTATACAAAAATACCTTAAAATATAGAAAATCTATTTTTATGGAACAAGAATAAAATCTAGAAAATCTTAATTTCGGGAACGGAAGGAGTATGTTTTAGAAAAATTATTTGTTTGTAAGATATATTTTTTACATTTTCAATACACTTTTTATTAATTAATAATGATATATTGTAAACTCTAAAGTTAACTGTGTTCATTAAATTTTTATTGGTTAAAAGTTATGGAAAATATAATCTCAAAAAATACATTTAAAATCAAAAGTAGGATTTTTTTAATATGTGTAAAATTTCTAAAACATAAAACATCTTGAAATGGAGGGAGTATCAAAATCACACAGGACGTAATAAAATGAGTGAAATATGGTTTTTAAGATCGTAAAGAGATCATTATTGTTTTCAATACGATTGATTGCATTCTCACAAAAAAAAATTGGTGAATGTCTGAAAGAGGACAAATGAATGAGTTTGATGAATGCATTTAACAATAACACATGCAAGGCATGAAAACTATTCTATATAGAAACCAAAGGAAATTAATTTGTCGTTAAGATTGATACGAAACTATTTTTGCTAGACTAGTAAAAAATTGAGTTGTTTCTTACATTTATCACAATGTTATTGATTCAATTTATTCTATCAACTTCAATTAAATAACTAAGCTATAGAGTAAATATTGCTCTTATATTTGCTGAGATTATCTCAACAGTAATGATGCTCTAATGATTCAAAATGATATAACCAAAGTAGATTTTCTTACATACCCAAAAGAAGAAGAAGAACAAATACCACTACAAGAAAACAGGCTCATACCGAGGGCCAAAATCGTCGGTATATCGTCGGAATATGGTTATCCCGACGACATACCGAGGAAATATGTCCTCGGAAAAAACTCCTCGGAATTTCAATTTCCTTCGGAATTTCCTCGGAATTTTCTGACGGAATTATGAGGAAACAAAATTCCAAGAAAACTTTGAGGACAACTGTTCCTCGGAAATGTCATCGAAAAATACCGAGGAAGCTCTCTCTCGGTATATACCGAGGACACTTCCGAGAGACAAATCCTCGGAAGTTCCGACGAATAATACCGAGGAGACTAGCCCTCGAAAAATTCTGAGGACTGTCTCCCTCGGAATATTCCGACGATCATAGTCGTCGGAATATACCGAGGGAAAACGTCCTCGGAAATTTCTCCTCGGTATATTCCGACGACTATGATCGTCGGAATATTCCGAGGGAAATCTTCCTCGGAATATCCAAAAAAATTAATTTTTTAAAAAATTATTTTTTAAAAAAAAAATTAAATTTTTTGAAATTTAAATTCGAAAATATAAAATTAAAATTAAAATAGAAAACATATTATATAAAATTCAAAGTAGTACAAATAAAAATAAAACATTCGAGTTTTGAAAAAAACTACGGGTTTTGGGTGTTCGGTCCGCATGCTCGGGAACACCTCGCTCGGTGCAACCTCCTCATCATCTCCATCATTTGCTCGTTCAGCTTCCTCATTGCCTCAAAGCTTCGCTTTGTTGAGTCGCCATCCGGGTCTCCAACGCAGATATCACGATCATCATTGTCTCGCAACTGACCCATAAGTGCTTCGGATCAACAAAGGCGGTGGTGCAGCGAGAAAGGCAGGCTGGCCGGACCGACGACCAAACCGAACAAACGCCCCTTCTTCTTTGGAACCGACTGAAATGGAAAAGTGTCAAATTTAAATAATAGAAAAGATGAAAAACTTTAAATAATAGAAAATCTGAATTGAACTTTAAAAAAAAAACTTACCTCTTCAACGATTTCGTTGATCCGAACCCGAGGCAAGTAGGTCGAACCCGTCGATTCGTCATCCTCGGTTTGAAGCTGAGACACCTCGTCTTCCACGAGTGTCGATGAGGGTGACCACATCCCTCACAACACCATCATCAATCTGGCGGTCTTCTTGTAGGTATCGCCCTCTTCATTAGAGGCGAGATCATCAACCGCTCGCCTCATTTTCTTCGCCTTGAAAAACATAAATTAAACAAAAATTAGTAATTAGAAGAAATGCACAAAAATAAAATTTAAAACTTAAATAATAGAATAAAAGCGACTAGCTTACCATGCGATCCCCAGTGGCAATAGATTGAGCACCCAAGTTATGCCTGAAGACGCCCTTCCCTTTACGGTCGCTCCTGCGGTTGGTGGAGTTGGTGGAAGAAGTTGATTTCGTCTGATCCTTACTCCAATGCACACCCAACTCCAACCAGACCGTGGGGTTCATCGACTTTGGGACCTTTAATTAAAAAATTGTTAAATAAATTAAAAATATTTTAATAATTAAAAAATTGTTTAATAAATAAAACAAACCTTGTTTATTTCCCACTTCTTCTTCCACTCGTGGATCTCGCTTCCCATAGTTGTCCATAACTTTATGGACGAAGTGGTGATAGATATACAACGTATCATCGGCATTCAGTTGCATTCTTGCTGAAAATAAAACACAATTAGTAGAAAATTTATATTAAAGATTAAAAATATAAGTAAAAATTAGAATACTTACCGCGAACCGTTGAAACCACAGATGCTGCTTGTCGGTAGGGAAGTCGGTGAAAGTCGGATGTCCCTTGTCGAGGGCGAGTACATCATACGGTTGATCCATGCGCTGATCCGTTCGAGGATCGGTTGAACCTAATAAAAGAACAAATTATTAAAAAGAATCAAATTTTAATGAAAAAATAGTTTTAATTACCATGTTTGACCCGCCCACGTGGATACAGAGTGAGATAGGGAAGATGGTCACGACCGGGCTGTCGAACAAACTCATGACTCTCATCACTCCCGAGAGGACCCTCGAGGCGAGGCGAGGAAGCGAAGAACGGCGGCGGGAGGAGAGAAATGGAGAGGAAATGTATGGTAGGAGCTGTGAGGCGACGATGCGGAACCCTGAATGGAGTGGCTTCCCGAACCACCACGACCACGACGCTGTCGAGACCGGCTCTGATCATCATCATAAGACATGTATATATATATATTAAAAAATTGTATAATACAAAAAATAGATTTTATATACAAAAAACATTATCATAACCAAAAAACTTAATTAAAAAAAAAATTAGTTTTAATATATAAAAATAGTTTAATAATTAAAAATAGTTTTAATATATAAAAATAATTTTAATATATAAAATTAATTTTAATATAGAAAAAATAGTTTAATAATTTAAAAATAGTTTTAATATATAAAAAATGGTTTTAATATTTAAAAAATAGTTCTAATATATAAAAAATAGTTGAATAATTAAAAAAATTGTTATTATACATGATTTATATATATATATGTATAAAAAATTATAAATCGTTTATAAATATAGAAAATGGTTTATAAATATTTTTAAAATTTTTTAAAAACGCTTTATTATATATAGTTTATTACTGGAAATTTGAAAAACGTTTTTAAAAATCGAAAAACTTTTTTAAAAATCAAAAAAACATTTTAAAAATACAAAAACGTTTTAATTTCTAACCAAAACAAAAAAAAAATTTCAAAAAAAAATAAAACAACAATCAAATCAACAATCCTAACTTAAACTATCCATTCAATCCTAAACTTTCTAACAAACAACCTAAAATCCAAAAATCTAATCTCACAAACCCCAAAAAATTGAAAAAAACAAGGTTTTATAAGATTCTTACATGATTTCGGTTAGGGAGAAGATATGTGGGAGAATCTTGTGGTATGTCGGAGAGATGGGAGAGAGATGCGGCGGCGGTCGAGAGAGATGAGAGAGATGAGAGAATTGAGAGAATTGAGAGATGCGGCGGAGAAGAAGAAGAACACCGATTTCGTTTATATTTAATGATTCTGACAGACACTGGTTCGTCGGTATTCCGTCGGAATCATTAAAGATATCACACTTTGGGCTTCGCGAAAAGCCCTAGTTCCTCGGAATTTCCGAGGAAATTCCGAGGAATACTGAAAATCATAATATTCCTCGGAATTTCCTCGGAATTTTCTGAGGGAATTCCGAGGACAAAGGGTTTGGGGTTTCAAAACCTAGTTCCTCGGAATTTCCTCAGAAAATTCCGAGGAATACTGAAAATCATGACATTCCTCGGAATTTCCTCAGAATATTCCGAGGGAATTCCGAGGACAAAGGGTTTGGGGTTTCAAAACCTCGATTTTTTTTGCCGTATTTCATTTCTTATACAAATGTAATGCATACCATTGAGGATTCTTTGTATAGATGATCATAAACCATGAAATAACAAAATTTCAAAACTAGCTGTAAGTATCATCTTTAACGTTTATTAAAGTGTATAAGTGGTTTTCATTCATGCAATCGTAAAAGTGTTTGTTATCGCCTAAAACACCAAAGTTTGACTTCATAATCTGGTTAAGACACTTAATGAAGGTTATATCTGAGTTATTCAATCCATGAAAATGTTGTTTTCGGTTTAAAATCTTTAGCTCCTCGGAAATTCCTCAGAAAATTCGAGGGAATTCGAGGATGTCTTGAAAACCATGTCTTTCTCGAAATCCCTCGAGAAAATTCGAGGAAATTCGAGGAATTCGAGGATGTACTGAAAACCATGTCTTTCCTCGAAATCCCTCGAAAATTCGAGGGAATTCGAGGACAAAGGGTTTGGGGTTTCAAAACCTCGATTTTTTTTGCCGTATTTCATTTCTTATACAAATGTAATGCATACCATTGAGGATTCTTTGTATAGATGATCATAAACCATGAAATAACAAAATTTCAAAACTAACTGTAAGTATCATCTTTAACGTTTATTAAAGTGTATAAGTGGTTTTCATTCATGCAATCGTAAAAGTGTTTGTTATCGTCTAAAACACCAAAGTTTGACTTCATAATCTGGTTAAGACACTTAATGAAGGTTATATACGAGTTATTCAATCCGCAAAATGTTGTTTTCGGTTTAAAATCTTTAGCTCCTCGGAAATTCCTCAGAAAATTCCGAGGGAATTCCGAGGATGTACTGAAAACCATGTCTTTCCTCGGAAATCCCTCAGAAAATTCCGAGGAAATTCCGAGGAACTGTGGGTTTTATACCAAAAACCCACACCTTCCTCGGAATTTTCCGAGGGTTTTCCGAGGAAATGTACTTTACAATCAAATCCCTAAATCGAGAAGGTAAATTCCGAGGAAAACCTAAAGTCCCTCGGAATTTCCTCGGTATTTCTAAAAAAAAAAAAAACTAGTCTGTTTCCGAGTCATCATCACCAGATGAATCTGAATCTGGATCTTGGTGAAACTCTCCAATAACTGGTTCATCCTCTACGTGAACGACGGCTTCCTCTGCGAAGTCGGTTAAATCGACTACAAGGCCACCTTCAGCAACATCTTCGCTGCAATTAAGTTGCGGATGTGATTGGTTGTAGTGGGTCTTCCAGCTCGAACTTCCTTGAACTCGGCCTCTCGGGTTGAGTCTTGTAACAAGAACCCATGGATCATCTCGTTCCTTACCCGGGTACTTGATATAACAAACCTGTAACATTTAAAAATTATTAGTAAATGTATAAATTATGATCAATCATTTTGAATAATTAACATTTACTTACCGATCGGCCCGAGAAGCAAGAATGAAAGGATCATAATATTGCGACTTTAGCCTCGAATGTACTGATGTAACACCAAATGCATCTGTTCTCACACCTCGATCCGAGTGTTGTCGTGCCAATCACAATAGAAAACAATACATCGCAATCCAAGCATGCCCAAATACTTGATTTCCATAATCTCATGTATGTGTCCGTAGTATACATCATCTCCTCGATGCAACAAACGCCAGCATCATAGGTCGTCTGTGACGTCTCCTCTTTTCAGTTGTGAATGCATATCCTCGAGTACAAAATCTCGGATATGACTTCACAACATAGTTTGGTCCAACCACCATTTCGCGTATCCAATCGTCAAATGTTTCACCTCTGGCTAAACCAGCAGACACCTATTATTAGCACATATATAATGAATTAGTATAAATATGTGATAAATGATATTTTAATTTGTATAAATATGTGATAAATGATATTTTAATTTGTTTAAGACACTCACATAAGTAAACATCCATCCAGCAAATTCTCTCTGCTTCATTTCTTCTAGTTCCTCCTCTGTGGCGTATCTATATTCCAACCGCTTTTCTGCCATGAAAATCCTGTACATGTGATGACAATAATGTAATTAATTAAGATATAAATGTTAATTTGTTAAAATTAAAATTTATAAGATAATAAACTTATCTCTCATATTGAAGAACATCTTCGCAGTTGGTGAGCAAATATGTTTGCAAATGACTTCGCTCGTGCTCAGTAAGTCGACGGTCCTTTGGTTTTCCGCTAAGTCGTCCAAGATCTATGAAAATATCTGGAACCTTAACATGATATGTTGCCCGTTGGCCTCTATCATCATGCCGAGCAGGTCTTCTGTTTTTGGTCTGAACTTCTGCTGGAAAGTAGTACTCGGCAAAGTTTGAAATTTCTTCATTGATCATCTGTGCGACTATAGAACCTTCCACCCTACTTAAATTTTTCACCATCTTCTTCAAATGGAACATATACCGCTCATATAGATACATCCATCTATACTGCACATGACCACCAAGTTCCAATTCTCTTGCCAGGTAAATAACAAGATGCTCCATAACATCAAAAAATGAGGGAGGAAATATCTTCTCAAGGTTGCACTGAATCACGGCTATGTTAGTCTTCAGATTTTCAATACCTTCAAGAGTCACTGATCTGCTGCATAAATCGCGGAAGAAAGCACTTATCCCTGCAATTGCTTCATGAACATTTCGTGGTAATAGTTCTTTGAAGGCAAATGGAAGGAGGCTCTCCATCAACACATGGCAATCGTGACTTCTCAAGCCAATAAACTTTCCTTCCTTTCGTCGACTATTACGCGAAATTAGATGCGTAGCGATGCGGAAACTCCACATCGTTTGAAATCCAATCAAAGAACACATTTTTTCCCTCTGCATCAAGTCGGTATATGGGAAAACGAGCCCTACCATTCCCATCAACATGAAGTTCTGAACGAGCACATATATCGACTAAATCCAGTCTTGACTTCAAATTATCCTTTGTTTTACCTTGAACGTTAAGGATCGTGTTCATGAGATTATCAAAAAAGGTATTCTCAATATGCATGACATCTAAATTATGCCTTAGCAGATGATCCTCCCAAGATGGCAGATCCCAAAAATACTTTTTGTGCCGCTTATGTAGTTCTCCAACAAAGATCTACCGAATTGCTCATGTCCACCGACGCCCGGCGTCCTTGCTGCACCAAAATCTCTTAGTTGTGTCTTCAAGCCTTTCCCACTAACTTCCTCGTGGACCATCAAACACCTGCTTGTTCTTCCTAAACAAAGTCTTACTCCGGCGGTATGGATGATCGGTGGTAGAATCGTCAGGATACCAAACCAACACGTTTTCTTCCGTTCTTTAGTTGGAAAGCATCGTGTCATCTTGACAATATGGACATGATAGCCTCCCATCGTTGTCCATCCGGATAACATACCATATGCTGGAAAATCACTTATTGTCCACATTAGTACGCCGCATTTGAAAGTTCTCTTTACACGAAATATCGTATGTTTCAGCACCTTCAGCCCATAGTTGTTGCAACTTATATATTAGTGGTTGAAGAAACACATCAGCGATCTCTTAGGATGCTCTGGTCCGAACGAATGGAGAGAAACAAAACTCGCCGCAAGCACAAGTTTGGGGGTAAGTTGTATGGTGTAACAATGATGGCCATAGAGAATATTGTCTTCCACTCTTCCCATACGGGCTGAAACCATCAGTACATAATCCAAGGTAGACATTTCTTCTCTCATACGCAAAGTCGGGATACTTTGATTGGAAATGCTTCCACGCTTTTGCATCCGAAGGATGTCTAATCTCACCATCGTTGAGTGCTCCGCATGCCATCTCATTCGTTGCGTATGCGTTCGAAAGATACAACCTCTGCAACCTTTCCGTCAAAGGCAAATACCAAATCCTTTTATAAGGCACTGGAACTCTTCCACTCGTATCTTTATAACGAGGCTTCCCACAAAATTTGCATCTAATCCGCTGGTCATCCGCCTCCAATAAATCATGCGTTATCGCTGCATACATCTATTACCCGATAAGATAAACCAACACCAGCTACGAAGTTTCAACCTCATAGTATGAACTCGAGCTACATTATCCTCGTAGAATACCTTTAACAAAATCAATTATCGCATCCATACGGTCTTCACCAAGTTATAATCTGTTTTAATGCCCATCGGTCTTGTAGCGGATGATAAAGTGAATGACCATCTCGCAACCTTCGTGACAATGGTTGCTTTCCAAAGATCCAACATATCATAAAATCTCCGGCTCAAAGATTGGGTAAATCTTCCCTCTAAAATGATCATTTACCATCCGCCAAGACCTACACCATAATCTACATCCGCTCTAATTGGTTCTTCTAATCTAACCGCTAGGCTGAGGTTCGCTAGTACTACCAAGTTCATAATTAGTTTTCCCATGATGATACCAAATTTTGTAACCGTGTAAACCCACTCAAATATAGATGAGTCCAAACATCCCACTCTTTAATAACCTTTCTATTTTTACAATTGAGCAAGGACATCTTAACTTACATTTTACGCTTCCGGTTGTCGTGAACTAACCCCATGAATTTGGTTATACCTCGTTGGTATTCTTCAGTAAGCAATTTCGTGTCGGATCCAAATGAGGTCGATCGATCCAAGCGAAAATAATTTGAAGAAGACATGTTTTTCGAAACCAAATTAAGTGATAGTAGGAGGAAGAAGAAGAAATGGAGTGAATGAATATGAAGAGGGGTGGCTGTATTTATAGATGAAATCCTGCCGAGAAACTGAGGAAATTTCGAGGAAAACAGACACTTCCTCGGAATTTCCTCCGGATCCCCCAACGGCTCTCTAACGGCTACAAAAAGTCGTCGGAATTTTTAAAATTCCCCTCGTTTTTTTCCGACGCACTTTATTTCCTCGGTAATCCCTCGGAATATACCGAGGATATGTGTCTTCCTCGGAATTTCCGAGGAAATTCCGAGAAAACCCCATTTTTTGGTTTCCTCGGTATTTCTTCAGTATTTCCTCCAAAAATTCCGAGGAACTCATTTTCCCTCGGTATGTCCCTCAGAATAGCGATGTTTCCTTGTAGTGTACGAATCATACATTTATTACAAGAAGTTCAATATATATATAACGTCCAAAAAGAAAAAGACACTACATCGACCAGACAAAAAAAAAAGTTTATTTCTAACCCATGGCTTAAGTCATATAGCAAAACGAGTTTAAATAACCACACATATACTAGAAAATAAGATTCAAACCCTAATAGCTAACATAATATAATAACTTGATTAATCAAATCATTAAAAAATAACGTAATTAATATTAAATCATGTCGTTATTACCGGACACATCAACATTGTTAACGTTGTTGATCTTATCATTGTCGTTGCCTTCGAGGTTAATGTTGTTGCTAGTGTTCTTATTGGAGAAATGTAGCTTGTTGTTGTGCATCCAAACCTTAAGGACTCTTCTCTTCACTCCAATCTCTTCACAAAATCTTTGAACAACGCTATCTTCTTGCCTTTGTATCTTCCACTCAACCTGCTCAGCAAAACTCCGCATCTTCTCTTTCTGTTCTGGCGTGAACTTCGTCCTAAACCTCTTCTTCTGGTTGTAAGGTGGGGGTCTAGACGCGGTGGTTACGCCGTCTTGTTCCATGAAGTCATCGGACTCCAAGTTATGCATGTACCGATGGTTAGAAACTCCTATCGGCATGATCATTTGGTGAGGCATGGCTGATCTTACATTGTGGTGGTTGACCATGAGCTTGCGCGGTGGAGGCGGTTGGTGGTAAGAGGAAATGGCGGTGGCGGCGGTTTCACCTTCAACTTCTTTTCTATGGAAATTTCTGTGGCAACTGCAAGCTGAGCAAGTGAGAGCTTCAATGGAGCCATCTTCACCACTTGGCATAAACTCTCCACATCCATCAGTGGCATTGCCTCCCATTGCTGCTGCATGGTTCTTGAGGCACTCCTTGTACCTTATCATAGGCTTTTTGATGATTGCGTTGTAACCAACACGATGTGGATCTTGATGATGATCATCATTATTGTTGCCATGACCATTAGCATGTAACGGCATTTGTGGAGGTGGAGTAGTAGTAATGTTGTTGTTGTTGTGAGTTGGAGGAGCAGAATCAGCAGCATCACGATCATGATGATGATGGATCATGTGACCATGACCGCCACCACTACCAAAAAATGTAGTGCTTAATGGGATGGGCATATCATGATCTTCTTGACTTGCAATTTCCATTTTATTATTAGGTCTTGTACAAAAAGTGTTGCAAACTGTGCTTGGTTTGGGGACCAAGAGGCTAGAGGAGTAAACAAGACAGTTGGAGAAGAATCATTAGTAACTAAACTAAGACCACAAATGGATACTTCTTTTGAAATGAATCTTAAGGAATTTTCTTGGAAAATGACCACTTTTCTTTATGAATAAAATTATTTTAAATGGTTTTACTGAAAAATATCCCAAAGTTTAGAAAATCTCAAATTAAAGGACAAAACGGAAGAATGTCCCAAAAAGGGAAGATAAGAATTCTTATTGCAAGCCTGCTTGATGAAAAGCTGAAAAACGCACTTCAAAACAAGTCTCCAATGCAAGTGAGATTTATGCTGGTCAGTTTTTTAAAACAAGAAACTGGTCACAAAAGAACTGTTCTTTGATTGTCAATCTCATTTCCTCCTCAAACTTTGATGAGCAATTAAATAGAGAGGAGGAGAAAAGTTAAAGACTGGCTATGAAAGAGAACAGAATGAAGTTCTTGATGATTGGAGTGAAGAAGAACACATACCTACTACACAACTGAAACCAGTAGACTTTGATCTTAATATGCTACAAAAGGTCAGAACATTGTTAAAGATATATAGTCAGCATTAGCCAAGGAAAGATTAGATATTTGGGGTCTTGTAATGAAAGACTTTGAAGGAAGAGAGGAGACAAAGATTTGTATTTTGGTTTTTGATGTGAAGGCAATGTCTTAAACTAAGAAGACTTAGGGTATTAATAGTGAAAGCCTCAGGACTAATAAAGCAAGAGAGAAAGAGAAAATAAACTATATTTTTGTGCAAATACAAAACTAAATATTTTCAACATGTTCACTCTCTCCTTCCCTCCCTTTTTTCTCTATAGCATTTGATCAAGGCAGTTTTGCTACTATTTTATACTAGTTACACTATAAAATACAATTCCATCATGGTGTATTTGAAAATCTTTCATAAGCTAACTATAAATATGTATGATAAAGAATTAAAATACCCTAAAACAAATATTGTCCAGAGAAGAGGAGAAACAAAAAAAATTGAAAGTCATGGGTGATTGCTTTGCTTGCACTATCAGACATCAAATTTACACCATTCTTATTAGAGAGATAAAATGTGTCAGAGAGTGGTGGGGAGAGGACCGAAGCAGTGAGACAAGCATAAAAGTAATAATAAATCAAATAAGATAACTTTCATGGATTAACAAAGCTGTTTACAAAAACCAAAAAGAAAAGTTTTAAATTTGTAAGCAATGTTGCTCAAAAAAAATTGTAAGCAATATGTAAAACAAAAAGTGCTTGTATATATATATATGTATATATATTAGAAACCTCTGTAGTTACTCGTTTCATCAGTAAACTTCATTAATTCTTCGTTAATTAGACTTTTAGGAGTGATTATATTATACATCTATTGAAATTACACGTCTAATTTACCTTTAATCACATAGGAGTAATATATAATTCATCTCTGGACTATCTTTTTTTACCAGTTATAAGACTTGGACTCTCGAGTTTGTCATGTCATGCATGTGAATTATATAATAAACCAGAAGTTATGATTAAGTATATGGCCCTACAATATTTCGCGTATTTATTATAAAGTGTATTCTGTATAAAGTCCATAATACAATATAGAACCCGGAACTAACATGTGTTAATCAGTTATCAAATAATAATGATATTAGGTAAATAGGAAGTATTTATTAAAAACATGTTTTAGTCGATAAATATCGAAAGTTAAGCGTTCGTTTGCCTGGAAATAGGAAGTCGTGGTAAAATGGAGAATCTTGCTTAACATTTCAGACATACCGCTCTTAGCAGTAGTAATCAGGTAATGGCTAGCCACATCAGTTTGAAATTACATTCATTTAGTGAACCAATATTTTAGTTTATCAATGCTTACATTTTATTTAATATTTTGGTTTTTGTTTTGTTGTCCTTGCTTATAATTAATTCTGTAAATCGTTATTCGAGTTTTCTCAAATTTATTTTGTAAATTTCGGATACCTAATATATAAACTCATATTTTGATATAGGCTTTTGACTTGACAATAAATCTGTCCGGAGAATATAGGCTGAAACCAAAACTTGGGATAATTTAGAGCATCTATAAATAGATTAACAAATTCGTTTTGGTAAAATTATTCTTTTTCCATATTTTCTGTATTTACGCATGTAACAAAATAAAAAGGGTCCACGTGAATAAATAACGTTAGGTCGATGGTCCAAAGTTGTTCTTTTTTTTTTTTTTTTTGTAACATGGTCCAAAGTTGTTCACAATTTTCAATATGTTCGTATTTACTCGTTCCCCTTTTTATACTACGACACTTTAATATTTGTATCTTTGTTTTATATTTATCAATATTATTAAAAAATAAAATAAGATTCTACATGGAGTATATTTTTCGAACCAAAAAAAAGATGGAGTATAGTTTAGGCCTAAAAAAATTTCTTCCTTTAAAAGACAGCTGAAATTTTGCAAATCTTTTAAGACAATCTCAATACTCTTTTCAAGACTCATTTACGATAGGCTGACTTTATTTGTATTTTATATTATTACATTTGCATCTAAAATATCTATTTTTTTGTCAACTCTAAAATATCTATTTATATTGCATCAATCAACTTGATTAATTCGTAGATGAAACTGTGTTAATTACCTGGTAGTGTAAATAAATTAACAATTTACTAAAGTCCAATCTGAAGTCTTTTGTAATTTTTCTTTTTGAAATTGTGGACTAAACTATACAATCATAATTTGTTTAGTGGCATGCGAGATTTTCCTAAACAACATAGATTCGAATGCACTATATTACATTTTATCATATGGCTACGTGAATATATATATATATATATATATATATATATTTATATGCATTACTTACGAGTTATTTAAATATTCGAAAGAAAAGTCCATTCATATACTGCATCCTCTCTTGAGCATTATTCTAAATCTTTCCATAGATATGAAATACCCATAGGTTAATAAAAAAAAACTATACAATCATAATCTTAATATTCATACCAAAAAACTATACAATCATAATACTCTCGTAGTCTAGTAATGCTAATGTTCATAAAAAAAAAAAACTTTAAACCTCTTTGAAGTGACAAGCGTGCAAAAGCAACCGGTTCATTTCTTTCTTACATGGAATTGACCATCAATTTTTGGCCAACCAAAGCTTGTACCCTTAAAAATAATAATAACTTCTTTTAAGATGCCAACTTTCTTTTAACAATCTTTATCACGAAAAATAAAATAAAATTTATATGATCTTATGTTAGCTAATCAAAATAAAGATCCAAGTCACAATCACATTGACAAATAATATAATGATGAGTTCATTTTAGAGTTGGTTAGGATAAAATTATGATAAACGACATCATTTGCTATTTTATTAGATTAAAAAGGTATTGATTATACCTCGCAGTTTATGATTGTTAGATTTCATAATCTCATGCATTAGTTATTCATGGTTATGGCCTTATGGGAATTTTCATATTTGCGATGGTTTGCACTTTGCATATGAAACCAGTATAAAACAAAAGTTCAACATCGTACATTATTTCTACGTACTTATCATATGTTCTTTGTAATACAATTATACAAACTCTTCGTTTTTCTTATATGCCTTGATCATTATGCATCAATTTTTGTATGTTCCATCATTATGTATATCGCAACAAGCATTTAACTTGAAAGCAACCCGAAATGAATCTTAAATTTGAAATTTTACTCATACTCTTCCTCAGTTTTTGCATGTGTACTGTCCTTGCTTTTCTCACACACCATTTTGATTTATCCCAAAGTTTGGAAGCACATGTTTGATCTATTTTAATGGGGCTTACGATACTTCGCATTATTATATCGCTTTAATTTTAGTTATAAGAAAATATCTCTTTAATTTTTGTATGATCTTTATTTTCTTTGTTTGTACTTTTTTTTTTCTTTTACTAATTCCTTTTGGCATGAAATTCAAAAGCCCCACACCACTTCAATCCAAAAAAGTAAAATAACGTTCACTAATTTTTTATTTTATTTCATTCTCTCGAGTTGTTGGACTGCCAATCATATGAACTTTGAACTCCCAAGTTATAGTTTATATTATCGGTGAAGGATCTAAAAATAATTTTTATCAGAACTTTTTTTTGCAAAACATTGGTTAATACTATAAATTTGAATTTTTATAAAGGATTTAAAAAATCTGTGTAGAACTACACTAAAATTACAAATTCATGGTAGGCAAATGTTCCTTCCACACTCAATGTGGATTCACCACTGTCTAGGATACATAAAACCATGAACTTTGATTTTTTATTTAAATCCTATAAACTTTGAAATCTATAGTGCAACAAAATTATATAACTATTTAAAAATAGAAATAATTTAGCTCTAAACCTTTTGGGTCAAATTTAGCGCTAAACTATAATGTTTAGTTTAGCTTAACATCTGTTGTAAATAACAAAGACATCATATGTTGTATACAGGTGTATGGATCTAGAATCAACACCAGTAATCATATAAACAGATTATATTATCTCAGTTTTATAAAATCAATTCATATAAAAAATTACAAAATAATGTTTGTAAGATAATGGTGATTTTATTTCTCAAAAAGAACATAAAAGATGATCTTCAGCAAACTATATTCTGAATACTATTAAGATGTGCTATTTATCCCGGAGAACAAAGTTTGAAATCTATTTTTCCACCAATTTTGGTTTTCAGATGGTTTCTGAAAATTAATTTAAAATCTTAAATCATGTAAAATAAACTAAACAAAACTAAACCAAAATAAAGTAATACCAACCAAATATAAATCTGGAGCAGAACAAAAACCTAAAAGTTAAAGAAAAAAAATTCTGTCAAGCTTTATTATATATAAACATAAGTGTTCACTTATTATCTAATCTGGTAACACTATATGAGAAAAAAAAACATTCTGAATTTTGTTAAGGTTAGTGATTTTCGTTTTGTGAAAATCATTTTCCCTTACTATCGACAAACTTTCGAACGAAGCAAACGCACAAGTCCTGGATTTTTCTAACACTATTATGGGTTTTACGTGCAACCAGTTTACTGACATCTGATTTCACCTCCAACATGCATTATTATATGTTTGATTCACTTTTTCTTTTCTGTTTGTAAATAAATATTCTCAAACCTATATGGCAGATGAAATGGACGTAGCGTGTAAGAATCTATATTATAATGCCACACTTTTGGAAGCACCGTAACCTACTGGTTAAGGTTTAAAAACTTCTACACCGAGGTCTGAGGTTCGAACCCCAGATTATGCAATTTCTTACAGATTATAGGAAATCCAGGTTTCAAGTCCCGGAGAGAGCGGTTTATTAAACAATTATGCATATTACGGAAGAAAGACTTACAAGAGATCTACAACATGGTGCAAGTTAATCTGGTCAGCCGTGGATCTTCATAGAACGGTTCATGTGATGCAGTTAGGCGTAGATCTCATAAGGCAGATAGTATTATCGGTTGTCGAATCGTCTATGTAATCTTTCTCATATCATAATTGTAATATCATAATAAATCATCGTTATAAAAAAATGCCACAGTTTCATCACTCCTAAGGGTGCCACGTGTTAAGTATTGTGGGTCCCACTCGGGGAAAAAATTAAAAAAATTGTTAAATTTCGATATTAGAATAATAGGCTCAAAGATTTTAGTAATGGACTACAGTCAGATCTCGAAACACAGAAATTCATCGTTTGTCGTTTCTATCTCTCAATCTCCAACAAACTCTACATCTCCCCATCTCGATAACTTCTTCATTAATAGCCACGTTTCGTATCATCTCCGTTAACCCTTCTTATATAAACTTCATCATAGATCGAGGAAATCTGCATCTCGAAAAACGGCTTGATTCCTCAACCAGGTTTTTTTTACAGCATCTCATCGAAAATCTCTCTCTCTGCTTCTCCAGTTGCTCAAACTGGAGCAATATCAAGTCAAAGATTTATTGAACTGGCGCAGATTTCAACCCATCATCGACAATGTCCTCCTCTGCTGCTCTGTTGCTCAAACAGTCGTCTCCTATCTCTGCCTTGGTCTGACTTCTCAGTTCGTTGTTGGCCGGATTGTCCGCTTTTAGGATTCAAGGACCATCAAGAAGAAGGTGAATTCGTGGGTATCATCACCCTCCTAACCTTTTTAAAAATCTGCAAACTAACATAAACAAAGCGTTACTTGGATTTCAGTTAAGGGATCTTTGACGTATATTTGCATATCGGGAAAACAAGGCTCTGCTATGCATAATAAAACTGCTCACTGCGTCCACTTGGAAAAAGTCAGGACCTTCCGTAAGTTTTCAATCATCTTTATTTATCCATGTTTAATTTCAAGTTTGATATACTTTAAAAGAGATTCATCAAAATTTGTTATTTTGCTTTGCTGTGTATATCATGTTCATTTATAGTTCTGTGTGGTAGTCTGAGAATGATGTTCTCATTTACATATTGTTTTGGTCTGTGGGTTTTATTTTAGGTGTAAAACCTCGACTGATAGAGGCTAAGATCAAGACGCTGAGTCTCACTCTGAAGAATCAACATGATTTTTAGTGAGTTATCACATTCTTTATTGAATGAACACGTACATCTATGATTCCTTGAGGAGTAATAAGTTATTAGTTTGTTGGGTTTTCCTTCGATATAAGAAAGATTGAAGTTAGCATGCTCTTTTGATCTTTGTAGTTTGTCAAGAAAACAAGCCGGGCGACATTTGAACCAGTGAATCGTTTGATATCACCGGAGAGGCAGATTAAATAACGCAGCTCTGCCATCTGCTTCACAAGAGACTTGTGGTAGATTAGATGTGGAAGGCATGGACCTTCAAAGAAACTGATTGCAGGCTATGTCAATTTTCTCTTTACAAAGTATGAAGCAAGTTGTCCGTTGTTTTAAGTATAGTAGATGGTTCATGGATATATTATATTTTTATGTCTGTTTTAGGTAGTAATAAATATAGTCGAAAGACACAAATAACTTAAAAAGGATAAAACTATGTTGCAGTTGTGGTGGCTAACACTAAACTTCATTTGGGTATCACCGTGTCTACTTCTGAGGTCATACAAGTCCTCACTGCTGCAGATCGGCTTCATCAAAGGTCTGGGGCAGATTGTTATTCAAGAGACAGTGGAGATTGATTATGGTGTTGACTCGGTTGTAAGAGTGAGGGTCTTACTTTCCTTCCTTCTCTGAGTTGTTTCACTCTCTTAGGCCACCAGAGCAACAATTCAAATAATAGAGGTCAATCGTGATTAAGGGAATGGAAACTCTCTTTAGTTGTTGAGCTAAGGGGATAGAACTGATACAGTGGAATGAAACATATTTGGGAAGGAGCAAGGTATCCGCTGTATTGTCACTTCTGAACTCATTGCAGCTCAAGCCAAACATGGAGTGTTGGAACCATAATAAAGGTTAGGTTATTTAAGTCTATGATGGATTCTGAAACTTCTCAAGACTACTGCCTTTTGAGAACACGCTCTACACTACACCAAAGCAATAAAAGAGGAGACGGATTGCATAGGTGAAGATGAAATCGTAATAACCTTGAGGACAAGGTTCTTCAAGTGGGGAATAATGATAAGTTTGGTAATTTGGCTGTCACGAACATTGCATCAGAGTGGTCATAGGATTAGGTTCATTATTAACTTCGAAGTTTTTATGCAAGTAACGAGTGTTTCTCACCCATTTTTTTCATAGATCAGATAATCTCAAAAAAATAAAATATTCTTCAGAATAGCTAATTAGCTGCCAGTAAATACGACCTCAAATATCACCCGCATCTTAATTTGTCTTCCAGCGCCGAGTGTCCTCCACCAATACCAAATATCATAAACCTAGCTGATAATCACCCTACCTCTGCCCCAAAGTATCCACAGCTTGGCAACAAAACTCTACAAGTTTAAAAACAACTTTACAAAGATGGATTACTTCTTTAGAGATTAAGTAATACTTATGTTCAAACCCGCGCTTGCGCGGGGATCCACCTCTAATATACAAAGTTATAATATAAAGGATAAAGTTAAGACATTTTAAAGCTTCTTGAACTTTCTTTAGGGTCTTGCTCCCTGAGTTCCAGAGTCTACAAAATTGGAATTAATTACATTATTATTTTCTGACTATACTGTTTCTTGGAATTACTAATTCCAAAACGTGAAAACATTTTTTTTGAACGAATGCTAACTGGTCGAGGAATCATATATATAATATATGTAAATCTTTTTGAATGCACATGAACAATTTAAACTAGAGCAAGTACCAGAATATCAGCCTTTGCTCTCAAACTATAGCCTCCAAGTTAAAGACTTGTAATATTCCTACATTTCTCTTGCCTTAAATATGAATGTCTTTACAAAAAAAAAATATCAGCCTTAAACGATTTTGGCAATGTACAGCCCTTAATACACAACTAGGTAGTAATTCGCGCTGTACGCAGAGTGAAATAGTTTATTAGATTATTTATTGTATATGTTGTACTAAGGGATTTGTCGTATCGCTTTTTCTAGGGATGGACATGTATATACCCATTCGGATTCAGTTGATCTGTTCGGATTTCGGATTTCGGATTTTTAAAGTTAAAAATTTAAATCTTATTCGGATATTTACAAATTTTGGTTTGGATTTGGTTCAAATCATTGTGTGTTCGGTTCAGATTCACGTTTGGTTACCCACTTTATAATGTATTTTTTAATAAAAATCCAAATATACTTAAGTCCTCAAAATATGAAAATAAAATAGTATAAAACATAAAAATTTGAATAATGTAAGACTAAATATTTAAATTTACATAAAATTCAATTCAATTTAAATATTTGGATGGAGAACAAATAGATATTTTCAATATTTTGAACAATTTTCTGTTATTTTTAGATATTTACTTGTGATTATGTTGATAATTTTTAGATATTTTCATATTTTTGAATATCTAATAGATATAAATTTTAAATAATTAATATATATATATAATATAATTATGATTTACATATTTTTTAGTATCAAAAATATTTTAGTTTGGATCAGATCTGGGTTTGGTTATCTGGATATTAAACTTTTATTCCAATAAGAGTTCTTAATTAGTTTTAGTTTGTGTCTAATATTAGTTTCAAATCTAGTTTGGTTCCTCGGATCCATATATTTTATCCAGACTTACTTTCTTCTACTGATATAAAGAAAAATAAAATAAATGTAAAACAAATATTATGGATTTATTTAACATACATAATTATTGGACCATACTTTAAAATTACCAATAAAAATGATTGGGCGTCGTGTCAATATTGTTAGGCATGTTTCAAAATTGACGTAGTCTATAACCAATAACATGTAATTTCTTATAAAAATTCTTGGTTATTATAATAAAAACACGATATAATCGTGTGAAAAGGGTTTTGAGTTTTGTCGAAAATAATGTGATATGTTTACTCGGCACATGAATTTTTTTTCAATCAATTTCACGAATTTTCTTTTCTTTTAAAGCTTTTTTGATTTTTTTAGCAATCTGATTATTTTTCTAATTCTTGGTCTCAAATGAAAGTCTCAACCATTGGCAAATTCGTCAAGATACGAAACTTTTAATTTCTAAGAACATTCTCATTCAAGCATTTTAGTTGATGCAAATCTTTATAATTTTGTAATTTCGTTCTTTCAAAATGATATTATTCAGTAGTTGTACGGAAATAATGTCAGTTCACTAATACAAAGATTAAAAATGCAAGAGTTAAAAACGAACTGATTAAAAAAATTAGTATAATTAGTAGATGAACACATTATATTGTCTGCGATGGAGTTAAAAAAAATTAGTGTATGAAAGCATTAATTGTTAAATGATTGTGAGACCGACACGTCAGCATACTCAAATCGAAATAGATGTGAAATTGCCACGTGATGACGAATATAGTTAGGCCTGGACGTTCGGGTATCCGCTGGCGTTCATTTCGGGTATTTCAGATTTCGGTTCTATTTTATAACCCCTCCTAACTCCCATTCTAGCAAATTTGCAAATACAGCGGTTCGGATATAACACATCGGTTTCGGGTCGATTTTGTATCACATCCTAGAATTCATAAAGTAATCATATATCGTTCAGATTCGGGTTATATCGGATCGGTTTGGATATATCGAAAATAAAATCTTAAATTTAAAAGCAAAACATAAGAAATATATATATATATATATATATATTTATTTATATATAATTAAGCATTTAAGGTACATATTTAAATTTGAAATACTTATTGTTAGATATCATATCAAAATAAATTTAAAATTAAATATTCGAAGTATATATTTATGTTTCATATAATTACATTGTATATTAGTTGGGATATTCGAATCAGTTTCTTCGGATATTTTTTCAGACTTCTCGGATTATCATTCAAGTTCGGCTAATAACACTTCGGTTCATATATGTTTTGTACTACCTTACAAGATCCATTCGGATATTTTTTATACTTCGGACCGGATTCAGATCGGATTTGGGTTTGGTTTGGGTTTTGGGTTACGGATTTTATACCCATGCCTAAATATAGTAATGAAAAATGATTGAAAAAGGTGACAACATTGCTAACATACTGGCCCTTTTGTTTGACGTGCATGCCCAGTTTGAAAACAAAACAGGCCATGGATTCTCTTCGACTACTACTACTAAACTTACGTATGCATAAACCTGAAAGCTACCATCTCGAAAACGATACAGTTTTAGCTGACTGTCTACTCACAGCAAGTCACAATTACAAAGAGAATCAAACAAGAGAAAGCAACCTTCAAAGTCAGGTTAGAAGAGAATACATAACTTGTTGGAGACAAAGAGAACGTTTAATCACAAACAAGATTTAAAGTTCAACAAAGGAAATAGAATTGTTGTGTCCAACACCGCCAACAGATTATTAAGACAAGCCAAGAAAGCCAGTAAACGGAGAAGAAGCATTGCGTTCATCTTGTGCCACTGTTTGGAGCATCTGCAATCAGACAAGAACTTTTTTCGTGAAAGAGATCTGACACAAACTACACTCTAAAGAACAGACGCAGAAGCGATAATGGCTCATATATATCATATAACACAACAAAAACATTGACTAGTATTTAGACAGCAATTGCCTATGCTCTTGCCAATGCCAGCAAAATGAAAAACTTGGAAATGCTTAGTTATTTTCAATTGTTCTGACCATCTTCCTAACCTTAACTCTTATGCGTTATTTTAGAGTTTCATTCAGGAGCTTTACTTAAACAAGGAGACACAAAGACCAATGATTCCATCAGTCATTTAAAAGCTAAAAACCAAGTGAAAACCAAATGAGTTTATGTATGATCGAAACATATTGCAAATGCTATTGCACGAAACCAACATTTTCTAAGTATAAGGTTCCTCAACATTTGCTATCATTATACAAAATTGCAAAATCAGCATTGAAGATGAATCAATCAATCGACAAAAATTTTACCTGATCTGAAGAAGATCAAATCTCTTCAGTGAGACGGAGCAGGCTGTTTCTGATTGTGGTGAGATGATGATTTGGAAGGAGCCAAGGCTTTGCTGTAGATCTGCTCACCCACGAGGTACACGCAGAAGGCGGCGACGCCGATGCCAAGACCAGGAAGAGCGTGTCTCATTTGGTTAGATAGCATCGGATGCTTCCTCCATTCGTCTCTTCGCCGGAAAAACTCGCCGGTTGTACCTAAAGGCTTCGCCATTTTCTTCCGTATTCGATTGAAATCTCCTGCGACCGTACCTTCTTCTTAACTACTACTTCTCGCTTAATCATGGGCTTCCTTTATTGTATAGGCCTTTTATTGGCCCATTAGCAGGCTTTATCGAAATTTGTATTTCGTACCCTTATTTTATTAGTGTTACAAAAAAAATACCTTATTTTATTAATAAAAATGTATTTGTGAACAGATACGTCCTTGCATAAAATTGCATGTCTTTGTAAACATACATGTTCGTTTTGATGAATAATTTGTTCGAAGTGACAGTCAAAATAATAATAACTGATGAAATGTTATTTACTTATATAAATGATAAAGTTCCATATGGGAATATAAGTTAAGTACATTGATAGCTCATAATAACATTTTATGATCTTTCCAGCTTAAGTTTCTGGCTCAGGGGAGAATAACATTAGTGATGTCATCGAAGAAACTGTTTTCAGGCATAAACATGGTGTTCTCGTCATTGGCGGATGGCCTTGGAGGAGGAGGATCTAGTGTAGGATACGATGGAACTGGTGGGATTTCACCAGTTCTGTATTCGAACGGTTCGGTCATTGTTTGGAATTAAACAAAGAAGAAATAGAGCAATCTTCATTGTTGTTGCAGAGAACTTCCTGTTTTTGTTTTGTTTTTGTATCTTTAGATGGTGATGAGCTTAGCAGAGGACTTATTGTATATGTAAAGCCAACGACCAGTTGATGTCAGTCGAAATAGGTGGGGATAAAAGTACACGAGACAAAAATGTGATTATTTTTCTACATATAAAGAAAGCAAAGTTAAAAGAATATACTAAATTTAATCAGTTGAAATGACTATTTTCATTTTTTTTCTCTTTTGTTAATTAATAATACATTATTGGATCTATATAATTGGATATTTTTATTTAAAGATTCCTCTGAAGAAAATAAAACTAATCGCGTTACAAACAAAAAAAAAAGTTAAAATTAATCTTGTGTTGTGAATCAAGAGAAAAGGAGGAATTGGTTGTTTTTATTATTCCATAGATAACGGTATATATATATATGGATATAAATCTAGAGTTTTAGAACTCTCTAGAACATGGGTTTATGGGTCTAATGGACATCCACCTAATTAGTTCATAACACTTTCCCTTGGATGTTCATTACAAAAATATTCCTAAAACGCATAAGATGCTGCCTCGTTAAAAACCTTACCAGGAAAACCCAGTGGGAAAAACCATGATTAAGGAAAAAAGAGTGCAGCGGGCATCTACTCTCCCTGATAAAAACATAACTTAAAATATATGAGACAATACAATCTCACATGAACAAACTTCTTAGTCTTGGACTTGGATCGGTTCATTTCTCTTGCAGATTTGACACTCCTTACTGAAACTTAAATATCTTGATGACCGTAGGACAAAGTGACTTCAAACCACTTGGAAATCGAAGCTAACATCCATGGCTAACTTCAGGAACTGGTCTAACTCTGGTAAGATGGGAATATCGAGCAATATTTGGGATACCAGTCGAAATTAGGTATTCAGAGACAGCTCATACATGTCCCACGAAAACAGCCATATCTCAAGTTCTATTATCTTTAATGACTTGGTTCAAATTGGAGACGAAAATAGACTCAAAGGTCTTTCTCTGGACACCAAGTACATATTTTAATTCCATATAGAAGGTTTCCTTTGGTTGGAAAACTTTCGACCTTCGATTCTGTCTTACGAATGGAATGTATCCTTGATTCTTTTCAAGTATGATTGATCTTGATTATTCTCTCCTGCTGCTCAATCTCAAAATATATTGAAGTATTTATAGATCTTCATCACTTAAGTGATAATATTCCTCTTTAGGTATCTATCAATTGTGTGTTCTTTGTTGCCTCGTTAAAACCTTAACATGGAAAAACCCAATGGGACAAAAACCATGATAAGGAAAAAGAATACAACCACACACATCATCATATTCTCTCCCTCGAAGCATCAGATTGGGGAGATGTATTCTCATCATACATATCATCTTTTTAAGAATTGATATAATCATTTTCTTAATGAGTAAACTCGTTTGATTGTCAAATAATCTCTTAGACCATTGGACTTCTTGTCCATAATATTATTTTCACACAAAAGTTCATATCTTGATCTATTTGGAATCCATGTCCAAATTTTCTTTAAAGACAATATTTTACACTATCATATTGTACAAACGAGCTATTCCCCTTTTCTTATAAAATCTACTAGTATGACCATTCTTCTTGTCATACAAAATCACATCTTTCAGTATTGAAATAGATTAATAAAATTTAAATATCATGGCATTTCATGACCAAGAATGATTTTCTTTATATGTTCAATATACTCATGCGGTAATGTTCTCAAGAACTAGTAATTGCTGCTTCTAGCAGTCTAAATCCTTATGGGGTTCACTGTTTCTTGCAGTTTATATTCTTTTGGATCTTTCACATAAATTTCATTGTTCCAGTGGCTCTCAATTCCTTTTCTTTGTTGCCAGACTAAAGAAACTTGAAAGTTGATGCTTCCACCACATGATGATTTGTTTCTTATAATAATTTCAGGTCTTTGTGAGAACTCTTGGGAAACTACTCTTTTGCATCTTACAACTTTTCATCATCTCATTCTTTCTTTCATATAAAGATCCATTTATGTGCCACTGGTTTTACACCATTAGGTGTACGGACTACCGGTCAGAATACTACTCTTTTTCCAAGAGATTTAGTCCCACATCTATTGCTTATTTATATTTTTGGCAAATCATTTCTTTGTGTACACTTTTCAATAGATGGTTCATGATCCTCATTCTCATCAACTGCTACATTGCATGCATAAATATTAACGACGTCGATTTGATTTCGGTTCTAGACATGACATAGCTATTTGAGATTTCTTTATTCTCAGGTACCTGAATTTCTTTCTTGTCATATTTCCTATCTCTTATAGAGATCCTTAATATTTCATTCCTCAATTCTGCCATTTTCATTCATGCTCCTTTTCTTTTTCGAGGATTATTATATTTAGAACCGATAGGTCTAACACGCTTCAGGCGCTGTTTAGATTCATTAGCAGTTTGATATTGTCCTTCTTAGACATCCATTTTAACTGGAACATTTACAACTAACTCTTGTGACTTAATCACTCTCTTAGGGTCAGAAAATGAGTCTGGCAACTCATATGATAATCTTTGTAATAGAATTATCTACATACATTCATTTGGACTTATAATCACGCGCTTTAGTCCGAGGATCAATGATAATTCATTTCAACTCATTCATTTTCCAGCTGTTTATTTTCTCCCCCAAGTGTTGGATAAACTAACTTTGAGTCTTTACATAAATTTTATAAAATCTTCTAGATTTTTATCATCAATGGAGATCATATCCAACATATTCATAACCTCATTTGAGGTCCCATCTTTTAACGGTGTGGTGGAGCAACTAAAAATTATCCAAATTTTCTAGATGGGGATCTTTGGTTCCTGACCCAAAACCAATTTGATGGGGAGAGTTATTTATTACTCTTTGGCAATATGCGAATCAATGCTGCTGCATCTTGCGTATGAACATTAGCTACAAGATGTTCATCATGTATCTCCACATAAATAAAATAATCATCAAAAGCTTATTAATTCACCAGTATTACCAATTAGTCTCGCAAACATCAAGTTGCGGATGACAAGGATACATACGTCCATTTTGTCGATGTATTAATTGTAAACATATGGTGGATGATCAAGCCCACAAACATTTCCTTGTATAAATAGATTCAAATCTATTCGACCGGTGACAATCGTATTCTTATATTTCCTTATAAGCAAGCAGCATATAGCAGATCATTCGTAAGAATCTTCTGGTTCTTCAATGAACGTCTATATGATATAAATTTTTGCATCATTACTAAACCGGGATGGCATAACCGGTTTGCCAAATATTATATTTTCGGTAAACTTCTGGTTTACTATTATATCTATCTCCATTTTCTAATCATTGTATAGCACAATACAATATTGCCTTGAGTGATACTTCTGACTTAAAGTATTCAACATTTCCCTTTACTTATTGTCTCAACATTATTAGATTCCAAATCCCTTGGTTATTTTATAAATGACTCATTAAGTCTATTTCCAGTGTGAACATACTTCTGGATGTTCCACTTACTAGGGATGTGAGATTATCTAATTCTCCCCCTCGAGATGATAACACTGCTTTTTGTCAATCTCGAATTGAATCTCAACTAAAAGTCAACAACATACCCAACTTAAGGTCATGTTTTATATCTTAGATCCTTTTGATCTTTGAGACTTGGGAAAGTATAAGTAGAGTTCCCATAGGCATACATGTATCTGCTCTTCTAGAGTTTCAAATAATGTAGGTACTACAAGACATTGTACTCACAATAATTTTCTTTATGCAATATGTTTATATGCATCTAGCAACTTAACAACCGTTTATGATCTATCAACTTAACACACAATCAAATCTAACCAAAACCTAATTCCTTATTGATTAGGGTTTATCGAAAATTAGGGTTAGTGTTCTAAGATTTCTATTTTTTTTTAGGGTTCATGGAAAATTTACCTTATCCTTCGATTGGGTTGAATGGAACAATAATTTGAGCAAGATCATGCGGATAGGATTTCATGAAATCTCTATGAACTCCTTTTTGATCTGAATGGAAAAGAGAGTTTGATTGCACGGGTTAGCAACTCCTCTCGGCTTAAACTCCTTGTTGATATTAGATTTTAATTCCCTCGGTCATGAAACAACACGAGGAGAATTAGATAACATGAACGCCATAAGCTAACCAGATAACATGAATCAACTAAGGTATGATAAACTTATCTTGCAAAGGAGTTGAGTTCGGCTAGAAAATTCTTGTTGGAATCGAATTTGGTTTCCAAAGCAAATCTGCGTGCACTGTATCTGTTCGTGAGGGAGCATTGGTGGTCAGATCGACAAGCTGTTTGCACTGACGGATTTGTCTTGGCCAGGGCTTCGATTTGATATCTTGATCGTTTTCTGGTTCCTCACGGTTTGAGAGAACGGCCTCTTTGAAGTTGCGAGGCAGATTCCTTTGCGTTTAGGGTTTGATGATTTTCGGCTGAGTTGAAGAATATTTCGTGGGGGTTTAGGGCTAGAGGGTATCGTGCTGATAACGTGTTGTGAATCAAGAGAAAATGAGGAATTGGTTGTTCTTATTATTACATAGATAATGGTACATATATATATATACTAGCTGATTTTTCCGAGCTCTTGCACGGACATAAATATTTATAAAATAAATATATTATAATAATTGATTGATATTTACTTTTAGTTTTAAATTAATTTATAATTTGTATATATAATTATATTAATAATATTATATTACTTTAATTATGCATATGATTTTAGATATTTTATATCTAATCGGTTTTGCTGCTTTTACAGTTGATGTAGTTATCATTTGGACATATTGGATTCCATCTATTTCTTTGAATTCAATTATAATATTTTTTATTATAAATATATTATTTTTTTATTAATTTTTCTTATTTGCATTTAGGTTGATTGTTGTCTTAGATATGTAAGTATAATTTAGTAAGATTATGTATAACTTAAGATATATTGTGCTTAAAATGAAAAAAAAAACTAAGGTGTCTGATTCTGAATTACATAAATTAATATAATGATAATATTCTAGAGTCCCATACATATATGAAAATTTTACAAAAGAACTAAATTGTTACATTGAGTTAATATTTTATTTTATTTGTTAATATGTTTTAAGTCATCCTATAATTTTATTTATAAAATAAATATATTATTAATTAGATATTATTATAAAATAAATAAATCATATATTCTAATTTTAGTTAAATCTATGATTTTATATATAAGTTGGATTAGTCGAGTCACTCATGTTGTAGTTATTTGATCAAAAGATGTTTATTGTTAAAATTTATTTTTAGTTTTTTGATTCTTTTAAAATATGCAGTAAAAATGTGATTATTTTTGAGAATTAAAGTAAAATATAATTTTTTTTTTCTGTATTTGTAAGATATTATAGTCAACTAAATATATGAAAAAATAAAAAAAAACATTTCAATAATACTAATTATAAATTATTTTTTGTCAATTAAATATATATCAGTTTATGTTACTTAATTATTTTATGTAATAATCTAAGAAAGTAGACAGATAAACAAATTCTATTACATTGAAAATATATTTATTTGTTTGTGTAAAATTATGTTTTAAAAGAAAATATTTCATTTTCTAATATCAAGATCATCTGTGTGAATGTTCTTTTATGAAACCATAATATATACAAATATTATTTTCATCTAAGAAGATATATATACATGAAAAATATTTTATTACTTCAAAAATATATTTTATGTTAGTGAAAAATATATTTTAAATGAAATATTACTATTTTGTGAATTTTCCTTTTTTATGAAATCATATTATATATACATATATTTTTCGTTTTTAAATTAGTTTTTAAACTTTATAAATGTTTCCTTTTTTATTTTATATTGTTATTTGGAAAATTTTTAAAAGGAAATTATATTGTTTTAATATAATTTTTTAATTCATTAAGGGTATCAAAGTCAATGGCAGAGTGAAGTAAGCATGACACATAGGAAAGTGACTTCTCAAATAATATTATAGAGATGTATATAAATCTAGGGTTTTAGAACTCTTTAGAACATGAGTTTATGGGCCTAATAGACATCCAAATAATTAGTTCATAACATCTTGATGATATTTATCCATTAAAAAAAATAGTTTTAAAAAACTAATCTTGATGGTATTCATGTTTAAATCTTAAAATCTTCTTACAAAGCTCCTTTTAAAATTACATACCACATAGTTTTTTCATTATTTGCTATCAAAATCAATTTTAACATTGAGTTATGTAATTTTCCTATTATTTTCATTAAAAATAATATTATAATACAATTAAAATAAAACGAATTAAACAATGGTGGTTTTTGTGAATAATCCAACTCTGAGAGGTGAGATTTATTGGCTATTGAATATTTTCTTCTTCCACACGGTAACCTTTCTCACTTCCTTGTCTTAGCACATCCGCTGAACAACAAGAATCTTCTCTTTCGACTTCTTCGTGAACGCACCGATGTCCCTTTGATCTATAATCAAACAATCAAAAACGTCAAACAAAAAGAAAAAAAAGAGTGTATATCTTCATTTTTTTTTGTCTTTTGGACAAATATGTTTCGTTTCGTTTCGTTTCACCGGTATAGCTAGTAACGTTTTGTGGATGAGCTCACCTTGCTTATTCTTGGAGACTTCTGTGTTTTCCAACAGAAAAGCAGACTACAAACTCCTCTTCCAGATCCTGACTCATATCCTCTATACAAACCAATCAAGACAGTTGTTTGTTATGAAGAAGCAGATATTGTACTTTTACTGATTCAAGATCTACTTACAGATTGTCTTTGTTGTTTGTAAAGTTACTATCGTGTAGTAAACTCGGTGAAACAGGACAATGCTCCATTCTTTTACCGGTCTGATTCTCCTGAACCTCATCCATTTTGCAAATCTTCAAAACTTCATTGTTTAGTCCGGAAGAAACTGCAGAACCAATGTTTGGTTGGTGATGATGATAACTGGGGTCTTCTTGAGGTGAAACTTGATTCCTTTCAGGTTTTAACCGTCCTTGTGAACAAGGAGTCCTCTGTAGCCGTTCAGTCTCTAATCTCTGTTCCTGGATGATGGTTTCAATCCTTTTCATTGGAACCTCATGCCCACTTTCAGTATCTGAACTAGCTGCCACTGCTGCTTCTCTTGTCTGCTTGGAGCTGAGTAACTCAGTTTCATACAAGAGGATCATCCTCACCTCTACATTTCGCCTTAGTACAGTCTCAATCATATTTGTGATACTTCTTACGAACCCTTCAGCTCTCAATTTGATCTCTCTGTCTCCAAATGCAATATAAGCAACTAGAATACCTGCAAACATGATCTTATTAGTATTATTACAAGTGATTGGCTTTATCTTATTAAGAGCAGTTTTAGAATTTACCTTTAACTTCACTGATAGATAAAAGCTTCCCATGAGAATATAGCAGCTGCTTCAATGTCTTTGAATGAGATCTATCTACACACTTCATCCAGATATCATTTAGTTTCTCTGAAATGGAAGCCTCATTCTCTAAAACTTCGCTGGATGAGGAGAAAGATGTCACTTCATGAACGGTAGTTTCGCCTTTTCTGATTGAAGTTGGAGATGCTGAGTTACTACATTGAAAGTTTGATCTTTGTTTGTAAGCAATAACTTCTCTAGAAATGCTTGATCGGTTTTCTTCAGTTGCTATAGAGCTTTGCCTTCTACTACTACTAGTGTGCGTGGTTCCGGGAGAAGGCATCAAACCAAGCTGCAGCAAGGTAGCTATGAACCATGTTGAACGATCAGTAGTAACCCGAAGCTGGTTCTCAGCCTCAGAAAGAATCTTCAACGCATGCTTTAACCTCTCCATTTCCGCTTCACTCACTATAAAAAGAGAGAATAAGATTGAACCAAAAAGGCAGCAATAAGCTAAAAATTTGAATAAAAACATTCAAGATTATTAGAACTAACGAATTTGAAATTCTAGAAAACTCACAGTTCCGTCCATCAAGGAAGGCGTCGCTGTATTTTTCGTCCAAGGCCTTGTATGCTCCAGCAATGATATCCATGATAAGGCTGGCTAGTTGAGACATCATGAGAATTGGGTCAGCTCCTAAGTCCAGTAACTCTCTAGCTTTCTTCACGGTCTCTGCCGTGTCGGAAGATAACGCAATCTCCAAGAGTTCAAGCAACTTATCATCAGAAACAACACCCACCTGCACAAACACCAGCACTAACATTGAGTTGCATGCTTCCCAATGCAAAAGAGAGGAAACATAAAAACAAACACCAAAACTTACTAGCTCATTTACAAGATCAACAGTGATTCTTTTTCCCATCAAACTCAGCTGATCCAACATGGTTTCAGCATCTCGAAGAGAGCCATCAGCATTCAAAGCAATCAAGCTCAACGCCTGGGATTCCACATCAAGATTTTCATCTGAAGCAATCTTCCTTAGTCTCACAACAATGTCACCATCCTTGAGTTTGTTGAAGAGTAACTTCTGGCACCTTGACTGAATCGTCCGCGGAACATTTCCAAGTTCAGTCGTTACACATATGAAGACGACTTTCTGCAGAGGCTTCTCAAGAAACTTGAGTAACAATAGCCAAGTCTTAGGTGGTAACAAGTGACACTCATCAATCACAAAAACCTTGTATCTTGGGGAACTCTGCGGAACCAAACTCAGCAGCTTTTTCAAAACGTACCTAACTCTCTCAGCTCCATTCTCCTTGGCAGCATCAAGTTCCAACAAATCCCTACTCTTCCCTGACATGAAGTCACGGCATTCTTTGCAGTACCCACAAGGCTTCATTTCTTCAGTCACCACATCACAGTTCAAGGCCGCCGAGAAGATTCTCGCGGTAGATGTCTTCCCAGTTCCTCTAGGACCTTGAAATAGATAAACATTAGCTATCCTACCCTTCTTCAAAGCGTTCATTAACGACTGAACAGCTACACTCTGTCCAACGAGTTCATCAAAGAACATTGGTTTGTACTTTCTGCTCAAGCTCTGCATGTTTTCCGGTGTACTTCCTTCTTCTTCTTCTTCTTCTTCATACTGACTCCTACAACTAGTAGACCATCTTCTCCCATCTAATCTACTTTGAGACTCTAAATCAAGCTCTCCAAAATCAGTAGAAAGATCATCATCATCATCATCACTAAATCCAATCCCTAAAGACGAACCTCCTCTACTATCACCACCGTATTTAAGCAAAGGTACAACACTCAGCTTCTTATTACATCTCCCAGAAGAATGCCTATGCGTATGTCTACGGTACTGACTCCCACATAGGATGCTACTTCCTTTCCTTCTAAGAGTATCAGAAAACGAAGGTGAACAACAGCTCCTACATCCACCTCTATGTTTCAGATTCCTTTTGGTTCTGTAAAAAGGAATCCCACAACCTTGTCTCCTCCCTGTAACATCCAAGTTATCATCATCATCCAAAGATTCCACCGTGCTGGGGTTACGGACAGCGTACAGGTTGTTGTATGAGGTGGTGGACAATGCAGGTGTGCTGTTACAAGTATAAGAAGAGTCATCTCTCTTGCTTGCAGCTCTCAAAAACTTGTAAGGAGAAGAGTGTGACCAGTTCTTGTGCATAAGCTTCAACATTTGAGTGATCTTGCCAAGACTCTCTGAATTGCTAAAATCCTCTGTTTCTTCACCTGATGTTGCTTCTTTGGGATGATATCGAGACAAGAACCTACGCTTCTTCTTGGTAAAACCGCTGTTTCTGGACCTGAACATCATGGAATCTCCACCGTTCCTCGCATCACTCACATCATCATCGTCATCGTCACCTTCGCTGTTCTTGTCGCTAGAATTTTTCTGAGACTTCCAGTTATACAAAAACACTTTCTTCTCCTTCTCCTTGCCTCGAGTGGGAAGAAACTGTGAATCCAACTGATTGAGAAGCTCGAGGTTGTTGTTGCTGCTCGGTGGAAGCTCTTCGACTGGGACGGATCTGGAGGAAGTGAGAGGGGATTTCCAGGAAGAAGAGGTTCCGGGATCGCGTAGACACTTGGAAACTTTCCTGATTTGAGTCAGCTCTCTCTTCAGATGCAATTTGCTCGGATCCGATATCTTTACACCCCACATTCTTTACAGCTAACTCCTTCGACTTCTTCAAGTTTGAAAAGAAGAAGAAGAAGAAAACGCAGAATCTCTATTACGAAACTAGTGAGGTCTGAGGTCTGTATCTATGAGAGCGATGGATGAAGAAAGCGATTGTTGAGAAATTCAAAAAATAATAATTCACGGTGATGAGTGATGATGATTTTAATTATTATTTTAAAAGAATTAAATGAAAATAGAAAAGGACACGAAAAGAAATGTGAAAAAGTGAAAGTTGGGTCGGAAGGAGCGGTGACGCTCGGGATTCCTCCTTTACTGGGCTCTTCTTGTCAGATCCAATTCACACTTCTCACGTTTCTTCTCTGTCTTTTTTGACCCTTTAAAAAAAAAAATAAATCCATTTTTGGTGTGTTTTTCTGGTTACATATCAGGCCAAAGCAAGTACACGCTGATCACCAAAATAAATTTATCTAAAAACTATTTTTAGATTATTGTAGTAGTATGTTACAGATTCCTGACATTACATGTCTATTAACCTGAGACCATTATTACTTTTAATGCTAATACTATATGTTGTGAATTGTGATTGATTTATACGAAACATATCTTATTTCCTCCTTGACATATAATGATTTAATTAATACTACTGCTCAATTCGGTGCAAATACCTTCACCTTTAAAATCTATCATGTCTTTGCTGTGTTATCGTTTGGTACGTTTGACAATGTTGAACGAAAACGACTAAAACATCACATGTCTTATTCTTATTGCCATTGTTTTTCTTTAAAACATTTCTTTTGTTTTCCATTGTAAGTGATCTTAATCTAATTATTCTTTTAACTCATTCAACTAATCTTGTTCAAATAATTGGACTAAATGTTATCTCATGTGCCAACCCATAACCTGGACACCGTGAAACGCCAAATACGTACGTAACAAATTATTACACCCCTTAATTATATGGTCTTACAACCACAAAAGACTATACAAGGATCACATATATTCACTGAATTTACCTAACAATCCGGAATATGAGTTTTTAATTTTCTCAACATATTATATACGTATAAAACTAAAGTGGATCCTCTTCTTATATACATACCTGTATAAAATGTCAAATATTTATAAACTGTACATATCTTTATGACTTTATCATATACCATATTATCTTCAGTGCTCCATATTCAATTTAATTAGTGCTAATTATAAACAGATTCATGCGATAATGTAAATTAGTATTAAAAATATATATGCTAATATTTTTATTTTATGGGTGACCGGTGCTATTTTCCAAGAGACATTGATTTGTTTTTTTTCCTTTTTCGTATATGGGCACGTTAATATATACTCACAAAGATGTTTGTTCTATCGATATCACGCATATGACCAAGCTCTTTGGCTGCTTATACTTTGTGTTCTTTGAATAATGCGTTACACCAGTCATATAAGCAATAAACAAATAAACGAGGAAATCCACATGCCCCTATTTTGTCTGTTTTCGAAGTGTTTTTTCATGGCCACTCAAATTAAATTTATTAGTCTTGTCTTCTAAATTAATTAGTAAATCCTAAAAGAAAAGAACAACTAGCAAACGTTGTCTCTATATTGATAACATGTTGGACACAACCTTAGTCAATACCCAAGGAAGAATCAAGACAAGCGACTGATTAATCTGGTCGGCTTACACTGTCCTTCCTGAATATGCATGCATTTACAATCATAATCAATGCCCGTTAATGTTTTCTTCCATGATTCATATTGCTTAATGCTCATACAGTATATGCTTCACACTCTAAAATATCAAATTCTGTAGAAATTTTGAAAGTTCCATTATGTTACATTCATCTTTGTTTACTTATAAAGAAATATTTGACAAATATGATTATAATATTATAAAGTGAAGAACTTGTCTAACTAAATTAACTAATGACATGCTATATTTCTGTAATTGATTTGCTTTCTCACTTACAAAATTAGAAGAATTTTCTTTCAGAAAATACAATATAAATTCAGTGGATACATATTTGTTTAAGACAGATGATGGACCCTATCGTCCAAGTAATGGTTCTTATCGGACTTTCACATTCCAGCTCTATACACGCTTATATAACTTAACTTCCACCCAGAATTTGAAACAGATGTAAAAGAGCCAAGACAGCAGAAAGCTAATACATGTGTCTCGAGAGATCACTGCATCTCTTGCCGCTAAAGCTTCAAAAGCTCTAACATTCACTCAGTTAACCCAAATCCATGCTCAGCTCGTCGTCTTTAACTCACTCCATCGACAAAGCTCCGGGCGAACAATGCTCTTCGTCTCTACGAGCAAAGGGCTCGTTGCGGGATCATGCCCATGCTTTTTCTTTTCCTGTGGTGATCAAATCGGCTAGGAAATTTGGTTTCTTGTTTCACGTTCTTGTAGAGAAGTTTGGATTGTCGATGGATCCTTATGTACAGAATGTGTTAATGGTTATGTATGGGAAGTATAAGTCAGTAGAGAGTGCACGCAAAGTGTTCGATGAAATTACTCAGAGAAAGGTTTCTGATTGGAATGTGATGGTTTCTGGGTATTGGAGGTGTGGGAACAATGCGGAAGCTTCTAAGGTGTTTGATATGATGCCTGAGTGTGAAACTGATGTGGTTTCTTGGACGGCGATGATTACTGGTTTCGAAGGTCAATGATGGTATTTTGATCGGATGCAAGAGAAGAGCGTTGTCACTTGGAATGCGATGGTTTCAGGTTATGCACAGAATGGGTCTACTGAGGAAACTCTGGGACTGTTTAACGATGTGTTGAGACTTGGAGTTAAAGCCAAATGAGACGACATGGGTCACTGTTATTTCCGCGTATTCTTCCCATGATGATATTTCCCTGTCTCATTCATTGGTGAAACTGATTGGTGAGCTGAGAGTTCGTTAGAATTGTGATATGTATGAGGCCTTACACCCTCCTATCTTGTATCAAAACAAGCGCAGAGCCCAACAGTGAGAAAAGAAGAATAGCAGATTGGCCCAAAGAACGTTGGTACTTGAAGGCAGTTTCTAGAAGAAGAATACTGAATAAAGGTTTGTTGCTGAGTCACAGACAGATCATATGCAGGATGATCACAGAGAGAGAGCATGGGATCTTGAGCCTCAAGCGCAACAACCTTTAGTATAAATAAGGAAGTAGTACGGTAGTGAGAGGTTATCGATTGTACTGTCATTTCAGTCATGGAAAAAGTGAGAAACTCCTAAGAAAAACTCGCTTGTACTCGGATTCTGATCAATAAAATCATCTTATTTCTTTCCATTCGGTTCTTTTACAAAGTTCGATACATCAAAAGTGTATCATTTGGTATCAGAGCACTCAGATCTGGGAACCATGCCACCAAAAAAATCTGATACGGAGGTCACGATGGAGCAGATGCAGCACCAGATGAGTCGGATCTCTCTCGTTGAGCAGGATATCACTCGTTTGGGGCCAATGGAGCAAACGATGAACGTGATGCAGCAACAACTCGCTGTCATGTTCAGTCGTTAGGAGGTCGAACAACAAGAGAAGGAAGCAGAGAAGGTCAAGTTGCATGAGTTGGAGAAGGGCAAGGCGCATCAAACTGCTGACTTTGTCTCTGAGCCAACGATCAGAAGCAGGGTAGACTATGAAGGTGACAGACAGAGTCCGGCGAAGTTTCCCACTCCCTTTCTGATGAGCGAGGATGGTTACTTCAGTCGGGGTCACATGGGTCAAGGATCGGGGTTCCACGATGATAACCAACCATGGCGACCTCCATCGTAGTCTCGTCGAATGGACATACCAATGTTCGACGGCTCGGAAGCGGAGGGGTAGATCTTACGTGTGGAGGAGTACTTTGAGCTGGGGGAGTTTACAGAGGAGGAAAAGTTACGGTTGGTTCGGTTGTGTTTTACCGGGGATGCACTGCTGTGGTATCGATGGGAACGCAACCTCTTTCCCTTTCAGACCTGGGATCAACTGAGGTATCGAGTCCTGAACCAATACTTGATGCTTCAGGACGTCACTGCCGGCGAACGTCTGTTGAAAATTCGCCAGGAGAGTACGGTTCGAGAGTATAATCGGGATTTCATCAATCTGGCGTCGAACGCACCCGAGATTCTGGAATCAGTGTTGGAGATGGCGTATACAAATGGGTTGCTTGGTAAAGTCCGTGCGGGGGTTAAGATGCTCGAGGCTCGCAACTTGCAGCACATGATGCACGCAGCGACAAAGGTGGAGGACTGGTCGTCGGAAGAAGCATTACCTCCGGTCAGATCCACTAAGGCCAGTTCGGAAACCCCAGCGAGTCCAAGCAGGCCCATTAGTGGAGGACAGCCCCAGACACTAACACAGCCCAAGCCCAAAACTCAGCCTGCTTTTACGTCTAACGCTCAGAGGGGTAATGGTACTAGGGTTCCGTCGACTCATGTTGGGGTCAAAAACGGTTATCTCGAAATCAACGGCTAAGAACATTTCCTGTCTACGGACTGTCCGCAAAAACAATCAACAAAGGTTGATTCGGAAAAGAACAGGCGCGACCAAGGCCAAGGGCGCCGGGCGACGGCTCGTCCGTGCTGGTCCCGGGCGCTGGCTCGCCCGCGCTGGTCCCGGCGCCGGCGCTGGCTTCGCCGTGCTGGTCCTGGCGCCGGCGCCGGCTTCGCTTCGTGCTGGTCCTGGCGCCGGCGCCGCTCGCCTGCTGGTCCTGGCGCCGGCGCCGGCTCGCCGTGCTGGTCCTGGCGCCGGGCGCTGCTTCGCCAGCGCTGGTCCCGGCGCCGGCGCCGCTCGCCTGCTGGTCCCGGCGCCGGCGCCGGCTCGCCGTGCTGGTCCTGGCGCTGGCGCCGCTCGCCTGCTGGTCCTGGCGCCGGCGCCGCTCGCCTGTTGGTCCTGGCGCCGGCGCCGCTCGCCCGTGCTGGTCCTGGCGCTGGCGCTGCTCGCCTGCTGGTCCTGGCGCTGGCGCTGCTCATCCGTGTTGGTCCCGCACCAGCGCCAGCTCGCCTGCTGGCCCCGGGCTGGCGCGTGCTCATCCGTGTTGGTCCCGCACCAGCGCGAAGCTCGCTCCATGTCCTGGTCCCGGCGCCGACGCGTCCAGCCTGTTCCCAGCTCGTCCGATTTAGATCGCACCTCGTGGCTTCCGTGAAGTCGTAGCACCTTAGCTATGGACCTAATGTTCCTCGGTTTAACTCGATTGGAGTTATCCTCGAAGTCTTACGACTAGAGCTAAGAAGGTTGGTTCTTCCGCAAAGTGTATGGTGTGTTGGTGTCAAAATCGGTCACAACGGAATCAATGACTGAAAGTCTCTAGAAAGTATTTCTTGAAACAAAAAATCTCGGATAATTTGAAAAGAAGTTATACGAGATTTTCTCAATTAGAATATCCGCTCTCTGTGAGATCGGAAGACTTGGCGTCTTGTGACGAGAGTCCGGAAAGATCGGTCCGCCGCCGAGGACATCAAGATTCGATCGCCACAAAACCCTAAACACAAAAGAATCTGCCTCGAAACTTCGAAGAGGTCGCTCTTCAAACCGTGAGGAACCAGAAAACGATCAAGATATCAAATCGAATCCATCGCCGAGATCTTCATCCTGGCGTCGGCGGCACATCGGCCTGGCGCCGGCGGCACGCGCCACGCTGGTTGGCCTGGCGCCGGCGGCACTCGCCTGGCGCCGGCGGCACCCGCCACGCGGGCCGCCTGGCGCCGGCGGCACTCGACCTGGCGCCGGCGAACTCGCCACGCTGGCTGGCCTATGCCGGGCGGCACCGACCTGGCGCCGGGCGCACTGCGGACGCTGGCCGCCTGGCGCCGGCGGCACCGACCTGGCGCCGGCGGCACCCGCCACGCGGGCCGCCTGGCGCCGGCGGCACTCGACCTGGCGCCGGCGGCACCCGCCACGCGGGCCGCCTGGCGCTGGAGGCATCTCAGCCTGGCGCCGATCGACGCCCTCGCCCTGGTCTCGGTCCCATCGTGTTCGGTCTGATCCCATCTTGACTTGTTTGGATCAATCATCGTGAGTTTGGGACGATCACGGCTACTGGAATAAACATCCTTCGACTCGATTGGGATCGTCCTCGATGTTTTCACGACAAAAACTAGAAGGATTGGATTTCGTAGAAGATATCGCGATAAAACAAGGTCGATTAACTTGAACATCGATCCTTTAGGCTATACGGTTTATTTTACGAGAAAGATAGTCTTTCCGAGAAATCGTATAAAACGTTCAACGACTTAAGACGAGTCTACGGACTTACTTACGATTTTAAGAATTCAAGCCCAATCAGGCTTTGACAGTTTATCCGATTTCCCGAACATCGGATAAACATCAAGTCACCGAAAACTCGAGGATAATTACGAAGATCGGCGAAAACAGAATATTTCTGAAGAGATAAACTTGGGCCCAAAGGCGAGGTCCATCATCCTAAGGCAAACCGACCTAGAGTGAGTATATAAGGAGAGCAAGAGCGAAGAGAAGGAGATCCGAAAATCCTAGAATCTAGACTTAGAGAACTCCTGCTAGCTTAGAGAACTTAGAACTTAGGCGGTTAGGCCAGCGAGGCAGGACTTAGAATGTCTGGCCGCCTCTTGTTCTAGCTTTATCTTCTCCGCAGACCCATGTTCCTCTCGGAAGGATCTAACTATTCTTTTACTCAGAGCTCCGCATAGAAACCCTAGGCATTATCTTGACATGCCCGCTTCTATGACCAACTCTCATATTAGACGAACCAGGCCCGAACGCTGGGCCGCCTGGCGCTGGAGGCATCTCAGCCTGGCGCCGATCACGCGCCCTCGCCCTGGTCTCGGTCCCATCGTGTTCGGTCTGATCCCATCTTGACTTGTTTGGATCAATCATCGTGAGTTTGGGACGATCACGGCTACTGGAATAAACATCCTTCGACTCGATTGGGATCGTCCTCGATGTTTTACGACAAAAACTAGAAGGATTGGATTTCGTAGAAGATATCGCGATAAAACAAGGTCGATTAACTTGAACATCGATCCTTTAGGCTATCTGGTTTATTTTACGAGAAAGATAGTCTTTCAGAAATCGTATAAAGCGTTCAACGACTTAAGACGAAGTCTACGGACTTACTACGATTTTAAGAATTCAAGCCCAATCAGGCTTTGACAGTTTATCCGATTTCGAACATCGGATAAACATCAAGTCACCAAAACTCGAGGATAATTACGAAGATCGACGAAAACAGAATATTTCCTGAAGAGATAAACTTGGGCCCAAAGGCGAGGTCCATCATCCTAAGGCAAACCGACCTAGGAGTGAGTATATAAGGAGAGCAAGAGCGAAGAGAAGGAGATCCAAAATCCTAGAATCTAGACTTAGAGAACTCCTGCTAGCTTAGAGAACTTAGAACTTAGGCGGTTAGGCCAGCCAGGCAGGACTTAGAATGTCTGGCGCCTCTTGTTCTAGCTTTATCTTCTCCGAGACCCATGTTCCTCGGAAGGATCGGACAATTTTTACTTAAGAGCTCCGACATAGAAACCCTAGGCGTTATCTTCGACATGCCTGTTTCTATGACAACGCCATACTAGACTAACCCGCCAGACGGTTCGATCTCTTGTTCAATTCTTTCTAACTGAACTACGTCCGACTTGATCCTCGAAAGTGCGTAGGCAGCCTTTCTTAAGGTCCAGTCCCAAATCTTAACAAAATCTTTTCCCATTTATTCGTCACTTGTCGTTGGCTGTCGCAGAGAATCCGGACCTTCAGGAAAGTTGGGTTTACTTGGCTTTCCTTCGCAATCTTACTTATTAAAATTGACGGTGCGAATTTCGGTTCCCACAGTTTGGCGCTAGGAGGGGATGGATTACTCTTACTCATACGGCCGCAAAGCTTGATCGAACCGATGTCGGAAATATGAAAGAAAAAGTTGCAGTTTCGTCAGCGATGGTAAAACAACTCCAGCAGCGACTGTTCCTACGCCAACGCCACGCGAAACGCCACGGTGCTCGAGCAAATCAAAACCTAGCCGCGGCTTTCCGCCACAGGAAGAGCACGAAAACGAGCTCACAATTTCTATCTAAACAGAAGGTCAGCGATAAAATCTATCAAACCCCAAAATTCGCCTTGTTACGGTTAGAGAAATCGCAACAAGCAAGGTTTCTACGAAAAACGTTTCTTTCGAGAACCTCTCGGAAAGATAAAACTTATTCTCCTCGAAACCTTGGGGAAACCCTATATTACTCGCAGAACAGAAGCACGGCAAATCGGTTCACCGATTCCCACTGCCATACTTCTTACAAACAACTCTCGAGGAATAAACGGGAAAGCGAAAGGAGGTCGGAGCTTAATCTTACTAGGAAGACTTGCCATAGGGTAAGATCAATCTTCCCAGTCCGCCTTAGTAAGAGCCCACTTTTTTCTCCTTTGTGTCTAGGTCAAAATGGCTTTCGTTTCATCTCAATCGGAGTTTCCGTTAAGATTTTACGAAGAGAACAAAGTCACTGTCCGCCACCTCGCCGTGGGCAAGGACAAACATTACCGAAGCCACCTCACCGACATGGCTACCTGCCACAGGGCGAACTCACCTTCGTTATCCTTTGAGTTTAGATCAAAGTGGCTTTCGTTTCGTCTCAATCGGAGTTTCCGTTGAGATTTTACGAAGGGAACAAAATCACTCTCCCGGCCACCTCGCCCATGGACGAGAACAACCATCATCAAGGTCACCTCGCCCATGGCCACCTCGCCTGTGGAAACCTCACTTTGCTCTCCTTTGAGTCTAGGTCAAGATGGTTTCGTTTCGCCTCAATCGAGCTTCCGTTGAGATTTTACGAAGAAAACAATGTCGTTGTCTCACCACCTCGCCCATAGGAAGGATCTCTCTGTCCCGTCATAGGACGAGACCGGTCCTGTCTCAGTACCATGAATCTTTGCCTGAGTATTTCGTAACTCGGTCTTTGAGTCCGTGAGCCCCGGGGATCGACGAAGGCAAGCAACAGCAGAATCGGCGGACCCGGGACACGGCACGGGCGGCAGACCGACCACACCGCGCCTGGCGGCTCGTCCTCTCCCGTCTGGCGCCGGTGGCAGGCCCATCGCTTCCGGCTCATGCCGGGCGCAAGGGTCCTGGCGCCCATCCGCAGTCGTTTCGTGATCTCGGCAACGGCAACATCTTGGTCCCTTAAACCCATGTTCGATTGTTCGAGAAACACGACGATTCTTCAGAAGCCTTCTCGATTGTTTAACAAAGCTCATATTCTAGAATCTAAGTTAGAAGCCTCATTACTCAAACCCTCGAAGACGGAAAGTCTACAAATCCAAGTCCATCTCAATCCCGATATTCGAGGAGTCTCGTTGGATTAGAAACGATTATCTCGAAATCTACGGCTAAAGATCCTCCCAAACTCAAAGATTTCCCGCACGAACGACTAACGAGGGAAAGATCGAACAACGGAAAACCCACGGACGGCAAGACGGCCTGGCACCGGCGGCACGCTGCCACGCTGAAGCCGCCTGGCGCCGGCGGCACCCGGCCTGGCACCGGCGGCACGCTGCCACGCTGAAGCCGCCTGGCGCCGGCGGCACGCTGGCCAGCCTGGCGCCGACGGCACTCGCCTGGCACCGGCGCATCGCCACGCTGGCCAGCCTGGCGCCGGCGGCACCCCAGCCTGGCACCGGCGGCACGCTGGCCAGCCTGGCGCCGACGGCACTCGCCTGGCACCGGCGGCACGCTGCCACGCTGGCCGCCTGGCGCCGGCGGCACCCCAGCCTGGCACCGGCGCATCGCCACGCTGGCCGCCTGGCGCCGGCGGCACTCGCCTAGCGCCGGTCGATGGCCTCGCCCTGGTCTCGTCCCATCGTGCTCGGTCCGATCCCATCTTGGCTTGTTTGGATCAATCTTTGTGAGTTTGGTACGATCACGTTATTCTAAACACCAATCGTCTCAACTATCACGAGGAAATGGGATTCTCTCGAAATGCGAAACCTTCAAAAGAATATTTTCGAAAATTTTTGTAAAGGTTTTAATTATTCAGAGGACCGAACAAAACGCCTTGAAAACTGCCGATAATTGAGGGAACTTAGGACCTAGTGGATAGTCTAGCAAGCTAAGTCTTAGGAAATATTTCCAGTCTCGCTCCATCGCTCCTTGATTGTCCAGCAGAACATGCAAACCGATCTAGTCTCGAAAACCGAGAAACGATCGCCACGCCGCTCTAAAAAGCATACTCATCCCGCTTCCTAAAAGAAAGAAAACGCATACAAGCCTTCTGAAGAACGGCTAACCCGCTTTCTTTCAGAAAAGAAAAGGAAGTAGGTATGTATACTATACCAGATAATCCCATCTTCAAAACTTTTGCTTCAGCATCAAGACAACGCTTTGACTAAGCAAACTCTCGCAGCAATAAGATTCGCCTAAAACGCTTAACGCATAGCCCAACCGCTACAAAATAGTCTTGAAAACTCTACGCCGCTCTCGCCGCGAAACTCGCGACTAAAAACGGTACCAACGCCAGACTAATAGCACGACGGTGAACTACTGAAAATAACGAAATAACCTTCGTAAAATCCATAAGTAGTTCGAAGAAGCTTTCGTCCAAAGGTCGAAATCATAGCGGAAACATCTCCCGTGTAATCCGCGGAAACATCGCTACTTTAACAATCTGCGATTTTCTATCTCCATGAAACCGATCATCCATTACTTTCAAATAACAAGAACATTTTAAAACAAAACAGCCTATGGAAAAAACATGATCGGTCTCATGCAAAATGATTTCGCAGTACGCAAAAGTGAATGACGAAAACATAATCCGTGGTCGCGAATATCTGATGTCTTGCATATTTACATGTTTTTAGCTATCATATCTTATGCATTTTTTGCTCATTTAGATTAGGCATTAGGCATCTTTAGGCTCATTTTGCATTCATAAGTCCCTATTAGGTGTTGGAGCACACTTTGGAGATATTGAAGATGTTTGGGAGTTTTGTGATGAAAAAGAAGGGTTTAAAGATGAACATGGACAGAGGCCTTAGGAATACCTTCTGATGCTAATATTTGGTGGAGACATGGAATTCTGAGTTAGCTTTCCAATGGAAGTGGTTTCAAGACATTTGGAGCCATATTGGAGGAGTTATGATCAATTGAGTGGAAGCATGTCAAGCAACCCGGGTGAGCACACCCGAGGCCAACCATCAAACCTCGCCTGGACAAGCTCAGGACGCGGCCAGGACGACCCGGGGACAAGCACCCGCACGTCCTGATTGTGCTGAACGCCTAGAACGGACGCGGCCTGGCACACGCGGGTTGCACTGCCCGCACGGGAAGGAGGCACGAACGCACGCTGCCTGGCACACGCTGGTTGCACTGCCCGCACGGGAAGGAGGCACGAACGCGACGCTGCCTGGCACCGGACGTCCACCCAGCCACCACTACCACAGATGGAGTGCACCCGTCAAGGACACACGGCGAACGGACCGCACGGCTTAGAGATCACGGACGGATGGACACCGACCTGCACTTACCCGAGCACCTCGACTACTCCTTTCTACCCACGCAGGAGATGGACGAACACCAGGACACCGGCTGGTCACACCCGCCATGGACCAGTCCAGCCTGCCCGGTGTCCCACCCCTTCCTTTCTTCCTAGCTTTTCATTGGTTGAAAATCAAGTTGGCCAAGGACCTTTTAGTAATTTTTATTTTATGTTTTAAGGGTTTCCAAGCCCCATATAAATACTTCTTGTATCCCCTTTCGGGACTTATCTCATTTTCTATCTAAGAACACATAAACCTCTTGAGTAAAGTTTCATCTTGATTCATAATCTCATCTTGTCTTTGTGTTCTTGATTGTTTGATTTCATATCCTTTCTTTCTCTATATGTCTAAGCTTGAATCTATCATGGGTTTAAGAGTAAGCATGTGGATTAGTGAGTAGATCCTTCTAAGATCCATGGGTTAGGGTGATAGAGAGTGATTGTTAGATCCAAGGTGTCTATTGTTAGATCTATCATTTCCTTGCATAGATTTGGTGTTTTAAAGCTATATTTGAGTTGGCCTCTCAAGCATAGAGCTATAGGCATTTCATGCCCTAAGGTGTTCTATGAAATGCCTGAACCAACTCATCTATGCTTTTAGCTTGCTTTGCCTAAGGGATTAGTTGTCAAAGGAGCTAGGATTGCTATTAGACTCATTCTCCATGTTTGCTTTGATCATTACAGCCAAAGGGATTTGGTGTACTTGGGTGATCATTGCAAAAGAGCATTCATCTAGGGATAGAGCTTGCTTAGTTTTGTTGTCTAGGCATAAGGATTAGATTGATTGAAAAGTTAGCATCTTGGATTGAAGCTTAATCATTTGATATCAAGTCCCTATACCCATGGGTCTCACTCTCCTCATAAGAAAGAAAGTTCAATCTTTTATTGCATTTTTAATATTGTCTTAGTTTCTCAATCATCCTCTCATCTTGATAGACTTAGATTAAGCATGAACTTGCATTCCCTTTGCATTAGAATCTCTTAGAATTGGATTGACATCTTGTATTCTACAACATTTGATTAGGACCTGAAAAGGCCTGTCATCAATATCGCAAGTAATTTGTGAGAAACGCTCTCCGGTCACCTTTGCGAAAACCCCCTTACATCACTTTTACGAAAAATCCTCTGTATGGTCGAGTCAATTCATACAAAGCAACTTTTGTAAAATAAACATAATGGGTCCAATTGGCGGCGTAGACAGTTTTCGCTCCACAAGGTTTCTGGCTCCTGCTTTCACTCCCCGCGGTTACATCCGAGCAGGAAATAATCACGCAGGCGAACCCGCACGTGTCCTGCGTCGATCCCTTAAACTTTGTCCCCCTCAGATAAAATGAAACGATTTTCATGCAACAAAAATTTTTTTATACGAACCATTCATCGTATAACTGAAACCTAAAGTGGAAGATCGTTTCTAAAAGCCATCAGCCGTAACTCAGAAAACTCCGCTATGCTTGGCATGTCTATCTCGGCAAACGCTATTTGGCCCTCGGCCAACTACGCCCTTCCGTAAAGCCCGGACCTGAATTCGGCATCCACATTAAGGACAATCGTAAACTAACATCACCTTAATAAGGATCATGGTCTGATTGTTTACCAACGACTTCCTTGGCGATCGGCTAAATCTAGCCTCCATGCCAATCCAAAGCTACTAAGCGACCATCGCTCCAATCACTTAACGGCTAAAAACAACAATCCACGATTTGTTCATAGAACGCCAAGTGACTATTACGCAAGCAATTTGTCATATAACCCATAATCGGAAATCATACGATAAACTCTTCATACCAAAACTCAGTCCTAACAACCATATGGTTAGCGGAAGATTTAAACTTATCGTCAATCGATTAAGTTCTATCGCCCGTAAACCACGGCATGAAAAGCGCTCATGACAAGGCTCCAAGAGTTATATGAGTCATCCTTAATATATACAATCAAATCCGGAAGGCCAACACTTCACGAAGCACTGTGAATGTAGGCGCTTCTCCACTGGTCAAACTTACGCGACCCCTTGGTCCTGCGTCCAAACCGAAACAACAGTTTCTGGCTGCGAACATTCGCAAAACATCTCCAAAGCCCGCGAACATTTCAACCACAAAATGCGCACAAAGGAAACTCGACCTTCAGCATCGCGTAGACGCCGCTAACGCCAATGACATTCTTTTCTCAAACGCTCCGCATCAAATCCTCGCCTCTAGAACTCAAAACATACAAACACACCTCTAAACGGTAACATGCCTCTAAACTGGTATCATTTCGTTGTTGCTGATCACAACAAACTAACTCTAACGCCCTAAAAGACAAATAGCCGCCCTTCAAGGGTAGGCTCTCTTGCATCCGACAAGGATAAACATAGCGCTATACAAGAAATCCAAATTTTGGTTTAGCTCTTCAGAAGGAAGTAGCTCGACTCACGCAGACAAATCATATAAGCCGACAACAATTCGGATTTTAAACGGCACGAAGTCAGGTTAAAATCGCAAACATGCAAAACGAAAGCCGATTTATCATCGCAAAGCCTTAGTCCGAGAGTAAACCTAGGTCTTGCCCTAAACCCAGCCACGCTGGATCTTGACATCTCACAGACATAGTATGGTATACGAGATCCAAAAATTTGTCTAAGCCTATTCGCTTCACGAACTTTTCGCAGAATCAGTAAACCGCTGAAAATCTCGCTTTATGCAAACAATAGTACGGTGATCATCAGGAACTAGGAATGAGACGACAACTCACACCCTCTTTCTCATACTTCGAAAAAACTGAAGTTCATAAATAATCGAAAAACAAATACATCAACAACATCATGCTCGAAAGTCTCTCATGACACATAACCAGATCATATAAGTCTCGCCAGAAAACATATCACAAGGGTCTTAAACTCCAAAACGAACTACGGAAGGCTTGATCCCTACAACAAGGGTACGTAGGCAGCCTTCGAAAGGCGCAGCCCCAATCTTACCACTTTCAACGGAGCCTTTCAACCATTAATTCCGCCATCTTACCTGATATCTTATCGCCGCAAGAACATCACAAAGGTTCTAACGAGCTGGGGGCTAACTGTTGGTGTCAAAATCGGTCACGACGGAATCAATGACTGAAAGTCTCTAAAGTATTTCTTGAAACAAAAGTCTCGGTAATTTGAAAAGAAGTTATACGAGATTTTCTCAAATTAGAATATCCGCTCTCTGTGAGATCGTAAGACTACGGGCGTGCGCGGATGAGAGTCCCCGGAAAGATCGGTCCGCTCGCCCGAGGATATCAAGATTCGATCGCCACAAAAACCCTAAACACAAAAGAATCTGCCTCGAAACTTGAAGAGGTCGTTCTCTCAAACCGTGAGGAACCAGAAACGATCAAGATATCAAATCGAAGCCCTCGCCGAGATCTTCAGCCTAACGCCAGCGTCACCCGCCTGGCGCCGGCACCCGCCTGGCGCCGGCGGCACCGGCCTGGCGCCGGCAGCACTCGCCTGGCGCCGCGGCACTCGCCTGGCGCCAGCGGCACTCCGTGACGGGATGGCCTGGCGCCGGCGGCACCGACCTGGCGCCGGCGGCACCCGCCACGCTGGCTGGCCTGGCGCCGGCAGCACTCGCCTGGCGCCGCGGCACTCGCCTGGCGCCGGCGGCACTCGCCTGGCGCCGGCGGCATCCATCACGCTGGCTGGCCTGGCGCCGGCAGCACTCGCCTGGCGCCGGCAGCACTCGCCTGGCGCCGGTCGACGCCCTCGCCCTGGTCTCGGTCTGATCCATCTTGACTTGTTTGGATCAATCATCGTGAGTTTGGGATGATCACGGCTACGAATAAACATCCTTCGACTGATTGGAATCGCCCTCGATGTTTTACGACAAAAGTAGAAGGATTGGATTTCTCGTAGAAGATATCGCATAAAACAAGGTCGATTAACTTGAAAATCGATCCTTTAGGCTATACGGTTTATTTTACGAGAAAGATAGTCTTTCCAAGAAATCGTATAAAACGTTCAACGACTTAAGACGAGTCCACGGACTTACTTACGATTTTAAGAATTCAAGCCCAATCAGGCTATGACGGTTTATCCGATTTCCCGAACATCGGATAAACATCAAGTCACCAAAACTCGAGGATAATTACTTAAGATCGAATTTAAAACGGAATATTTCCTGAAGAGATAAACTTGGGCCCAAAGGCGAGGTCCATCATCCTAAGGCAAACCGACCTAGGAGTGAGTATATAAGGAGAGCAAGAGCAGAAGAGAAGGAGATCCGAAAATCCTAGAATCTAGACTTAGAGAACTCCTGCTAGCTTAGAGAACTTAGAACTTAGGCGGTTAGGCCAGCGAGGCAGGACTTAGAACGTCTGGCCGCCTCTTGTTCTAGTTTTATCTTCTCCGCAGACCCATGTTCCTCTCGGAAGGATCTAACTATACTTTTACTCAGAGCTCCGCACATAGAAACCCTAGGCATTATCTTCGACATGGCCGCTTCTTTGACCAAAGCTCATATTAGACAAACCAGGCCCTAGAACGTCTGGCCGTCTCCTGCTCGCAAATCTCCGCTCCTCTCGGAAGGATCGGACAATTCTTTTACTTAAGAGCTCCGCGACATAGAAACCCTAGGCGTTATCTTCGACATGCCTGTTTCTATGACAACGCCATACTAGACGAACCCGCCCAGGCGGTTCGATCTCTTGTTCAATTCTTTCTAACTGAACTTCGTCCGACTTGATCCTCGAAGAGTGCGTAGGCAGCCTTTCTTAAGGTCCAGTCCCAAATCTTAACAAAATCTTTTCCGCATTTATTCGGTCACTTGTCGTTGGCTGTCGCAGAGAATCCGGACCTTCAAGGAAAGTCGGGTTTACTTGGCTTTCCTCCGCAATCTTACTTATTAAAATTGACGGTGCGAATTTCGGTTCCCACATGGTGTAAAACAAGGACGATCGACTCGAACATCGATTCTTTAGGCTATACGATTTATTTTGCGGAAAAGATAATCTTTCCGAGAAATCGTACAAACGTTCGAAGGCTTGAAGCGTGTCCACAGGCTCAGTTACGATTTTGGAGATCCAAGCCCAATAGGAGCTATGAAGGTTTATCCTAACTTATTGAAGTAGGATAAATGCTAAGTTTCCGCAGATAAACATCAATACTCGAGGATAACTACGAAGATCGACGGAAAATGGAATAATTCCAAAAAGAGATAAACTTGGGCCCAAAGGCGAAAGGTTAAACGGGCCACCGACCTAAAGTGACTATATAAGGAGGGCTGGAGCAGAAGAGAAGAGGATCCGAGATTTTAGACTTAAAGAACTCCTGCTAGCTTAGAGAACTTAGGACTTAGGTGGTTAGACTAGTACGGCAAGGCTTAGGACGTCTTGGCCGCCTCTTGTTCTGTTGTTCTGATAGTTAGCATATCTCTACTCCTCTCGGAGAAATCTTGTATTCATACTTTTTAACTAATAAAACGCCTCTGAGCGACCATTCATTTTTATCTTGCTATTTATATTTTATCGATTCTAAAGTGATTACGCAGAGAATTCGGACCTTCAAGGAAGATCGGGTTAACTCGGTTTTCCTCCATATTTGTTCATCAAAAATTGACGGTGTGACTTTCGGTTCCCACAGTTTGGCGCTATAAGGAGGGGGGGGGGACGAATTCTCTAACCTGAAAGTCACTAAGCAATAAAAGATATAGGATGTCCGCTCCAGTAGCCAGCGATGTTCTTTCCTTCAAGGATCGGGCAACGGCCGACCAGGCCAAACCCCATAACGATCTCCTTGTAATCGAACTAACGATCTAGGACATCGACGTAGCGAGAGTGTTAGTCGACACCGGATGCTCAGCCAACATTATCTTCAAGAGTACCCTCTAGAGAATGGAGGTCGACCTGTGTGCCATCACGGAAGAACCTAGCCTGATATTTGGACTCTCGGGAGATGCTACTATGACTCTCGGCTCGATCAGCCTCCTGGTTAAAGCCGGGAGCGTCGCCAAAATCACGGAATTCTTAGTCGTCGACCATCCAACATCGTATAACGAGATCATCGATACTCCATGGCTGAATCCATGCGAACGATCCCCTCGACATTCCATCTTTGTCTAAAGTTTCCAACCCCTCGCGGAATCGAAACTATACAAGGAAATCACAGGATGGCGCAAGTATGTTTCGCTGTCAAATGAAAAGAAAAACTCGCAGCTAAGCCTCGCTGGCAAAAGTAAAGCCTACTCCCCGGCGAGAATGCCCTGCAACAAGACTCGGACGCCTTCGGCAATCTCGAGGATCGAAGCCCTTGACGGAAGCGAACCAACTTGTGAACCAGTAATCTTGTTCGCTTGCATCAATCGCTCCTTAACGATGCGCCGAGATCGGAGCCAACCTCCGCGAACCTTTGAGAACAAAGCTCCTAGCCTGTCTCAAAAAGAACCCCAGCACATTCGCTTGGGCCGCGGAGGATATGCCAGGGATCGACATCGGCATAACTTGCCATGAGCTCAATATTGACCCAACCTACAAACCCGTCAAACAAAAATGGCGGAAACTAGGACCAGAGCGTGCCACCCCGGTAAACGAGGAAGTTGAAAACTCCTTAAAGTGGGGTCAATAACGGAAGTCAGGTACCGGACTAGCTCGCTAACCCGCCGTGGTCAAAAGAAAACGGTAAATGGCGAAGTCTGCGCCGACTTCACCGATCTCAACAAGGCTTGTCCAAAAGATTGCTTTCCACTTCCGCATATCGACCGACTTGTCGAAGCAACAGCAGGAAACAAAGTTTTATCATTTATGGACGCCTTCTCCGGGTACAATCAAATCATGATGAACCCGGACGATCACGGGATGACCGCATTCATCACTGACTGCGGGACGTATTGCTACAAAGTAATGCCTTTTGGCCTCAAAAACGCAGGCTACTTACCAGCTTAATTGCCAATCAATGTTTTCCGAAAGCAGCTCGAAAAACTATGGAGGTATACATCGATGACATGCTCGTAAAATTCCTTGACGAACACGACCACGTTGCCCATCTGGAAGAGTGTTTCGCGAGGTTGAATTTGCACAACATGAAATTGAACCTGGCTAAATGTAGATTCGCCGTGGGATCGGGAGAATTTCTCGCTATCTAGTCACGTGTCGCGGAATCGAGACTAACCCCAAACAGATAAACGCATTAATAGAAATGGTCTCGCCCAAAACAAAAAGGGAAGTCCAAAGGCTAATAGGGAGAGTCGCCGCCTTAAACCGTTTTATCTCGCGCTCAACGGACAAATGCCTTCCTTTCTACGACACATTGAAAGGGAACAAGAAATTTGAGTGGACAGAGGAATACGAAAAAACTTTCCAACAGCTAAAGCATTACTTGGCAACTCCTCCCGTCCTCGCGAAACCAGTAGAGGGAGAACCCTTGTTCCTGTACATCGCAGTATCCACAACAGTGGTAAGCGGCGTTTTGATTAGAGAAGAACGTGGTGAGCAGAAACCAATCTTCGACATAAGCAAAACGTTTCTAGACGCTGAGACCCGATATCCCCTGATGGAGAAACTAGCATTCGCGGTTGTAACGTCGGCGAGAAAACTCCGGCCGTATTTTCAGTCGCATACCATTGTAATCCCCACCACCTTCCCCTTGCGAACGATTTTGCACAGTCCGAGTCAGTCGGGGCGACTTCGCCAAAATGGGCAATCGAACTAAGTGAGTACGACGAGTACCGTTTAAGAACCCGCGCAAAATCTCAAGTATTGGCCGCGGTTGGCTAGAAGGAGGGGAAGAATTACTCTTACTCTCAAGGCCACAAAACACTTGACCGAAGCGATGTCTGGAAATAAGAAAGACAAAACTCGCAGCTCACATCAACGTTGGTAAACAACTTTAGCGTAAATTCTCCTATGGCCAACGCTTATGCAAACGCCGTAGCGCTCGAGAAAATAGAAAAACCTAGTCGCTGCTTTTCGCCACAGGAAGAGCACGAAAACGAAGCTCGCAATTTCTATAAAACAGAAAGGGCAACGATAAAATCTATCAAACCCCAAGAAATTGATCTAAATACCGAGTTTTAGAAATCTCGACGAGTAGGGTTCGACCGAAAACGCTTTTGAGAATTTCTCGGAAAAAACTTCGTTCTCGAAACCATGGAGAAACCCTAAATTACTCGCAGACGAAAACGAATAAGCAAAAGCGGGTTACCCACCGGACCACGGCCCGGGTTCCGCGGCAACAGCCAGGAACGGCCCCTGGCGCCGGCGGCTGGACCAGCGTCCGCGGCCCGGCGGCTGGACCAGCGCCACGGCCCTGGCGCCGGCGGCTGCAACCATGTCACAACCCTGGCGCCGGCGGCTGGACCAGCGTCCGCGGCCCGGCGTCGGAGGCTGGTTCGGCGTCCGCGGCCCGGCGCCGGCGGCTGGACCAGCGTCACGGCCCGGTGCGGCGGCTGGACCAGCGCCACGGCCCCGGCGCCGGCGGCTGGACCAGCGCCACGGCCCTGGCGCCGGCGGCTGGACCAGCGCCACGGCCCTGGCGCCGGCGGCTGGACCAGCGTCACGGCCCGGTGCGGCGGCTGGACCAGCGCCACGGCCCTGGCGCCGGCGGCTGGACCAGCGCCACGGCCCCGGCGCCGGCGGCTGGACCAGCGCCACGGCCCCGGCGCCGGCGGTTGCGGCCATTCAGCGGTCCGTCGCGCCGGGCTGCGGGTCGCTCGGGCGAAAAGCGGCTAATTCCTTGTGAAACCATCCCAACACTAGTCCAATCCGTACTTTGCATCCTCGCCGAAGCCACGTGAGTACAAATCCTTAAAACCGTGAATATAAAACCCTGTTTCGTTTCGATCGAACGATCGGAAAGTTCTGAAAAACTTCGGAAGGTTCGGTTAGCGAATGGATTGCAATTCGTCAGATAAAACGATCACGGTTATTCTGAAACACCAATCATCTCAACTATACGAGGAATTAGGATTCATTCGGAAGACCGATACCATGGCGGAGTACTTTCGTAAATCGTAGCTTGGCGAACTAAGGACCCCACTCGGTGGCGTCCTGCTCATAGTGTCTAAAACGCCACCTTATCCCTCTTGAGTTATCTCCTACTCCCCTCTCTTTGTTTCAATGATTCTGTAATGTTCCATCGAGCACATGGTCAATTTAACCAGCAGTACGAAGAAACAAGAACAGGAACTTGGGCGTTGATATCTCTCTCGCTCCGATATTCTCGTCAGAATTTCGTCGAATCAATTCTCGTTCAGTATCAGACTTTTCAAAACCCTTTGACAATGAATCGAAAGTGGCCATTCCTAAACGCCTAATAAACTTTCGATAAATTACTAACTCATACTCGCAAGAATCCTTCGACGAAATACACACCCGGTCTTGTAAAAACTAACGCTACTTAAAATTGAAACTCGGATTAGAAGACATGAAACAAAGAGGAGCGGATAAGAGGCGATCCCGAATAATCGATGAGAGTAAGGTACGTCCGACTTATAAAATATTGCCAAGGTTTTAATTTTTTGTTGGACAGGAATGAAAACGTCTTGAAAACTGCCGTAGAATTTAGGGAACTTAGAACCTAGGTGGATAGTCTAGCAAGCTAAGTCTTAGGAAAATTTTCCAGTCATGTTCCATTGTTCCTTGATTGTCCAGGCAGAACATGCAAACCGATCTAATCTCTCGAAAAACCGAGAAACGATCGCCACGCATTCTAAAGCATACTCATCCCGCTTCCTAAAAGAAAGAAAAACGCATACAAGCCTTCGAAGAACGGCTAACCCGCTTTCTTTCAGAAAAGAAAAGGGAAGTAGATGCGTATACTATACTCGTGATATTTCCATCCTTGAAAACTTTTGCTTCAGCATCAAGACAACGCTTTTGAAGCAAACTCTCGCAGTAATAAGACTTGTCTAAAAATGCTAGCGGCATAGCCAACCGTTACAAACATAGTCTTGAAAACTCTATGCCGCTCTCGTCGCGAAACTCGCGACTAGAACGGTACCAACGCCAGACTAATTGCACGACGGTGAACTACGAAAATAACGAAATAACCTTGGTAAAACTCCATGAGTAATTAAGCAACGTCATTCAAAGGTCGAAATCATAGCGGAAACATCTCCGTGTAATCCGCGGAAACATCGCTACTTTGACAATCTGCGATTTTCTATCTCCATGAAACCGGTCATCCATTACTTTGGTATAACAAGAACATTTTAAACAAAACAGCCTATGGAAAAACATGATCGGTCTCATGCAAAAGCACGCGATGCGCAAAAGTGAATGAGGAAAACATAATCCGTGGTCGCAAATATCGCAAAGTAATTTGTGAGAAACACTCTCGGTTACCTTTGCGAAAACCCTCATACATCACTTTTACGAAAAATCCTCTGTATGGTCGAGTCAGTTCATACAAAGCAACTTTAGTAAAATAAACATAATGGGTCAACGGGTGCTGTCATAGACAGTTTTTGCTCCACAAGGTTTCTGGCTCCTGCTTTCACTCAGCGGTTACGTCCGAGCAGGAAATAATCACGCAACCGAAACGACGCCACGCATTCTAAAGCATACTCATCCCGCTTCCTAAAAGAAAGAAAAACGTACACAAGCCTTCGAAGAACGGCTAACCCGCTTTCTTTCAGAAAAGAAAAGGGAAGTAGATGCGTATACTATACTCGTATATTTCCATCCTTGAAAACTTTTGCTTCAGCATCAAGACAACGCTTTTGACGAAGCAAACTCTCGCAGTAATAAGACTTGTCTAAAAAATGCTAGCGGCATAGCCCAACCGTTACAAACATAGTCTTGAAAACTCTATGCCGCTCTCGTCGCGAAACTCGCGACTAGAACGGTACCAACGCCAGACTAATTGCACGACGGTGAACTACTTAAAATAACTAAATAACCTTCGTAAAACTCCATGAGTAATTAAGCAACGTCATTCAAAGGTCGAAATCATAGCGGAAACATCTCCCGTGTAATCCGCGGAAACATCGCTACTTTGACAATCTGCGATTTTCTATCTCCATGAAACCGGTCATCCATTACTTTCGTATAACAAGAACATTTTAAACAAAACTGAACATTTTAAACAAAACTCATACTAGACGAACCCGCCCAGACGGTTCGATCTCTTGTTCAATTCTTTCTAACTGAACTACGTCCGACTTGATCCTGGAAAGGGGTACGTAGGCAGCCTTTCTTAAGGTCCAGTCCCAAATCTTAACAAAACATTTTCCGCATTTATTTCGCCACTTGTCGTTGGCTCTCGCAGAGAATCCGAACCTCAAGGAAAGTAGGGTTTTTGTTGCTTTCCTCCATTATTGTTCATCAAATATTGACAGTGCGAATTTTGGTTCCACACGACAACGGATCTAGTATCCACTAAGCGATTATCACATCCAAAAAACAAATCCTGGAAGGCCAACACTTCACGTAGCACAGTGAATGTAGACGTTTCTCCCTGGGTCAGATTTACGCGACCCCTTGGTCCTGCGTCCAAACTGAAACAACAGTTTTCTGGCTGCGAACATTCAAAAAACATCTCCAAGCCCGCAAACATTTCAACCACGAAATGCGGTACAAGGAAAACCCGACCTTCAGCACTGCGAGACGTCGCGAACGCTCGAAGGACATTCTTTTCCCCAAAACGTTCCAGACAAAATCCTCGTCTCTAGAACTCAAAACATACAAACACACCTCTAACGGTATCATTTCGTTGTTGCTGATCACAATAAACGAACTCTAACGTCCTAATCAGACAATAAGCCGCCTTCTAAAAGGTAGGCTCTCTTACATCCGACAAGGATAACATAGCGCGCTATACAAGAAGTCCCAAAACTTGTCTCTTCGCCTTAGTCTGTTCGTTTCACGAACCTTCGTGCAAATCAGAAAACCGCGAAAGGTCTCGCTTTGTACAAACAATAGATACAGAGATCAACGGAGGGTTTGGAACGAGACGACAACTCGTATCCTCTCCCTCTAAACTTTGAAAAACAGAAGTTCATTTAAACGTCAGAAAAACCGAAATATTTTAGATTGAGCCGCGAGTTCAAAAAAGGCCCTAAAAAGGGCAGGGATTCAAAGCCACCAACGGCCAGTCCCGAAAAAATACATCATGGCCTCATAGCGGCCGCAACACAAACAAAATAAAAATCCCTCAAGGGCTTAGTAAACCTAGACGCTCCTCGGAGCGTCGCCTTCATCCTCAAACTCACCCGCAGCAGGAACGGCCTCACCATGAGCTCATCCGCGCCAGCCTCACGATCCTCTGCTGCCAGAACCTGATCCTCCGAGCCCTCCGAATCCGGTACAAGGGTGCACTCGGACTTCAGGCCAGCGAAAATCGAGTCAAAGTCCCCTTCAGAAAATGCCAACTCTCCCTTGCAAGACATCAGCCCAGCTTCCTCAGAATCCAGAGATAGGGCCTCGTTGCCCCTAAGCAGCTGAAGCTCGCTCAAGCTCCCTTCGATTCCGGCCAAAGCCAAATCCCTCTCACGGACAGCTATCAGAGACTCGAACAAACTGGCCATCCTCGTCAAACGAGCAAAGAAGTCGCCGCGGGGATCGACGGTCTATGTCGACTTGCGAGCACTCATCTCTTCGTAATTCTGGATCTGTTGTTGAGACGACGGATTTCGAGGATTTGTGTCTCTTCTCTTCTTCACTTTGAGCAACAAACTCGCGGTCTTCCTGAGATCGCTCGAGGTCACCGACTAACTTCGAGCTGAGACGCCTCGCAGCATGGGCGCTGATGGTTCGCAATGCGCGCCTCGACGCTTCAACGCTTCCTGCGACGACACCAACTCCCTCGACAGACGTGCAATCTCTGATCCGCAGTCACCAAGCATCCCATCAATCAGCGACACAAACTGTCTGCGAAGAGAATGGGTGAGGATCATCGCAAAAGAAAAGAAAAGAAGAATTGTGGATAAATCAAAATCAAACCTTGGAACGATGGTTCGACAACAATCCCAAAGTTGTTGCACCGGCCCTCGAACGCCCCTTAGGCAACGGTGCAGTGGGTGCTGGGAGTCCCAAAACGATCTTCGAAGCCGGAGGCGTGGACTCTACCACGTCCTCCCGGCCAGAAATTATGATCGGAGCGGTAGAGGAGCCTGAGGGACGATCCTGAAAGTCGAGAATCTGCTCGGGAACGACTGCCCTTCCCGCGGGCAAGGGAGCATCGGGCGGAACCTCGGAACAAGGGGCTGGGGACGAAGGCACATGCGAAGAAGGAACGCTAGGTGCTTCGGTTCTCACCCGGTTCGAGCCTTTCACAGCGCTGCGCCGCGACAGTCTTTCCTTGAAAGAGTCGAACCCAGCGATGAGAGACGGAGTGGCTTCATGAACAGCTAAAACCGGCGAAGCCTGACTGGCCTCACCCATCTCGACGTCGGAATCTTTCTTTTCAACTTGAGAGGAAGACATCTTCTTTGTGAGAGCAAAAGAGGAAGAAGTTGAGAAAGGGAGGAGTGTGTGAAGAATGAGAAGTGATGAGCTACTACTTATAAGGATATGAGGATTTCTGCAATAAAATATTCTTAGCCAAAAATTTCGATTTTCAAACTCAAATCACTCGCCCGCAAAATCGTCTCCGAGTCTTACGGGCTGGGGGGGCTATCTATTGGGGTCAAAAACGGTTATCTCGAAATTAACGGCTAAGAACATTTCCTGTCTACGGACTGTCCGCAAAAATAATCAACAAAGGTTGGATCGAAAAGAACAGGCGCCAATTAAGCGTCCTCGGCCGGCCGCTCGCCTGCTGGTCCCGGCGCCGGGCCGCTCGCCTGCTGGTCCCGGCGCCGGGCCGCTCCCCATGCTGGTCCCGCACCGGCGCCGCTCGCCTGCTGGTCGCTGCTGGTCCTGGCGCCGCTCGCCTGCTGGTCCTGGCGCCGCTCGCCTGCTGGTCCCGGCGCCGGGGCGGCTCACCGTGCTGGTCGGCGCCCGGCGCCCGGCTCGCCGATGCTGGTCGGCGCCCGGCGCCCGGCTCGCCGATGCTGGTCCGGCGCCGGGCCGCTCGCCTGCTGGTCCTGGCGCCGGGCGCCAGCTCGCCTGCTGGCACCGGTCTCCGCTGCTCACCTGTGTTGGTCCCGGATGCCGGGCGCTGAAGCTCGCTCCATGTCCTGGCCCCGGCGACGCTGGCCCAGCCTGTTCCCAGCTCGTCCGATGATCGCGACCTCGTGGCTTCCGTGAAGTCGTAGCACCTTAGCTATGGACCTAATGTTCCTCGGTTCAACTCGACTGGAGTTATCCTCGAAGTCTTACGACTAGAGCTAAGAAGGTTGGTTCTTCCGCAAAGTGTATCATTTAAAACAAGGACGATCGACTCGAACATCGATTCTTTAGGCTATACGATTTATTTTGCGGAAAAGATAATCTTTCGAAGAAATCGTACAAACGTTCGAGGGCTTGAAGTGTGTCCACAGGATCAGTTACAATTTTGGAGATCCAAGCCCAGTAGGAGCTATGACGGTTTATCCTAACTTATTGAAGTAGGATAAATGCTAAGTTTCCGCAGATAAACGTCAATACTCAAGGATACGGAAAATTGAATATTTCCAAAAAGAGATAAACTTGGGCCCAAAGGCGAAAGGTTAAACGGGCCACCGACCTAAAGTGACTATATAAGGAGGGCTGGAGCAGAAGAGAAGAGGATCCAAGATTTTAAACTTAGAGAACTCCTGCTAGCTTAGAGAACTTAGGACTTAGGTGGTTAGACTAGTCTGACAAGGCTTAGGGCGTCTCGACGCCTCTTGTTGTTACGATAGTTAGTATATCTCTACTCCTCTCGGAGAAATCTTGTATTCTTACTTTTTAACTAATAAAACGCCTCTGAGTGACCATTCATTTTTATCTTGCTACTTATCTTTTATCGATTCTAAAGTGATTACGCAGAGAATTCGGACCTTCAAGGAAGATCGGGTTAACTCGGTTTTCCTCCATATTTCTTCATCAAAAATTGACGGTGTGAATTTCGGTTCCCACAACTCACGGTCGTCTGAAACCACCGTTTCGACGATTGACCCCAGCGGAGGGCGAGAAATGAAAGGCGGAAGGATTTTGTTTCAAATGCGATGAAAAGTTCCATCCCAATCACCCTTGTGCGCAGGCTAAGCTTACTATACTTCTACTTCATGCTAACGGCGTGGAGGAGGAGCTCTTGGAAGAACCCTGCGAGTTGGAAGTGATCGGTGTTAAGCGTTGGTGGCGGAAGTCTCGCGGTTGGATTGCTGATAGGGAGGTGATCGTACTCATCGATTGTGGGGCGACACACAACTTCATCGCCGTGAAGTTGGTTGAAGAGTTGCAGATCTCGACGAGCTCTACCAGAAAGTATGGAGTGTTAGTTACTGGAGGAGTGAATGTTCAGGGGCGCGGTGTGATCAACAACGTTACATTGACTCTGCCGACATTTCAGATCAGAACCAGTTTCCTTCCTTTGGAATTGGGCGTGGCTGATGTCATCTTGGGAGTACAATGGTTGGACACGCTTGGGGAGATGAGGGTGAATTGGAAGCGACAATGGATGAAGGTTTGTGTCGATGAGAGATGGGTAGAGTTGCAAAGAGACTTGAGTTTACACTCTGAAGCGGTCTCACTGAAGTCTCTTTGGAAGGTCGTGGAAGAAGAGGGTGAGGGTCTTGTCGTGGAATACGAGGGGTTACAGCGACAGGCTGAGGATGTCGATGTCATTATGGATAGCCGTTGGGCAGTGTTGCTGCAGCAGTACGCTTCCGTCTTTGAGGAACCCACTGAGCCTCCACCGTCACGCGGTAAAGAGCACATTATCACTCTCAAGGAAGGAGCACGACCCGTCAGTGTGAGACCATTTCGATATCCCCAAATTTAAAAAGCAGAGATTGAGAGACAAGTAGCTTCAATGCTCGCGACAGGGATTATTCAGGAGAGTGGTAGTCCCTTTTCTAGTCCAGTGTTGCTGGTGAAGAAGAAGGATGGTAGTTGGAAGTTTTGTGTGGACTACAGGACACTGAACCGGTGAAGAAGGAAGGTATCCCGAAAACAGTGTTCTGCACACACGACGGTCATTATTAGTTTCGGCTGATGCCGTTTAGCTTGTCAAACACACCAGCGACATTTCAGTCCCTGATGAATCAGGTGTTCCGCCCTTACCTGCGCCGCTTTATCCTTGTCTTCTTCGATGATATACTCGTGTATAGTCAAACGAGGGACGACCACAAGAAGCATTTAAGTTGCGTTTTGAAGATTTTAGAGGAGCAGAAGCTATATGCGAACCTGAAGAAATGTCAGTTTGGCAGCTCTCAAGTTGAGTATCTGGGTCACGTCATCTCAGGCCAGGGAGTTGCTGTTGATAGTGAGAAGATCAAAGCAATATTACAGTGGGCTGTGCTGAAGAGTGTGAAGGAATTGCGCAGGTTTCTGGGTCTGACAGGCTATCACCGCAAGTTTGTCAAAGATTATGGGAGTATTGCGCGGCCTCTGACTTGTTTGTTGAGGAAGGAGCAGTTTCAGTGGAATCCTGCCGCAACTGAGGCGTTCATTACATTGCAACGCGCGATGACGACAGTTCCAGTTTTAGCTATACCGAATTTTGACATTCCGTTTGTGGTGGAGTGGGATGCGTCGGGGTTTGGGTTAAGAGAGGTACTGATGCAGAATCAACATCCCATTGCGTTCTTCAGCCAAGCTCTCATGGAGAGACAGAGGCTCAAGTCTATCTACGAGCGTGAACTCATGGTGATTGTCTTCGCGGTACAAAAGTGGCAACACTACTTGCTTGGTCGCCGCTTTGTGGTCTGAACGGATCAAAAAAGCCTACGGTTTCTGATGGAGCAGCGCGAGGCTAATCTTGAGTACCAGAAATGGCTCACCAAGCTGCTCGGCTTCAACTTTGAGATCGTCTACAAACCAGGACTGGAAAATAAAGCAGCGGATGCGTTGTCAAGCAGGTTCCGGTCCATGAATTGTTTGCTGTGTCGATGACTACTGCCTTACAGTTGGAGGAGGTGCAGTCAGACCCATTGAAGCGCCCTGATTTCTCGGTAGTGCAAGGAAGGTTACTGCGTAAGGGTAAACTGATGATTCCCAAAACTTCTTCTTTGATTGGAGTCATTATGACAGAATACCATGACGGGAAAATGGGTTGGCACGGAGGAGTACTTAAAACGCAGAGGAGAACTGGGGAGCTGTTTTATTGGGAGGGAATGATGACTGACATTAGAAGGTACGTCTCAGCTTTTCAGGTGTGTCAGCGTCAAAAGTATTCCACCTTGGCTCCCGGAGGGTTGCTCCAACCACTTCTGGTGCCTGAGCAAGTTTGGGAAGATCTTTCTATGGATTTTGTTGAGGGTCTTCAGCGTTCGAGAGGGTTGAATACAGTGATGGTAGTGGTGGACAGACTTTTGAAGTACTGTCACTTAGTGGGTCTCAGTCATCCGTTTACTGCTGAAGAGGTGGCTCTGGTCTTTATACAGGAAATTTTCAAGTTGCACGGGTTCCCACGCACCATAGTCTCTGATCGCGACAAAGTATTCACTAGTGCTTTCTGGAAGGAGCTTTTTCGCTTATCAGGGACTCGCCTATGCTTCAGCACTGCGTACCACCCACAGTCGGACGGGCAAACAGAAGTGACTAACCGCAGTATGGAGACGTATTTGCGTTGTTTTGCTAGCGAGAAACCAAATACTTGGGCTACTTATCTTGGCTCCCGGAGGGTTGCTCCAACCACTTCTGGTGCCTGAGCAAGTTTGGGAAGATCTTTCTATGGATTTTGTCGAGGGTCTTCCGCGTTCGAGAGGGTTGAATACAGTGATGGTAGTGGTGGACAGACTTTCGAAGTACTGTCACTTAGTGGGTCTCAGTCATCCGTTTACTGCTGCAGAGGTGGCTCTGGTCTTTATACAGGAAATTTTCAAGTTGCACGGGTTCCCACGCACCATAGTCTCTGATCGCGACAAAGTATTCACTAGTGCTTTCTGGAAGGAGCTTTTTCGCTTATCAGGGACTCGCCTATGCTTCAGCACTGCGTACCACCCACAGTCAGACGGGCAAACAGAAGTGACTAACCGCAGTATGGAGACGTATTTGCGTTGTTTTGCTAGCGAGAAACCAAATACTTGGGCTACTTATCTTGGCTCGGAGGTTGCTCCAACCACTTCTGGTGCCTGAGCAAGTTTGGGAAGATCTTTCTATGGATTTTGTCGAGGGTCTTCCGCGTTCGAGAGGGTTGAATACAGTGATGGTAGTGGTGGACAGACTTTCGAAGTACTGTCACTTAGTGGGTCTCAGTCATCCGTTTACTGCTGCAGAGGTGGCTCTGGTCTTTATACAGGAAATTTTCGTTGCACGGTTCCCACGCACCATAGTCTCTGATCGCGACAAAGTATTCACTAGTGCTTTCGGAAGGAGCTTTTTCGCTATCGTGGACTCGCCATATGCTTCAGCACCGCGCACTCACCCACAGTCGACGGGCAAACAGAAGTGACTAACCGCAGTATGGAGACGTATTTGCGTTGTTTTGCTAGCGAGAAACCAAATACTTGGGCTACTTATCTTGCATGGGCAGAAATGAGTTACACCTCGGCGTATCACTCTGCGCTGAAAATGACTCCGTTTCGTGCGCTCTACGGCAGAGATCCCCCTACTTGGATCAATTTGGAAACAGGATCTACTACTAATGCTGAGTTGGAAGGTCAGTTGAAAGATAGAGATGCGGTTCTGAAATTGCTGAGGGAGAATCTACATCGTTCCCAAAAACTTATGAAGGAGAGAGCTGATAAACATCGTCGTGAGGTGACCATTGAAGTGGGAGATTGGGTTTATGTAAAGTTGCGACCATAAAGGTAAAAGACGTTGGCTAGAAGACTAAACGAAAAGCTGTCTGCACGCTTCTATGGTCCCTTTATGGTGGAAGAGAGGATTGGGAAAGTAGCGTATTAATTGAAGTTACCAGTAGAGGCAAAGATTCACCCTACATTCCATATGTCTCAGTTGAAGAAAGCGATAGGGGAAACGGGCGACAACTTGCCGTTACCTCCACAGTTGAACAGCAAAGGGAAGTTGGAAGTTTAACCTGAAAGAGTGGTTGCTACGCGGGTTCATGAGGGCACAGGACAGAACGAGGTGCTTATCAAGTGGCAGGGGCTTCCTGATCATGAGTGTTCGTGGGAATGGGTCTCGGCCATCAGAAAACGATTTCCGTCCTTTGACCTCGAGGACAAGGTCAGTTTCGTCCTTACACCCTCCTATCTTGTATCAATACAAGCGCAGAGCCCAACAGTGAGAAAAGAAGAATAGCAGATTGGCCCAAATTGCGTTGGTACTTGAGGGCAGTTTCTAGAAGAAGAATAATGAATAATGGTTTGTTGTTGAGTCACAGACAGATCACGTGCAGGATGATCACAGAGAGAGCATGGGATCTTGAGCCTCAAGTGCAACAACCTTTAGTATAAATAAGGAATTAGTACGGTAGTGAGAGGTTATTGATTGTATTGTCATTTCAGTCATGGAGAGAGTGAGAAACTCCTAAGAAAAACTCGCTTGTACTCGGGTTCTGATCAATACAATCATCTTATTTCTTTCCATTCGGTTTTTTACAAAGTTCGATACATCAAAAGTGTATCAAATTGCTATGTGAAGACGGTGTTCCTTGATATGCATGATAAGTGCAAAGATATTCTATCTGCTAGGAGGATTTTCAACAAGTTAGGCACGGAGAGGAATCTTGTCACTTGGAACGCTATGATTTCTGGATATGCTAGAATCGGCGATTTGAGTTATGATCACTGGACTATGCAGCTTTTTGATGCAATGCCTGAGCGGAATGTTGTTTCTTGGAACTCGATGATAGCTGGTTTTGCTCATAACGGATAACCTGCACTAGCCATTGAGTTTTTCAAAGAGATGATTGACTCTGGAGGTTTCAAACCGGACGAAGTGACAATGATTAGTGCTCTCTCGGCTTGTGGACATATGGAGGATATAGAATTAGGTGATTGGATTGTGTGGTCTTGGAAAAAATGAATGAAATAGATCTTGTCTCTTATTATACGTTAATCTCGGCTTTTGCAGCTTATGGCGACGGAGTTGAAACTCTGTATTTATTCTCAAAGATGAAAGAAGAAGGCATAGAGCCAGACCGTGTGACTTACACTGGTGTCTTAAGTGCTTGGAGCAGTTCAGGATTACTCGAAGAAGGCCAGAGAATAATCGAATCAATCAGAAATTCATCGGCGAATCACTAGTCTTGTATAGATGATCTTTTGGGGTGAGTAGATAAGCATGATGTGGCAAACAGAGTAATGGAGATAATCAACATGGATGGACCTTAATGTGGAGCCATAAGAAGGAGCGGCTTCTCATCCCAGGTTTCGCTTTGCTGAAACAGAGAAAGACTTGTGAAGGCAAAGACAACCTCCATTTTCACTTTATATGTAATGTATATAAGAATATTTATGGGTCCATTTCTAATATGCAAAATCATTTTCAGAATAATACGTTTGTGTCGATATCTGATATGTATATGAATTGTTCAGCATCTTGATCTGCCTCATCTTTGTGTTGTCTACAGATCTCTTTGGCCAGTCTCTATATGGGTCTTTATTTGGTGACATTTATGCTGACATTAATTCCAAGTACCTAAGCACTCATCTGTGACTTTCTTGGAGGTGTGTATACTGGATGAGCCAAGCTTCTGCATAATCTCGGGTAATTCCTTCTCTTGTTCTTAAAATGCTTGCTAAGTACGGAGATATTCTATCTGCTAGGAGAATTTACAACGAGTTGGATCCGCAGAATAATCTTGTCGCTTGGACTGTCATGATTTCTGGATATACTAGAATCGGTTATTTGTGCTGAGCAAGACAATGATTTTTGATACAATGCCTATGCTGAATGTTTTTATTGCAACCCGATGATAGTATATTTCTAAGAATAGGATAGAAAATGTACAAAATTGATAGGGTCCTGCTTCTGCTGTCCACGTACTTTATTGTATTATTCTTACTAGTGCCATAAGCTCTCTCTCTCTCTCTCTATGGATCGAAGACTTCAACAGACTGCTGAATATTATAGAATCACTAACCCTTATTCTTTGATTGATGAGAATCTGTGCGTACTGGAGAACATCGACGCCATGCCATTTGTAAACACTCCCTTCACATAGAGATGCAGCTTGTGGGAAAATAGTGTTTGCCGTAGAGATGCTAAATCTTAAGCCGTCTATTGCCAAAAAAAATTAAAACTGAACACAAATGGGGGCAGTCAATTGCACAATGCTATGGAAAAGGATCGACAAGAGTTCTCAACTGGCTGCTCAGGATTGATCCTGGCCTTGTTGGAGTTAAAGGTAGAGAAGTCATCACGCTGTTACATCTCCTAGTGTTAAGAGGGAACGTCAATCTTGTGGTAGAGCGTCTCATTAGTTACCCTAAATATATTCAAGATGTGAGCGTGAATGGCATGAGAAGGATCTGCGCCTTGGTGTGAATAATGATAGATTTGAAGTTCTCCAAGTAGTAGTTGGGTTGTTTTATATATAAAAAAATCGTGGTGTGCTTCATGAGTTTTATCAGGCCTTGGGAGTCAAAATTTCGAATGGTTAGTGAATAAGTTTGATGTCATGCCAAGAAGAAAAGACTAGTTGGCAACTTGGCACAGAGCCACTAACACTGGTATCTTGACAGCTTGCAGCCGTTCAGGATTATTCGAAGGCCATAATATATTCGAGTCAATAAGAAACCCATCAGTAGATCTCTATGCTTGTATGGATGCTTTTGTGTGGGTAGGCAGAAGAGATTCATTGACAAAATGTTCTGGTTAGGTCCAACTTTTTGTTTTTAGTTGTTAGCTCTCCAGTATGTGGGGTAGAAAAATTTAAAGTGGCTGGTGAAAGGTCTTTCTTAATTTATTGTTTCTCTTACATGTGAAAGTTTCACCTTTTCCTTTAGTCTGTTCATTGCGCGTGGAGGTTCACTGATATCACTCAAATTACCCTAATGATTGACTTTACTCTCTCAAATAAGAGGTTCAGTTGTAGTACTTAGGGATCGAATCCACAGAGAGCTAGTGTACAAATAAGATGCAATCTTAATGACTATGCTAGGTTGAAAATAGTTTAAAGTAAAGTGCAGGTTTGCTGAGTAAAGATGAGATTACTCAGTTGAAAGGATTTGGTTTTGAAAACAATAAAGAAAAGTAGTTAGATTCAGGGTAAGTATTCAGGAATTCAGGATTATAAATACTATAAATGCTAACAAGTTGCTTGCATGATATGTCAGAGCTCAACACTTATTAAATGAATCCATCAGCTCTCGCATTATTTAGACCATCTATTACTTAGATGCTAAATGGTGTTGCGATCGGCTACTTCTGCGCTGGTATCGCCGATAGTTCGATAGGAATATCGACCGATACACCTCTAGCTACGCCGATCGACATTATATAGGAGTATCGATCGATACGGCTCTAAGCAAGCTTTATGCGTGAGTTGATACAATGCTCACCATGATCTTAGATCAGCTTTCGCATATCTCAAGAGGATCATAGCATGTTTAGGATGTTATCATGTATTGCATGTAATAAATCAATGCAATCCAAGTTCATGTTCTATGTAGCTAAGCTAGAAAAGCATTAATGAACAATCCTAACAATAAATATCACAACTATAGCAATTATAGGCTGGGGCTAATCCCTCATATCCTATTTAAACCATAAATCTAACAAGTGAATCTACTCAGACATGGCTAAGTAGTTCATAGCAACAAGGTAATAATAGGAGTTCATAGATATATTAGAGGAATGAACACTTAAGTTCCAATCACAAATCTCTTTGGATCTTTCCTCTAGATCTAGAATCCTATAACCTTTGTAAATAAAGAACTGAAAGAAAATGAGTAGAAGTAGAAGAAACTCTTAAAACTTTTATTACGGTAAAAGATTGTATATGAAAGAGACTTGAATGAAAAGAAAGCTTGTTTTTAATGCCAAAACACTTAGGCATATAAATATATGAGTTCATTAGGTTAAAAAACTCGTCAGGGACATTCTTGTAAAAAGTGATATCTTGGGCTTCAAGTTCGGCCGGGTCCAACTTGTGTTTCAGCCGTCTCAGTATCGATCGATAGTACAAGGTGTACATCGATCGATTATGGTCTCGATGTATCGTCCTTCGGCTAATGTGTGTCGATCGATTGCACAGAGTGTGCATCGATCGATGTGTAACTCTGACATCGATCTCTGGTCTTGATCTCGGGTGAACTCTTCTTTAAGCTCCAAAAAGGCACCTAAAACATCACTTTTCTCCAAAATGCTTCTGAACCTGAAAACATACCTAATAGACTCCAAAACATAGATAATAGTAGTAAAAACACTCATATACCAGGGGTAAAAACGGGTAAAATCCATGGTATATCAACTCTCCCAGACTTAACCTTTTGCTTGTCCTCAAGCAAACACCTGAACGATCTTTATGAAAGAGGTTTTGAAAAGCAGGGACTAAATCAAATTCAAACTTAGAATCATAACCTCTACTTTGTTTCAAACCACATCTAAGAGTCTGTCAATCACATAAGCACATTATGCAATATCCTAGTTAAGCTACCTTGATCATCTAGCCAACAACTTAGCAATCATGTCTGACTAACCCCTCTACTGATTTCATTTCTGTACATAAAAATAAAAGTGCAGGCTTTACCTTGGGAGTATCGATCACAGGATGCAAGGTTGCTTGTGGGAACCGAAATTCGAACCGTCAATTTCCGATAAAGATTTGTGGAGGAAAACCGAGTTAACCCGATCTTCCTTGAAGGTCCCAGATATCTGCTGGGCGCTGCTAAACAATCAATAGAGATAAAAGTTGCGAAAATAGAAATCGTAAAAGTTGGCGGAGAAAGATCTTATTTCTGAATTAGTGTTTTGGCGTGAACAACAGGTAAGAAGTAAGCTACAAGAGCTGTCGAAAGGTCCGCTAGTCCGCCGCCTAGATCTAACCTAGTTGAGTCGCAGCTTCGCTAATGAAAACGAAAAAGCTAAAAGCGCTCTAAGTGCTAAGTGCTCTGGAAGTTTTGTGATCTGGTTTGCTTCTTGCTCAAAGCTCTCCTTATATACTCCTCTTAAGGCGGTCTATCTTCTCGCGGGCTGAATCGGGCTTTTCCATTTTAGTCCATCTTAGTGTTTATCGGAAACTTGACATTTACCTTCGGAAACTTGACATTTATCTTGGAAACTTGACATTTATCTTCTGGAAACTTGACATTTATCTCTTATGTGAGGATAAAGATAAACCGTCATAGTTATCCTTCTTTTCGGAAAAATCATAAGTGGGCGTTTGGCCCGTTAGGCGTTTAGGCCACGTTAGACGTTTAGGCGTTTTCTGGTTTTGAAGAGCGGTTTTGAAGGTTTCGGTGTTTCGAAGGAACAATTCCTTGTATAGTCGAGATATTGGTGTTCTAGAATAAGCGTGATCGTACCAAACTTGCGTAGATAGATCGAACAAGCTAAGATGGGATCGAACAGACACGATAAGACCGAGACCAGGGCGAGGGCAGCGGACCGGCCAGAGCCGACCAGCGTGATGGGTGCCGCCCGGCGCCAGGCGAGTGCCGCCGGCGCCAGGCGGCCAGCGTCCAGCGTGCCGCCCGAGCTGGCCAGCGTCCGATGTGCCGCCCGGCCAGCGTGGCCAGTGCTGCGGCGCCAGGCGAGTGCCGCCCGGCGCCAGGCGAGTGCCGCCCGGCGCCAGGCGAGTGCGCCGGCGCCAGGCGAGTGCCGCCCGGCGCCAGGCGAGTGCCGCCGGCGCCAGGCGGCCAGCGTCAGCGATGCCGCCCGGCGCCAGGCTGGCTCAGCGGCGCCCGGTGCCAGGCCATCTTGCGTGTGTGGGTTCTTTCCCGTCGGTCGTTTGCGGAAATCTTTGAGTTTGGGAAGATCTTTAGTAGATTTGAGATAATCGTTTCTAATCCAGCGAGATTCCTCGGTATCGATTTGAGATGGACTTGGATTTGTAGATTTTCCGTCGTCGAGGATCGCGAGCAATGTGGCCGAGCTTTAGATGTGTTAAAAGATGAATCTTTTAAACAATCGGAAGGCTTCTGGAAGAACCATTGTAGATCTCGAACGATCGGACATGGGTTTTAAGGGACCAAGATGCTGCCATTGCCGAGATCATGAGATGATTGCGGATGGGTGCCAGGACCCTTACGCTGGTGCCAGGCGAGTGGGCGAGCCTTCCGTTAGTTTTATCGGCGGCGACCGTTTCTTGGCCCGATCGTCGGCAGCTTTTCTTCGAGGATTTTGGTGGCGATTTCGTCATTGACCGATTTTGACCCCAACAGTTAGCCCCAGCTAGCTAGGAACCGTAGTGCCTGTCGGATCCTAGCTTGCGGTATAACCGTATGGGAAGGTGTTGAGGCGTGTCGTTTGCGAAAGTAGGGGTAAATAGTGATTTTACCTCCTTTATATGGATGGAGTAAAAATCTCATTCTTACTTCATCACAAGAATTTTACTCTCTCTCTCAAGAATCCTTTCTCTCTCTTTAAGAACAATGTCTTCAAGATCCTCAAGAGAAACTCTTCTTCCCATTCATCCTCGGATGACTCTCACGCCCATGTGGCGGTGAAGCGAGGAGGAGTTGGTCGAGGAGGAAGCGAGAATCGCGTATTACCGAGCCCTTGTAGGTTCGCCCCAACACTGCCAGAGATCCCTGTTCGAGGAGACCTGCAGAGGCAGCCTGGTGCTCCTTTGCGCCGAGCTTCGGTTTCTCGTAAATATCTCAAGGTTCTTGAGATTTTTACCAGGTTCTGAAGAGTCAAATTCAGTTCCGTTGGTAGCGAGTGCAAGGAATCCTCCGCAAGGTTTCTTTACATGTTACAAAGCTTTCTTCGTACTGCGTATGTGGTTCCCGATCCTCGGTGCCATTGTTCGTGCGCTTCACGCTTGAACTTCGATCAACCAGCTCAGCGTTCCTGCCTTGGAGAGTTGGCTTGGCGTACTGATCGCTAGCTACAAACTTCGGGATTGATCTTGGTCGATGATTTGAAGGTCTTTGGGGCACTTTCGGCCAGCGAGGCGGCGGTTACTACTCCATGCTGCCTAAGAAGGATATGGCGTGATTCAGGGGACTGCCGAATCCCAAATCGTGGCAGGGCGTTTCTTCTTCGTCCAAATAGATGGTGAGTTTGTCGAGGAGAGCTGCCTCCATCTATTTCATAGCATGGAACTTCAACCGAGGTAATACGATGAAAACCCTGTTGTCTATTTCACCTTTTGGAGTCGCGATTTTTAGTGAAAAGTTTTGCTTTGTAGGGAACAACCCTATCGGCGCATTTGCACGGTGATCTCTTTGTCAAGAGATCTTCTTAGTCAAAGCCGTTTTCTGGAAGTCCTTCACCCTCGAGCGGATTGAGGCGGTTAGACTTTATCGGTCGAGATCCTGTCCGTCGTATGATGCCAAACCGGTCATCGAAGCCTAGGGCGTGAAGCGAGGTCTCGTAAGGGAAGGAAATCGATGATGGGGAAGGCTCGGAAGATCCTTCACCGTTGGGAGAAAACCTAGTTTTGCTCCAGCGGAAAAAGCGGAGCCAGCGGTTTTCCACCCAACAACTTCTTTGATGGCCTTCCTCCAGAGTTTACTACTGATGAGTATTTGGAGGATGAGGAAAAACAATGGGTTTTGCGAGGTTCCCAACGTGTCAGCGAGGTTTGGCCCTTGAACTTCTTAACCTTATGTTGAATCTGTATATAAGCATACTTGCTGATCTTGAGTTTATGCAGGGACTAAGAGTGTTTAGCGGCTTTCGAGTTTCATAAATCCAGGATTGCTAACTTCAAGACCACGAAGCGGAGCGAGAGCTTTTCGGTTCCGACAAGAGGTAATGGCGCAGAGCGAAGCAAGCTGAGCTTCGCGCTCGAGCTCGTTCGGGCGAAAGGAGAGGAAGAAGGATGGTCGCAGCGAGGTGGCAAGACGGGCGAATCGCTTGCTGCTGAGTTTCAATGTTTTAAAGAAGCTCGGGAGTTTGTTGGTGATTTCAGCGAGTGCGGGGTTGGTCGTAAACCTTTACAAGTCTCGAACCAGTTTCTCCTTCGTTTCTGAGATTTCTGAAATGAAGGATTTCATGGCGAGTCGCTCATGCTGAGTCCTTGGTTCCTCGGTAGAAGAAAGAGTCCGAAGATTATTGGAACCTATCGAGGTTTCGAGGATCTGGTGGAGGCGGAGCGATGAAGCGCCCGACGGTGGTGGGAGCGCTCAAAGGCGTGAATGAGGAAGTGGACCAGCCTGCTAGTTCATTTGGGATTTCCGCGTTGGTTCTCAATGTTGACTTTCTTTGTGAATCGTATTTTTGGCGTGTGTGGCGTTTTAGTAATTTTATTCTGCGACCGTTGGAGGTTGCATTCTTATGTTTTGGGACTGGCCGTTGGTGGCTTTGAATCCTGCCGTTTTGCGGCTTTTATGAATATGAAAATTAGCGAGATTTAGTCTTTTGTTTTGATTTATACTTTCGTCAAGTGTAGAGGAAGGATCGAGTAGTCGCCATTATCCTAACTCTTTTTGTCGCTTGGTCCGTATGCTACTTTTAGCGGCGTTTTAGGTGTAGCGATAAGAGACATGTTTTGGGATCTTGTATCACGATACCATGTCTGTGAGATGTCAAGATCCAGCAAGACTAGGTTTAGGGCAAGACCTAGGCTTACTCTCAGCTTTAAGGCTGTCGCGATGACTGTCGGCTTCGTTTTGCCTGTTAGTGATTTCTTCCTGATTCTTTTCGTTTAAAGTCAGCGACTAATTAGCGGCTTATATGACTTGTGTTAAAAGAATCGAGCTATCTTCGGAGTTTATCGAGGCAGCTAAACCAAAATTTTGGGTTTCTTGTATAGCGCTATGATATCCTTGTCGGATGTAAGAGGACCTTGTAGGTCTGACTACGAGTTTGTATTGAGTGAAGCGTTTCTTGTGTCGTCCGTCGGGCTGTCGTGGCGTGAGTTATTTTAAGTCGCAGGTGGACTGTGTTTTGCGGATGATCTGAGTTTTGTTATCTTATTAAGAAGTTGCGGCGTCTGGCGTTTCCTTTGAAGATATGATTTTCGTTTTCGAAGCGTTGATACGTTAAGTGAGCATAAAAGATAGAAAAATTTTATTAAAATTTGAAAAGTTCAGTACGTAATGCGGATTTTTGGCGTTTTGTGGGAGTATAGGAGTATCGCGCAGTCCCCTTTTGGTGAGGGGATAGCTGAACTTCGCCGGGTTTCGACGAGCTGCCTCGATACCTCTTCAGGATCAAGCCATCTCGTAGTTCTGATAGTTGCATGACGTTTTACTCCCGTGCGTCGCCGTTCGATCGTGCTGGTGGGATTGGTGGTTTGTCGCGGGGTCGAGTATCTGCTTTACGGCGGTGGACTCGGAGGCTTTGTCGCCGTCTTGAATCGTTGCCTGTTGGATGATTCTGGATCATCTTTCTTGAGTCCTCGGGAATGTTGTGTGATTCCTTTGCTTTCGTTTGGGTTGGCGCAGGCGTTCGATCTTTCACAGTTTGAACTTCGGCTAGGTAACAGAGTCTCGATTGTTTCTGACTACCCGGATAGCTGCGGTTCGGTCGGTCGGAAACTTGATACGAGGTGATATGTGGATGGTACTGCCTTCATGGAGTTGATCAAGGGTTCTCATGATGGCGTTGTAGATGGCGGGTTGTCGACTACTGCAAACTTCGGCGATCTTTGTAACTTCCTTTGCCATGACGGGAGTTTAATTCTCGAGGGTCATGGTAGTGATGCCGAAAACCCGTCAAAGGTTTTGGCTCAGGGCGACTTCCCCAAGTGGGATCTTCATCTTCATCTCTCATATATACTCCTCTTAAGGCGGTCTATCTTCGCGGGCTGAATCGTGCTTTTCCATTTTCGTCCATCTTCGTGTTTATCGGAAACTTGACATTTATCTTGGGAAAACTTGACATTTATCTTCTGGAAACTTGACATTTATCTCTTATGTGAGGATAAAGATAAACCGTCATAGTTATCCTTCTTTTAGGAAAATCATAAGTGGGCGTTTGGCCGCGTTAGGCCGTTTAAGCGTTTTACGGTTTTGAAGAACGGTTTTAAAGGTTTCGGTGTTTCGAAGGAACCCAATTCCTTGTATAGTCGAGATATTGGTGTTCTAGAATAACCGTGATCGTACCAAACTTGCGTAGATTGATCGAACAAGCTAAGATGGGATCGAACCGAACGCGATAGGACCGAGACCAGGGCGAGGCGGACCGACGCCAGGCCGACCAGCGTGGCGGGTGCCGCCCGGCGCCAGGCGATCAGCGTGGCGGGTGCCGCCCGGCGCCAGGCCGACCAGCGTGGCGGGTGCCGCCCGGCGCCAGGCCGGGTCCGCGGATCGGTGCCGGGCTACGCTTGTACCGCTTTACGACGCTGTACGCTGGTGCCAGGCCATCTTGCCGTCTGTGGGTTTTCATTGTTCGATCTTTCCCGTCGGTCGTTTGCGGAAATCTTTGAGTTTGGGAAGATCTTTAGCCGTAGATTTGAGATAATCGTTTCTAATCCAACGAGATTCCTCGAGTATCGGGATTTGAGATGGACTTGGATTTGTAGATTTTCCGGCCGCCAAGAATGCGAGCAATGTGGCCGAGCTTTAGATGTGTTAAAGATGAATCTTTTAAACAATCGGCGCTTTCTGGAAGAACCATTGTAGATCTCGGACGATCCGGACATGGGTTTTAAGGGACCAAGATGCTGCCATTGCCGAGATCATGAGATGATTGCCGCGGATGGGCGCCAGGACCCTTACGCTGGTGCCAGGCGGGAGTGGGCGAGCCTTCCGTGAGTTTTATCGAACAACGACCGTTTCTTGGCCGGCTCGTAACGGCTTTTCTTCGAGGATTTTTGGTGTGATTTAAGTCATTGACCGATTTTGACCCCAACATTTCTCAAACAAGTATCACGGACCTGCGGGTAAAATTAGTTCTTATCCTCTCTCTCTACTATTTCTCTCTGAGTCGAGTCGCTTTCATTTGCAAGACATTCACCAAGATTGGAAAAGCTTCCATGAATCAAGCCTTAATGTTTGCAGCCACCAAGTCTGTTCACTTCTTTTGACCTATATCCTAGGATTCATTGCGAAGCAAGTCTTGAAGGGGTAACCACCAAGCCTGTTTGAACCCTTTACCTATAGAATTCTTATGAATCAAGTCTTGAGGGGGTAACAGCCAAGCCTGTTAATTCCTTCCTAGTTAATATCTAACTATTCTAGAACATAAATTTAAGTTAATTTTTGATTTTTTTTTTTAGAAGAAAAATTAAATCTAATTCGAAAATGAGAGAGAGGGTGATAAAATTATCTACACAAGGCTTTTACCTTCAGACTTGTTTGAAGCATCCGATCCCATGTATACCAAGCCCCAAGACAAGCAAAAGAATTGTCGGGTTATGTTGGAAATCAGCTTTGGTTCCTCAGGACAATCAATGAAAGTGTTGTCATAGCTGATAGGTGATCAACTTTAGCATCTATAGTACATTCTGCATCAACAAATCTAAGAATGAATGCTGTGGGAACCGAAATTCACACCGTCAATTTTAGATAAATAAGATTGCGGAGGAAAGCCAAGTGAACCCGACTTTTCACGAAGGTCAGTTCTCTGCGTTGCCACCGAAAATCGACAAAGTAAACGAAGACAAAAAATAGAAATTGAATTATTTACCGAAGGCGTTTTATTAGATAAAGGAAAGCGAGTACAAGGATTCTCCGAAGACAAAGAGAGTTGCGATTTAAAGAAAAGATAGAGTCATGAGCAATAAGCGTCCTAAGCCTTGCTCCGCTAGTCTAACTACCTAAACCTAGTTTTTCTAAGCCAGCGGGATGCTCTAAGTCTAATTCACCGGTTTTGGGATGCCTTTCTCTTCTGCTCTTGCTCTCCTTATATACCCACCTCTAGGTCGGTTTGCCTTAGGGTGATGGGCCTGCATGCTGGGCCCAAGCTTATCTCTTCGGAAATGTTCCATTTTCGTAGGTCTTTGTAATTATCTCGAGTTTTCCGCTATCTTTCGATGACTTGATGTTTATCCGATGTCGTAGAATCGGGTAAACGCTATAACCTGGTTTGACCAAACTCACGAGGCTGATCAAACAAGCTAAAGCGAGAATGAACGAACACGATAGGACCGAGACCGGGGCGGAGCATGGACCCGGCAGCGAACCGACCAGCGCGATGGATGCGCTGGCGCCAGGCGAGTGCCGCCGGCGCCAGGCGGCCAGCGTGGCAGTGCCGCCCGGCGCCAGGCGAGTGCCGCCCGGCATGAGCCAGCCAGCGTCCAGCGATGCCGCCCGGCGCCAGGCGAGTGCCGCCGGCGCCGAGCCAGCCAGCGTCCAGCGTGCGCCCGGCATGAGCCAGCCAGCGTCAGCGTGCCGCCCGGCATGAGCCAGCCAGCGTCAGCGTGCCGCCCGGCGAGCCAGCCAGCGTCCAGCGTGCCGCCCGGCGCCAGGCAGTGCCGCGGCGCCAGGCCAGCCAGCGTCCAGCGTGCCGCCCGGCATGAGCCAGCCAGCGTCCAGCGTGCCGCGGCGCCAGGCGAGAATTACCGCCCGGCGCCAGGCGGCCAGCGTGGCGAGTGCCGCCCGGCGCCAGGCCAGCCAGCGTCCAGCGTGCGCCCGGCGCCAGGCAGTGCCGCGGCGCCAGGCGACCAGCGTCCAGCGTGCCGCCCGGCATGAGCCAGCCAGCGTCAGCGTGCGCTGGCGCCAGGCGAGTGCCGCCGGCGCCGAGCCAGCCAGCGTCCAGCGATGCCGCCGGCGCCAGGCAGTGCCGCGGCGCCAAACCCGCATCCAGCGTGCCGCCCGTATGAGCGAGGGTACGCCCGGCGCCAGGCAACCAGCGTCAGCGTGCGCCGGCGCCGAGGCGAGTGCGCGGCCAGAGCCAGCCAGCGTCCAGCGTCTTTGCGGCGCCAGGCGAGTGCCGCCCGGCGCCGAGGCCAGCCAGCGTTCAGCGTGCGCTGGCATGGGCGAGTGCCGCCCGGCGTAGGCCAGCCAGCGTCCAGCGTGCCGCGGCGCCAGGCCATCTCGCCGTCCGTGGGTTTTCGTTGTTCGATCTTTCCCTCGTCGATCGTTTGCGGAAATCTTTTGAGTTTGGGAAGGTCTTTAGCGTAGATTTCGAGATAACCGTTTTGACCCCAACAGTTAGCCCCAGCCCGTAAGGTCGGAGGCGATTTTCTTGGTGATCTAATTTTTTGAAAATCGAAATCTTTGGCTAAGGATTTTTTCATGAAGAACACGTGTCTTCTCCTCCTTTTTTCTTATAAGTAGCCAACCCTCCTTGTCATTCTTCACATCTTTCCAAGTTCTCTCTTCTTCTCTCAAGAAAGAAAATGTCTTTATCCCAAGTTGAAAAGAGTGGCTGATGTTGAGATGGGCGAGGCCGGCCAAGCTTCGTCGGTTCCGGCCAGTCAAGCTCCGCCCGTTCAGGTCGTTCAAGCCATTCCGTCCCTGGCTGATGGGTTTGATTCTTTCAAGGCTAAGCTATCCGGTAGTGCTGCGAAAGGCTTAAAGCGAGGACTGAGGCGCCGATGTTCCTTCCGGCTCCAACTCCTTTGCCTGCTCCTTTGGTTCCTAGCTCGAAGTCCCATCCGATGCCCTCCGTCTACAGAAGGGTTATTGTTCCTGAACAGACTCTCGATGTTCAGATCCATCCATCGGGTTCTTCGACTGCCCGATCGTGATCTTGGAAGAGATGGCGCGATAGAATCTGCACTTCTTCGGTGAAGAGGAACTCGTCTTGGGACTGCCAGCGGCTGGTACAGCGCCGCTGCCAAAGGAAGGGCAAGAGCGGCCTGTGTCGGGCGAAAAAGCGGTCGCGAAGAGCGACCTCTGAGCCGTTGGCGTCATCGTTCAAGGTTCGATTTTGTCCGTAATTCTGCACCGTTTTTATATTATTTTTTGCGATGATACCTCCTTCCTTTTGCGAACAGTTTGTGTCTCTGATCGATGGAATGCTTGGCGAGTCGCGGATCGAGGAAGTCATTCGTCTATCGAAGGAACTGGAGTCGTCGCGAGAGCGCTGAAGCGTACTAAGGCGCGTGCGGATGTCGAGGACACCCATGCGCCAGGCGTCCCAGCTTGAGGTTAAGTATCAGCGATCTTGGTAGCGACAGGAAGACGCGAGCTTGTTACTCAAGGTGAAGAAAGAGAGAGTAAATCCTCGGAAGTCCGCGTCTTCGGGAAGGTCGAGCTCTCACGAGGAGATGGCGCCCGTAGATCCTCGGAGGTTGCCGATGCCAGCGGCGACGACTTCTATGGTCGGCGAGGATGGCCATCCTGTTTGAGTCCTTGATAGCTGTCCGTAAGAGGACTTGGCTTTAGCGAGGATCGAGGAGTCTGAATGAGCTCGAGCTGCTCGAGGTAATGAGGCCCGTCTTTGGACTTGGAGGAAGCCAGATTATCGTCTGTAAAGGAGAGAGTGAAGCGACCACGAGGAGATTCGGTCGATCCTCGCCGGTCTGCAAGCTGAATGCACCTAGCTCCGACCTCGAAAACTTCAGAAGATCGAGGGCGGGAGGAAGATTGCGCGAGGTTGGGCGAGACGGGTAGTGGCGATCGCGACCGAGGCGACGGCGGGGCTGTCCTGTCGCCGAGTGAGGATGAAGATGGCGCTCTGGGGCGCCTAGGTTTATCCATCCCTTACGGGATTCGTTCTTTTATGTGTTTCGGCGTTTAAGAGGCCATGATGTATTACGGGACTGGCGTTGGTGGCTTCCTGCCCCTTTTGGGGTTTTGTTTGAATTTCAGCGGTCTCAATCTATGAAGCGTTTTCGATTATTCACGAACTTCAGTTTTTGAAGTATGAAAGAGGGTGTGAGTTGTCGTCTCATTCCTAGTTCCCGATGATCACCGTACCTATTATGCATAAAGCGAGATTTCCAGCGGTTTACCGATTCTGTGAAAAACTTCGTGAAGCGAATAGGCTTAAGTGAAGAGACAAATTTTTGGATCTCGTATACCATACTATGTCGTGAGATGTCAAGATCCAGCGTGGCTGGTTTAGGGCAAGACCTAGGTTTACTCGGTTGAGGCTTTGCGATGACAAATCGGCTTTCGTTTTCCTGTTTCGCGATTTTAACCACTTCGTACCGTTTAAAATCCGCGAATGTTGTCGGCTTATATGATTTGTTTTGGCGTGAGTCGAGCTACTTCCTTTACGTTAGAGCTAGACTAAAATTTTGGATTTCTTGTATAGCGCTATGTTTATCCTTGTCGGATGTAAGAGAGCCTACCCCTCGAAGGCTATTTGTCTATTTAGGGCGTTAGAGTTGGTTTGTTGTGATCAGCAACAACGAAATGATACCGTTTTGAGGAATGCGTTTGTATGTTTAGAGGCGAAGATTTAGATGCGTGATGTTTTCGCGAAAAGAATGTCCTTCAAAGCGTTAGCGGCGATCGCCATCTGAAGGTTGATTTTTCCTTATGCAGCGTCTCGTGTTGAAGCGTTTGCGGGCTTTAGGGATGTTTTTCGCGAATGTTAAGCCAGAAAACTGTCGTTTCCGTTTTGGCGGGACCAAGGGGGCGTAAAGTTTGACCGAGGGAGAAGCGTCCGCATTCACAATGCCTCGTGAAGTGTTGGCCATCGGATTTGTTTTGGATGTGATAATCGGCTTAGTGGACACTAGATCGCCGTTGTGGCGAAGGCTGATTTTGAAAAGTCGTGAAAAAGTTTCAAAATTTTCAAAATTTGTGGGAGTATCACGGTATCGTACCCTCCCCTTTTAAATTGGGGGATAGCTGAATCAGCCGATTAGTTGCCTACGATACCCTTGTCTAGGGATCAAGCCATCGTAGTTCTTTTGTACCACGCTTTATCGTTTAGTGGTAGTATTTTTGAGGTGCATCGCATTCAAGTTCTCGGGATTTTGGCGTCTTGCATGTTTGCGATTTGGTATGAACCTGGTCGGACTACTTTTATGACTTTATGCGGTCCTTCCGGTTCTCCCGGTTTTCCTGTGTTTCGTTCGGTGTTTTGGAAGACTTTGCGTAAGACTATCGCCTTCTTTGAACCTGCGATGGCGTCGTTTGAGTTGTAGTACCTTGACGGCGTGCTGGTAATTATGGATTCGAATGAGTGCCTGGTCGGCGTTCATTGATAGTCGAGGTGTCCAGCATCATGGCGTTGTTTAAATCCTCTCTTTAGGGAGGAATCTTCTCCGCACTCAGGGAATTCTACTTCCGGGGATCATACATTCCGTTCATTAGCGAGGCGAATGGAGTTTCACCGTGGCCCGTCTTGGGGTTATGCGATCGCGACCAAAGAACTCGCCGAGCTCCTCGCCCATCGCCCTTCTTGGCGTCTGAAGCGTTTCTTGAGTCCGTCGGGGCGGTTTGTTTATGGTTTCTGCCTGTCCATTGCATTGCGGATATCTGGGAGTTGACTTTGTAAAGTCATTATTTTCCATTTTAGCAGAATGCTTCGAATCAGTAGAGATAAATTGAGATCCATTATCATTACGATTTACGTCACGGGACCCCATGTCTAGTTATGATATGTTTCAGGGCGAAGTTCTCGACTTATTATGTCCTTGATACTTAGTAGGATTCGCTTCTACCCATTTGGAAAAAAATCCAAGTAGGAATAGGGAGAGCGTTTTGTTTTGATGGGTGCATGGGTCCGGCGATGTCCATGGACCATCGCATGAAAGGATAGGGGATGAGATCGAGGAGAGGATCTCCGGGTTGATGGATTGTTGGAGCATGCCTTTGGCATTTCGCAGGCGAATTTCTGCAGTCTTTACCATGGTTGGCCAATAATAACCGTGGCGTTTGATTTTAACAGCGAGATCTTCGCTGAGAATGATTTCCATATGATCAGAATGGACCTCCTTCATGATTCTTCTTGCTCTCCCCCTGCATGCCATGAGAGGAGACGGAAAACACCACTTATAAATTTCTCCCTCTATCGTGACATACCGTGCAGCTTGGGTTTTACTTCTGAGCAGCCCATTTTTGGCGGGTAAGGTTCCATTCACGATATAGGCTTCGGATCGGTTCTAACCAAGGGCTGTCGCAGCCATGCCGATTGGATTCACATCAGCTTCCGGCTGATCTCGACTTCTTCCATCTTCAATCTGTCACGGATTAGATTGGCGACCACTGGTGGCCCGATGCTTTCGGATGCTCGATGAATTGGCCAGGATTACTCTTTGGAGCCGGATCTGAGCTTGGCGAGGGCAAAAGGCGTCAGCCTGGGCGTTTTCGGCGAGGAATTCTGGTCAGAGCTGAACTGTCGAAATTCGAGCCAGTTCTTGGGCGAGTTTTAGATATCGTCCATCCTTTAGTCTCTCGCCTCATATTCTCGATGTATTGATTGGCGACTAACTGAAATAATCATAAAGCGTGAATATTACGGAGTTTTAACCCATTAGCCAGCCGATCCGGGCGAGTGCTTCGTATGCCTCATTGTTTGAAGCGTGAAAAGCCAATCGGAAGACTGTTCTAGGATTTCCCGTTAGGAAGGTGAGTCGTATTCGATTCGGATCCTTGTTTGGATGAAGATCCGTCGGCGTGGAGGACCCAAGTTGAGTTTGGTTCCTCGTTAATCATGTCTCAGTGGGTAATTCTACCAAGAAATCGCCGATGCCCAGGACTTTCGCATCGTTAGGTATTGACGTCGTACTCACTCGGTTCGATTGCCCATTTTGCGAGCCTCGGATTGACTTGGACTATGCAGGATTATCCGTGGCGAGGCGATGGTGAGAACCACTATAGCGTGAGACTGGAAATATGGTCTTAGTTTTCTTGCTAGGTTATGGCGAATCTAATTTTCCATTAAAGTGTCGAGTTTCGCATCAGTAGCGTCTTGCTACGTAAAGATTGGTTTTGTTAGCGCGTTCTTCACCATTATCAAGACACCACTGACCGCCGTTGCGAAAACTGCGATATAGAAAAAGAGTTCACCTTCCACCGGTTTCGCGAGGACTGGTGGAGTGGCCAAATAATGTTTCAATTCTGGAAAGCTTTTCACATTGCCGGACCATTCGAACTTCTTGTTTCCGCTGTGTCACCGTAAAGCGGTAGCACTTATCCGTGGGCGTGAGATGAAGCAGCTTCAAGCCACTCTTCGGTTAGCCTCACGGACTTCGCTTGGTTCGGGGAGACCATTTCTATCAGTCGTCGATTTGTTTTGGGTTGGCCTCGATTCAGCGATCGTTCACGAGTATCGGAGGAACTCCACGATGCTTACTCGCGAATCTACATTTTGCGGGTTGAGTTTCATGTTATCTTTGGTTGAGTGGTGCAAAACATTCCTCTAGGTGGGCTATGTGATGCGTGTTAAATCGAGAGATTTTCTGAGCATATCATCGATGTATACTTCCATAGTTTTCGAGTTGTTCAGAAAACATTTTGTTGGATGGCTGATATGTTGCACCTGCGTTTTAAGACGAGGCATTACCTTATAGCAATCGTTCAGCGGTGCTGTGATGAGCGCCAGTTTTCAGCGGTCGTCGGGATTCATCATGATCTGATTGTATCGGAAAAGCGTCCATGAATAGCGAAGCTTGTTTCCCGCGGTTGCCGACCAGCCGGTCAATGTGTATGGGGAGAGAAGCAATCCTTTGGAAGGCTTTATTCAGATCGTGAAATCGACACAGACCGCCATTTGCGTTTTCTTTTTACCCGCGGCCGGTTGGCGAGCCAGTCCGGATACCTGACTTCTGTTATCGACCCTACTTTGAGAGTCTTTTCGACTTCCTCATTGACTCGGGCCGCTCGAGTCCCAACTTTCGTCTTTTTGTTTCACGGGTTTGTGAGTTGAATTAGATGTTAAGTTAAGTGACATGTTAAGCTAATGTCGATTCGGCATATCCTCCACAGCCGATGCGAGGAGGTTCTTTTGAGGCATCGCGATGAGCTCGCTTTCATCGGTTCCTTGAGGTTAGCTCGATCTCGACACCGTTCGGGGAAAGAATCGTCGAGACAGATTGAAACCACCGGTTCGCAGGTTGGTTCAGCTTCCCTTCGGGGCCTCGGCTCTTTGGGACTGCCGAAGGTCTCGGTGAATCGTTAGCAGTTTGCTTTCGAGTTTTGATTTCAGAATTTTTCCGTTTTAGTTGGTGGCGAGGTAGATTTCGCTGCTCGTGACTACCATGTATTGTCTCGACCCGGCGTTGGGAACTTGAGGCATAGGTGGAATGTTGATGGGATGCATGGAGTTTAGCCAGGGAGTTAGACTATCGCATTGTAGGATGTTGGACTATCGATCGAATTCCGTGTTCTTGGCCGCTCGGCTTTGACTAGGAGGTTAGTTGAGCGAGAGGTCATAATTTCCCGAGAGTCGAATCTGGGCTGGGGTCATCGTAAGGATGCCAGTCGGCCCATCCTCTCGAGGGTGCTTTTGTAGATAATATTGGCGAGCACGGTGTCGACCAATACCCTACTTCGTCAATGTCTGGATCGTGAGTTACGATGCGAGATGGTTGTGAGGTTGTGATGCGGGCGTTGCTCGATCCTCGAAAGATCACGATGTTGCGGGCTGGCGAAGAAGTCATCTTGAACTTTGATCGATCGATGGTTTCGAGTTAGAGAATCCGTCCCCTCTCCTGGCGCCAAAGCCGGGAACGAAATTCACACCGTCAATTTTCGATAAATAAGATTGCGGAGGAAAGCCAAGTGAACCCGACTTTCCACGAAGGTCAGTTCTCTGCGTTGCCACGAAATCGACAAAGTAAGCAGAAGACAAAAATAGAAATTGAATTATTTGCGAAGGCGTTTTATTAGATAAAGGAAGCGAGTACAAGGATTCTCCGAAGAGACAAAGAGTTGCGATTTAAAGAAAAGATAGAGTCGCAGGCAGCCAAGCGTCCTAAGCCTTGCTCGTAGTCTAACTACCTAAACCACAGTTTTTTAAGCCGGGATGCTCTAAGTCTAATTCACCGTTTTTAGGATGCCTTTCTCTTCTGCTCTTGCTCTCCTTATATACCCACCTCTAGGTCGGTTTGCCTTAGGGTGATGGGCCTGCCTTTGGGCCCAAGCTTATCTCTTCAGGAAATGTTCCATTTTAGTAGGTCTTTAATAATTATCTCGAGTTTTCATTATCTTTCGATGACTTGATGTTTATCCGATGTCACGTAGAATCGGGTAAACGCTATAACCTGATTGGACCAAACTCACGAGGGCTGATCAAACAAGCTAAAGGCGGGAATGAACGAACGCGATAGGACCCGAGACGGGCGAGGGCAGCGGACCGGCGCCAGACCGACCAGCGATGGATGCCGCCCGGCGCCAGGCGAGTGCCGCCCGGCGCCAGGCGAGTGCCGCCCGGCATGAGCCAGCCAGCGTCCAGCGTGCCGCGGCGCCAGGCGAGTGCCGCCCGGCATGAGCCAGCCAGCGTCCAGCGTGCCGCCCGGCATGAGCCAGCCAGCGTGCCGCCCGGCATGAGCCAGGCAGCGTCCAGCGTGCCGCCAGCGCCGAGCCAGCCAGCGTCCAGCGTGCGCCCGGCATGAGCCAGCCAGCGTCCAGCGTGCCGCCAGCGCCGAGCCAGCCAGCGTCCAGCGTGCGCCCGGCCAGGCGAGTGCGCCGGCGCCAGGCGGCCAGCGTGGCAGTGCCGCCCGGTATGGAGCCAACCAGCGTCCAGCGTGCGCCCGGCATGAGCCAGCCAGCGTCAGCGTGCCGCGGCGCCAGGCGAGTGCCGCGGCGCCAGGCCAGCCAGCGTCCAGCGTGCGCCCGGCGCCAGGCGAGTGCCGCCCGGCGCCAGCCAGCCAGCGTCCAGCGTGCCCGGCGCCAGGCGAGTGCCGCCCGGCACCAGGCGAGGAGTGCCGCGGCGCCAGGCCAACCAGCGTCCAGCGTGCGCCGGCGCCAGGCGAGTGCCGCGGCGCCAGGCCAGCCAGCGTCCAGCGTGCGCCGGCGCCAGGCGATCTCGCCGTCCGTGGGTTTTAGTTGTTCGGTCTTTCCCTCGTCGGTCGTTTGCGGAAATCTTTTGAGTTTGGGGAAGGTCTTTAGCCGTGATTTCGAGATAACCGTTTTTGACCCCAACAGGTACCTAAAAGATTGGTTAGATAAAAGTGAAAATTAAATTATCATTATCCTTTCTTGACTCAATAAAACCATTTTGAAAACATTTTTTATGAAATCAAAGGTAAACAGCATCGATAACATCCCCAGTTTAAATCATACACGTCCCCGATGTATAACCAGTCAAGTGAAGGCATAGGTAATAATAAAGTACATTGATATCTTAAAGTTTAGAGCGATATACGACCGGCGTTAGCGTATCGTCGATGTTGAGTCGTCTTCGTCGATAAACCGTTTTGGTTCATGTCGTCGATATCGACAGTGTCATGTCGGTCGATTTCAGTGGCAATCGTCTAATTGTAGCTGCAAGAAAAACAAATCTGAAAAATAAAATCTTAAAGATAAAAATAAAATGAAAAACTACCTAACGGTGGGTTGCCTCCCACTCATCGCTTTGATTATAGTCATCGGCTTGACTTTGGATGAGATGAGTTCTTGAGATGAAGTCGGATACTTGTTGAGAAACAAGTATCCTCGTATCTTTCTTCTCCCGAACCATCGTCAAATAGGCTTCTTGTGGCTTCATATTCTCTGGTTCGTTTCTCCTTTAACTCAATCAACTCATCAGTGATCCTTTGAATCCTTTCTTCATGACTTTCAATGCTGACCGCGTGCCATCTATCTTCTATAGGCATGTTTCGAAGGTCACTATGGTCTGCTTGCATTGAATCGGTTGGATCATCTTGTCTTGGATGGAGCTGGTATCGATCGATTCCTTGGTTGAAATATTGGTGGATGGCTGTTGAAGTCTATCGTCGATCGCTGGTTGCTTTCGATCGATCGATTCTAAGAGCGAGGTCTGTTCACAAGCTGTCTGAATAGCTTTGATTTCTTTCGCATCCCTTCTATGCTAGATTCCATGCTTCCAACCGTTAACAAGCGGAAATCGTTTGGTCTAGGCGTCTATCTTGTGAATCATCCGCTTGTTATTGTTGTGTATACATCATCAGCTAATTTATCCAATCGAAACTGGTACGGATCTCAGAAGTCGTATATCGATCGATGCAACAACTTGCTTATTGGTTGATTTTTGCTTCTTGATTCTTGTGAAGCTTCTCTGCAAAGAGCTTCATCTGCTCGTCGATTTCAGTCAATAAGCCTATCGATCGATGTGAGGTTGAGCTCGTCGTCGGCCTTAATCGATGCCTAATAATCAAGTTGGCGTTGGAACTTCTCAGCCTGCTGCGTAGTATCTATCGTGAGTGCGAGTTCCTCCACTTCTTTGTCTACTAAGAAGTGTATATCAACAATTTTCCTCTCAACTGCTTTCGGCGAGTCAATCCTCCAAAGGATTGCAAGGTGCGCGAGGTTCATATCTGCATGTGCTTCATTGATAAGGCGGATATATCTCCTCATCTCTTACGTGCAGATTCTAAGATCTGCTAGGTTGTCAAGATCCTTCACGGGTTGTGGTTTGTTTGATGCTGAGGCGAGCTTCGCTTTCTTCAATTCTTTCGGATATCTCAAGAGACTCATCAACCTCACGTTTTGAGTAAGTGGTCGTCGATGTGGATGTTACTCCGTCGATCGATATTGATCTTTGGCTATGGTTTTGTGCCTTGCGAAGATCTTCAAGTTCCAGCTCAAGGCGTTCAACCCTCTTGAGTAATCCTTGGTATGCGAACATCAGTTCATCTCACTTGAAGCTTGTCGTGGCCTCTTCCAAACTCTTTTCCATGGAGAGCTTTTCCCATTTCGTTCTCCAGTAAACCGGTGAACATCTCGTTGATCTAGTCCTTGGTGTAGGTTTCTTGCACCAATTCTCTTCTTGTAAATGAACTAGCGTGCTCGGTAGCAGAGTGTAGGGCTTCGTCCATTGAAGTTCTTTGGGCAGTTTCTTGATGTCGTCTTTAGAAATTCTGATGGCGTCACCATCTATTCCTCCAGCAAAACCATTCTCATCTCTGTAGACCCCATACTCATCTCTCTGCTCCCAAAAGAATTTTCGAACTCGATATCAAAAGGCTCTCTTTCGAATTCGGGACACTTATCGATCGATCGCGATACAATCTGTATCGATCGATTTCTGATGAATATGGATCCTTCTGTTGAGATGGTTATCCTCAGCTTCCTTTGGCTCGGTTGTTGTGTCTGCCCTCCGGTGCTGATAATGGTGGTCTGGTCCATAGCTTTGTTGCTGGAATAGGTTGTGGGATCCATTGGCTAAGCGTAGGGCGTCTGCAATGTCTTCTTTGGATATGTAGAGTGTTAGTCCATCCATTGGCGTGAAAAACCTTGTGAATCCCTGAAAATACCAAACTCATCGGGATTAGATTTCGAAATTAAGTATATTTGAATGTGTTACAGGATGGTTGGTTTTATGAATCGGATCGATTACACTGGTTCGAATCGATCGATGGTTGTTCAACTATCGATTGATTGTACTTGTGCCATGTCGATTGATGAGACTTCTTGGGTTGGGTGATGTATGTTGGTGTGGCGGTCACCATTGCTCTCTCGTACTGGTAGTCGCTTGCCCAGCTCGATTGAGTAGTCTCCGTCTACGCTTGTTGTTGACTTTGTTGTCGAATGATGCGAGGCAAGTAGTATCGATCGATGGGGAGAAGGCCACTCGATCGATGTCGTGATTCGAGGTTGTGGTCTAGAAGTCGATCTTCATCTTCGAAGGTTTGACATTCTATAGCTCTCTCCTCCTCGTAATCATCGATATCTCCTCAATATGAGTAGTATTTGCAGCATATGGTGGGATGTAGTAGTCGTTCTCCCGCGTGTTTACCAAATCACCTTACGGAAACTCCTCCTCGATCTGATTGAATAGTGAATCGATCGATGACCATGTGTGGCTGTCGATCGATGTGCATTGACCAGAGATGATCGATGAGACTGTCCTACTATCGATCGATTCGGTTCTGTCTCCATTATTAGCCTTGTGAGTCGTATTCATCTCCACAATAGCAAACAACTACAAGGTCGAGTGTCTTGGATCTTTTAGGGACCTTGATGACTTCGTCTTGGATCATAGTAGACCGTAGGGTTGATCGGGGTTAGGCAGGTTTGTTTGTCGAAGGTTGCGGACTGCTCCACTGTGGCTAGGAAGGCTCTTCCAAGTAGTAAAGAAGTAGGTAGGGTTATCTTGGCGTCCAAGACATGGAAGTCCACTGGAATTAGGGCTTCTCCTATGGTGACTTCAAGGTTTCTCACAATTCCTCGAGTTCGCTGAGAACAATCCACAAAGATGAGCGATTCTTGATGGCTCTATCTTCATACCTAGATGGTCTGCTATCACCTTGGGTAAAATGCTAACTCCAGATCTGTATCACATAGGGCACGTGGAAGTTGATCCCATGGACTGAGCAAGGAACAACAAACTTCCACTGGATCACCCTTCTTCTCTAGTTTGATCCTCTTCTTCATACTTTCTCGACTTGGTTGAACATCCTCTTGATGTCTTCTACGTCTCCTTGGTTTCTCTGAAAAACATCCACAATCTGTGTGAAAAGTAGGCTTCTTCAAAGGGTTTCTGTAGGTATCCTTAGAACTCTCTTTTGAAACTTGCCAACTCTTTCTCATTAACTCCTCTTTTAAGGTGTTTAGGAACATTCTCTTTCCTTTTTCTGAGAACTCTGCCATCTTTTTCTTTTCTATCTCCATTGGATCAATAATATCCGTGGGCTTCTTCATTATGGCGGTTGGTGGGGTTTACGGAAGGCTTAGATTGCTCGGTGCATTAAGTCGTGCAACATTTATCTTGGGAAGTTGCACTGGTGTGATAACTGAATATCGATCGACAGCACGGTGTGTCGATCGATTTCTTTATCAATCGATCGTCGATAGGTCGTCGTCTGTCGGTCGGCGTGGTAGAGCTGGCGGATGTGGGTGTTTTGCTGCAAACTCCTCGTGAGTAAGTATCTTCCGCGTTACTTGTTGGTGGATTCTTCAAGATCCATCAGTCGATGCTTTCGTCTTGTTCCATCGATCGATTGTTGTTGGCATCGTCGATCGATGTGGTGATCTGACATCGATTCCATTGGTAGCCGCCAATTCTTCGATCTGGAAGTCTTCCTCTTGCAGCTTCTCTTGCTTAACCACTCTCCAAAATCATCCTCTATGATAGCGGCGTTGTGGCTTGTTGTTTCTTCTCAGTCCCTTTTCACAAAGCTTCCTGCATCTTAGGCTTCTCTGTCTGAATCACTTGAGTCTCAGTTTCTTCACATGGGTACTCAAAGCATCAAGCTTTGTATTCAAAGTGGTGTGAGCGTCGATCTTTCCATTGAAGTTCACCTCTAAGCTGCTGGCTTTCAAGAACTTTCTGAGCATGTCTTCTAGCTTTCATTCAGGGTTGGTGTGGGTGGCTTCATGTAAGATGAGTTTCCATAACTCTGTTGTTGTTGGGATTGCTGCTGTTGAAGTTTCCTCTGTCATGTGAAGTTTGTTTCCTTGGTTTCCGGACCTCGAAATCCGGTTCCACGATCAGTTGACTTCGCTTACGTGTAGTCATCTTCTTCATCATTCGCATCCTCCATGGCAGATTTGCTTTTTAGCGGTTCGAACATTGTCAAGTGTAGCTTGTCCCTCATTTATATGTTCCTTTCAAGGAGCATTTGCGAATCTTGCTGCTACCTGATGTTCTTTGTCGTTGCGGATGCTAGGTTGTCTATCAGCTTCACGGCATCTTGAGTTCCTCGTGGTGAAGTTGCCTTCACTAGCGGTGTCTAGAGCCATGATATTTCAGTCGCGATACCTCACGAAGAAAGTCTTGAGCAGTACGCTGTTGAATCCATAATTGTGGTAACGTCTGGTAAGACTTGAATCTGATCCGTATCCTTGAATGACTCTCCAGGCTCTGATTGAATGTGGCAATTTTCCTCCTTAAGTCTTCAGCGTGCATCATCAAAGTTGCAAAAAATGCATTTTGATGTCGCTCGGATGTAAGAGATCACTGGTGGTAGGCTGTAAGCCGAAAAGCTTCTCGGATAAAGAGTGTTTGAAGAGCTTCGAGAAAGTAGTCCACGGGGACTCCATTGGATTTGATAGCAGATATCGATCCTCGAACCTCTCGATGGTCCATGGGATGCTCCTTTGGACAGCCCATAGTAAGGTATCGTCCCGCAAGTGTAGTACTGCGGCTTGAGCTCGAAATCGCCTACGAATAGCGGGGGCGAATGGCTGATCTGTTGGTGTAGAACTAATCTGGGCGGTTGTAGTCAGCTTCGTGTTCGAGCATCCTCTTCTGAGTTGAGCGGCTCATGTAGGTGCAGTTTACGGCTCGAGGATTACTTCATTAGAGCATTGAGTTTTTGACTGCTTCATTACGAAGGTGACCTTCTTGGTCGCGCCAAGTCTCCATTCTCATCTCGTGTGAGAATAATAGGCACAACCATGACGTGAATAGTATCGATCGATGCGGTTAGGGGTATCGATCGATATCGGATGAAAGATGTCGTTCCATGGTGAAGTGGCGTCGGTCGGCGTGAAGGTGCGGTGTCGGTCGACAAAGATGGTGTCTCGGATTAGAAGTGCGTCGGTATCGGTCGACGAGCGGTTGATGGTGTCGATCGATCGCGGAGCAGTTTCCTTAGCGGATTGAGCGTTCCAAGCTAGCGAGGTCTTCGAGAACAAAGTTGAGATTCCTTGTTGCTTACGGTGCTGCTGGGCATGTATCGAAAAGACAAGAAAAAATTTTGTATCGAGAAAACAAATTAAAACAAAATAGAAATAACCTAGACCTAATCAGTTAGATCCTATTGTATCAAAGCTCCCGACAGCGGTAAATTTGATATCACTCAAATTACCCAGGGTGACTTTACTCTCTCAAATAAGAGGTTCGGTTGTAGTACTTAGGGATCGAATCAAAGAGAGCTAGTGTACAAATAAGATGCAATCTTAATGACTATGCTAGGTTGAAAATAGTTTAAAGTAAAGTGCAGGTTTTTGAGTAAGGATGAGATTACTCAGTTGAAAGGATTTGGTTTTGAAAACAATAAAGAAAAGTAGTTAGATTCAGGGTAAGTATTCAGAATTGAGGATTATAAATACTATAAAGGCTAACAAGTTGCTTGCATGATATGTCGAGCTCAACACTTATTAAATGAATCCATCAGCTCTGCATTATTTAGACCATCTATTACTTAGATGCTAAATGGTGTTAGATCGGCTACTTCTTCGCTGGTATCATTCGATAGTTCGATAGGAATATCGACCGATACACCCTCTACTCGTCGATCGATTACTCTATAGGGTATCGATCGATACAACTCTAAGCAAGCTTTATCTTGTGAGTTGATACAATGCTCACCATGATCTTATATCAGCTTTGCATATCTCAAGAGGTCATAGCATGTTTAGGATGTTATCAGGTATTGCATGTAATAAATCAATGCAATCCAAGTTCATGTTCTAGGTAGCTAAGCTAGAAAAGCATTAATGAACAATCCTAACAATAAATATCACAACTATAGCAATTATAGGCTGGGGCTAATCCCTCATATCCTATTTAAACCCTAAATCTAACAAGTGAATCTACTCAGACATGGCTAAGTAGTTCATAGCAACAAGGTAATAATAGGAGTTCATAGATATATTAGAGGAATGAACACTTAAGTTCCAATCACAAATCTCTTTAGATCTTTCCTCTAGATCTAGAATCCTATAACCTTTGTAAATAAAGAACTGAAAGAAAATGAGTAGAAGTAGAAGAAACTCTTAAAACTTCTATTACTGTAAAAGATTGTATATGAAAGAGAATTGAATGAAAAGAAAGCTTGTTTTTAATGCCAAAACACTTAGGCATATAAATATATGAGTTCATTAGGTTAAAAACTTCGTCGGGGGCATTCTTGTAAAAGTGATATCTTGGGCTTCAAGTTAGGCCAGGTCCAACTTGTCTTTCACCGCCTCAGTATCGATCGATAGTACAAGGTGTACATCGATCGATTATGGTCTCGATGTATCGTCCTTCGGCTAATGTGTGTCGATCGATGTGTAACTCTTACGTCGACCTCTGATCTTGATCTCGGGTGAACTCTTCTTTAAGCTCCAAAACGGCACCTAAAACATCATTTTTCTCCAAAATGCTTTTGAACGTGAAAACATATCTAATAGACTCCAAAACATAGATAATAGTAGTAAAAACACTCATATACCAGAGGTAAAAACGGGTAAAATCCATGGTATATCATTCACTTACTGGCTTTTGCTCCGAAGCTCCCTCTTATCACGCTCAAGGTTGACACTTCTTTTTTTTTTTGTTTTAAGAGTGTAGGTAACGAGGCCACAATACAAATCAAAAGTCCCCTCACTCAACTTCATTAATCTTGAAAAGTCCTGTTATAAACCTAAAAACTTTTCTTTCCAATGGATCCAAGACTTGAACAAGCAGCTGAATCTGGAAGCATCGATGAGCTGTATGCTCTTATTGATGAGAATCCATACATACTTGAGAACATGGATGCGGTGCCATTTGTGAGCACTCCCCTCCACGTAGCTGCAGCTTCGGGGAACATTAAGATTCTTTTTCCTAATATGATGATCCATTTTGTGCAGATGGCTAAGCTGTTATTGGAATGTGGGTTGGTTGAGCGGAACCAAGTCGATGGTGAAGGTTTTTAACTTTCCTTGATATCTTAAGAAACCAAGGACGGAGAGACGCAGGTAGGGACTTCAAAAGCCAGGGACAGAGAATTGTAGGAGAGGACTTGGATTTGGAACAAGTTGTTGCAAAAACCGGGTGTAAAGTGGCGACTTCTGTGTCAAGATCCGGGTGCAAAAACCGGTGTGAGATTTTGAAATCACCACTCACTTTCTGGACATTCTTCTCTACATTCATGAGGCGCCTAAGAACTAACACATCAGACGAAGCTCATGGAGTGTTCCTGATTATATGCACTTTGATAATAACAGCCACTTACCAGACTGCAGTCCAGCCTCCAGGAGGTGTACACCAACCCGAGGATGATAATGCAGGTTCCGTGGTGATGAAACAGACATTCTTCATCCTTCTTTGGATTTCCAACACCATAGGCTTCTGCTGCGCTATACTCTACACCTTTTGTCTCATACCACTTGGTAGTTTGTTTGCAAATTGGTTCTTTTGGATTGGGACATCTCTGTGCATTTCTTATGCTCTAGCCATGGCAGTAATCTCACCGCACCCTCTAGTGCTTCTCTCTGCAACATTCGCCTTCTTCCTGCTCATTGGTCTCTATATCTTGTTTGAAGCTTTCGTACAACATTGGCGGAAGCATCGATCTGTAGCCCCTGAGCCCGATTGAGCTGGTTTTGGAAGGATTGATAGCATGTTGCATTTCTATTACAGGAGAAGAGAGGAGGATTCTGAGAAGGTAAAAGATGCAAACGTCAAAACATATGCCATGGCCCTTGTTTATTCTTTTTTTAATGTATTTGCAGTGATGTTCAGTTTTGTAATTTATTTACTTTTGTATATACTATATTGTTTAATACAAATATGATAATATGTAAGGAATGATTTCATGCATGTGAAGCTCGACACCATCTTTGCTTCTGTTGTCCTCTTACTTTAAACTTTATCGCCTAGAAAAAGACTCCTGGTCACAGAGCTTCTACCAGGAACAAAAAAAAACCCTTGCTGGAACGTATCCAAGATGTGAGCGTAAATGTAAAAGCAGGGTGTAAAAGAGGCGGCTTCTATTCAAAAATCAAAATCCAAACCAGAGGCAAGGTCTGATATTCTTAAATGGCCGATCACTTTGACAATGGAGTTTTCAACGCTCCTTGTGCCAAAGTTTATATAAGAGTGTCAATTCAATCCTAAGCAATTTTGAGGAAATGAGAATGCAGGTTCAAACTTAATCTAAGTGCAACCAGTTTTAGATGATTATGTGAACTAAGAACTAAGCTTAAATGCAATAAAGTAACAAACTTTCTTTCAAGATGAGGAGATAGGACCCATAGGATTAGGGATTTGATCTTGGTTGATCAAGATTCAATCTAAGATGGCAAACTTTCAATCAATCTAATTCCTTATGTCTAAACACCACACTAGACAAGCTCTTGGTCAAGATGAATGTTCATTTGCAATTGTCATCCATACGTCAAAATCCTTGACAGTAATGACTAAAACAATTCTTAAGAACAAGTCTAACAACAATCTTAGCTCCTTTAGCAACAAATTTTTTTGGTAAAGCAAGCTAAAAGCATTGAAGAGTTGGTTCAGGCATACACCTTGTGAGCAGTAAATGCCTAGAACTCTATTTTTGAGAGGCCAACTCTAAAATAGCATTAAAATCACTCAATCAAGCAAGGAAAAGAAAGATCTAACACTAAACACCTTGGATCTACACTTAATCACCCTTAATCACCCTAACTCATGAATCCAAGATAGGTCTACTCACTAATTCTCATGCTTACTCTTAAACCCATGATCACTCAAGAACACAAGAAATAAGATGAAAATAGATTCAAGGATCAATCTTTCTCCAAGAGGTTTATATGTTTCTAGAGAGAAAAAGAGACTATATTAGGGTTTTTGGAGGCTGAAACTATTTATAAGAGGGTAAAACGTATTGGTTTAATCAAATTAAACCGGGTCAAACCGGAATAAACCGGTCAACCCTTTGAAATTATGTCCATTGCGGCTTAGGCATCCCGCTCCACCAAACCGCTACATAGTCTGCATCTTTCCCGAGCGACGTCCCGTTCCCGCTTCATCAAGTCGCTATGCTCGAGCTCGTTCGTTCCCAGTGATTTAGCTATTTCGCAACACTAAACCGCTCAATAGCTTGAAATCGATGGTCTTCTTGTTGAGATAAGCTTGAAGAAAGCTTAAGGTGCAAGCAAAGTTATTCCTAGTTTGATTATGATTACTTATAGATAAGGATCAAAACGTGTGTGGGTGTTTTACAATTAGGAATAGGTTATTATGTGTCTCTATATAACGCAATGTCGAATAATGACATTAGCTATGAGTTGTGTGAGATTGAGGCTTTAGTTTTGATTTATTTTCTAAAGCATTGAGAGATTGAATAAGAGAAGGACTTCTTATCAAAGTTTGTGTGATTCTATATTTGGTATCAGAGCAAACTCTGGAACTTTGATCGAGATATCTTGTGTTGGGATCAAAAACGGTTATCTCGAAATCTACGCCTAAAGACCTTCCCAAAACTCAAAAGATTTCCATAAGCGACTGCGAGGAAAGATCGAACAACGAAAACACCCGAGGCGCAAACGGCCTGGCGCCCGGCGGCACAGCGGGGCAGCGGGCTAACTGGCGCCGGCGGCCACGAGACAGCGAGCTGGCTGGCGGCGAACTGGGCTACAGCTGGCGCTGGCTGACACCGGCCTGGCACAGCGGCACCGACCTGGCGCCCGGCGACTGCAGACGTCGGCGGCACTCCGACCTGGCGCCCGGCACAGCGGGGCAGCGGGCTGGCCTGGCGCCAGCGGCACCAACCTGGCGGCGACGCAGCGGGATGCGGGCTGGCCTGGCGCCCGGCGGGGCAGCGGGCTGGCCTGGCGCCAGCGGCACCGACCTGGCGCCGGCGGCGCGGGGCAGCGGGCTGGCCTGGCGCCAGCGGCACCAACCTGGCGCCCGGCGGGGCAGCGGGCTGGCCTGGCGCCAGCGGCACCAACCTGGCGCCCGGCACAGCGGGGCAGCGGGCTGGCCTGGCGCTGGCGGCACCCGGCCTGGCGCCCGGCGGCTTCCGTCAGCGAATTACGGCCTGGCGTCGGTCTGCGACCCTCGTCCGATCTCGGTCCTATCGTGCCGGTTCGATCCGTCTTAGCTTGTTCGGATCAGCCCTCGTGAGTTTGGTACAATCAAGGCTACGGAATAAACATCTTCGATTCGGTTGGAATCGTCCTCAATGTTTTACGGTAGAAACTGGAGGATTGGATTTCGTGGAAGAAATCGTATAAAGCGTTTAACGACTTAAGACAAGTCCGGAACTTACCTACGATTTTCGAATTCAGTCCCAATCGGACTATGGCGGTTTATCCGATTTCCCTAAGCGTCGGATAAACATCAAGTCGCCAAAGGATAGCGGAAAACTTCGAGGATGATTGCGAAGATCGGCGAAAATGGAACATTTCACGAAGAGATAAGCTTGGGCCCAAAGGCGAGGCCCATCACCCTAAGGCAAACCGACCTAGAAGTGGGTATATAAGGAGAGCAAGAGCAGAAGAGAAGGGCATCGAAAATCCGAGAATTAGACTTAGAGCATCCTGCTAGCTTAGAAAAACTTGGGTTTAGGTGGTTAGACTAGCGGAGCAAGGCTTAGGGCGTTTGGCTGCACTGCGACTCTATATTTTCTTTGTCGCCAAATCTCTCGTCTTTCGGAGAATCCTTGTACTCGTCTCTTTCATCTAATAAAGCGCCGGGCAAATATTTCAAACTCTTATTTTATCTATTGAACTTTATTGATTTACGTGTGGCAGCGAGAGAATCGGACCTTCAAGGAAGTCGGGTTTACTTGGCTTTCCTCCGCGATCTTATTTATCGAAAATTGACGGTGTGAATTTGGTTCCCACAGTTTGGCTAGAAGGAGGGGCGGATTCTCTAACTTCGAAAACCACCGATCGTCGAAGTTCAGTATGACTTCTTCGTCAGCCCGCAACATCGTATCTTTTCGAGGATCGAGCAGCGGCCCTTACGGTCAAACCTCACAGCGATCTCCTCGTAATAGAACTCACGATCCAGGACATTGGCGTAGCAAGGGTATTAGTCGACACGGATGCTCGGCCAATATTATCTACAAAAGCACCCTCGAGAGAATGGCGTCGATCTAAGCATCCTTACGGATGACCCCAGCCCGATACTTTCGGACTCGGGAGAAATTATGACCCTCGGCTCAACTAACCTCCTAGTCAAAGCGGCAGCGTCGCCAAAAACGAATTCCTGGTGATCAATGGTCCAACATCCTACAATGCGATAGTTGGAACTCCTGGCTAAACTCCATGAGGCGATCCATCAACATTCCACATGCCTCAAGTTCCCAGCGCTTTGAGTCGAGACAATACATGGTAGTCGCGAACAGGCGCAGATCTACCTCGCTACCGAACTAAAGCGGAAAAACTCTGAAATCGAAACCTCTCGGAAAAAGCAAGCGATTCACAACTTCGCGGAAACCTTCTGGCAGTCCCAAGCTGAGGCCCTGGAAGGAAGCGTGAACCAACCTGCGAACCGGTGGTCTCAATCTGTCTCGGCGATTCTTTCCGGAGCGGTGTGTCGAATCGGGCTAACCTCAGCGAACCAATGGCGAGCTCATGCATGCCTCAAAAAGAACCTCGATGCGTTCGTGTGGGCTGCGGAGGATATGCCAGGAATCGACATTAGCATAACATGTCACGAACTTAACATCGACCCAACTCACAAACCCGTAAAACAAAAGAGGCGAAAGTTGGGACCTGGCGTGCCACCGCGGTCAATGAGGAAGTCAAAAGACTCCTCAAAGTAGGGTCGATAACAGAAGTCAGGTATCGGACTGGCTTGCCAACTCCGTCGTGGTAAAAAGAAAAAGCGGCAAATGGCGAGTGCGGTAATGCGATTTCGCGGATCTGAATAAAGCCTGTCAAAGGATTGCTTCCCGCTCCACACATTGACCGACTGGTGAAGCAACCGCGAAACAAGCTTCTGTCATTCATGGGCGCTTTTCGGATACAATCAGATCATGATGAATCCGGCGACCGCGAAAAACTGCGTTCATCGCGGACATGAGCGTATTGCTACAAGGTAATGCCTTCGGTCTTAAAATGCAGGTGCAACATATCAGCGACTTCGTCAACAAAATGTTTGCGAACAACTTCGGAAAAACTATGGAAGTATACATCGATGATATGCTCGTGAAATCTCTTGGCGAACCGCGATCATATAGCCCACCTAGAGGAATGTTTTGCCGCGACTCAACCAGCATAACATGAAACTCAACCCGGCAAAATGTAGATTAGCGGTGGCATCGGAGAATTCCTCGGATACCTCGTAGCGTATCGCGGAATCGAGGCCAACCCTAAACAAATCGGCCTTACTGATAGAAATGGCCTCCCGAGAACCAAGCGAGAGTCGAGGCTACTAGGAAGAGTCGCGGCTTTGAACGCTTCATCTCGCTCCACGGATAAGTGCCTACCGTTTTCACGAGACATTGAAGGGAAACAAGAAGTTCGAATGGTCGAGCAATGTGAAAAAGCTTTCCAACAATTGAAACATTACCTGGCCACTCCACCAGTCCTCATAAAACCGGTGGAAGGTGAACCTCTTTTCCTCTATATCGCAGTTTCATAGCGGTCAGTGGTGTCTTGATCACGAGAAGAGCGGCGAACAAAACCAATCTTTTACGTAAGCAAGGCGTTACTGGATCGCGAGCTTCGATACCTATAATGAAAAATTAGCATTTGCTGTCATAACCTCGGCAAGAAAACTAAGACCATACTTCGGTCTCACACTATAGTGGTTCTCACCACGTTCCGCTCGCGGATAATCCTGCATAGTCCAAGTCAATCCGGTAGGCTCGCCAAAATGGGCAATCGAACTAAGTGATGCGGCGTCGAATATCGCCCAGGGCGTGTGCAAAGTCCCAAGTACTTGCGGTTTCTTGGTAGAGTTACCCACTAGAAACATGACTAACGAGGAACCAAACTCAACTTGGGTCCTCCGTCGTGGATCTTCATCCAAACAAGGATCGAGGAATCGAGTCTGACTCACCTCTCCTAGCGGAAATCCTAGAACAGTCTTTCCGATTAGCTTTTCATGCTTCAAACAATGAGGCAGAATCTGAAGCACTCATCGCGAGCTGCGGCTGGCCCATGGGTTAAAATCCGTAATATTCAACTACTGCGATTCTCAGTTAGTCACCAATCAATACAGCGGAGAATATGAGGCAAGAGGCGAAAGGATGGGCGCATATCTGAAACTTCGTCCAAGAACTGGCTCGAAATTTCGACCAGTTAAGCCCACCAATTCCTCGCTCGGGCGTCGAGCCGGCGCCTTGGCTGCCCTCGCCTCAAGCTCAGATCAGGGCTCCAAAGAGTAATCGGTCGAATTCATCGAGCATCAAGCATCCCGGACCACCAGTGGTCGTCAATATCCGGGGCGAGATTGAAGATCGCGGAAGAAGTCGAGGATCAGCGGAGCGGATGTGAACCCGGCCGAGTATGGCTCGACAGCCCTTGGTTAGAACCAATCGAGCCTATATCGTGAATGGAACCTTACCGCCCGAAAAATGGAAATTTCGAAAATAAAACCAAAGCGGACGCGATGCGTCCGCGATAGAGGAGAAATTTATAAGTGGTGTTTCTCTGGTCCTCTCATGGCATCGCATGAGAAAGGGAAAAGCGAAGAATCATGAAGGAGGTCCATTACGGATCATGCGAAATCATTACGGCGGAAGATCTCTGGTTAAAATCAAGCATACGGTTATTATTGGCCAACCATGGTAAAGACTGCGAAATTAGCCGGAAGTCGCGAAAAATGCCAAAGGCATGCTCCACAATCCATCGACCAGCGGAGATCCTCTCCAATCTCGTCCCCTATCCTTTCATGCGATGGTCCATGGACATCGTCGGACCTATGCACCCATCAAAACAAAAGCGCTTCCTCTAGTCCTTACGGTTTCTTTTCCAAATGGGTAGAAGCGAATCCTACGCAGAAGTATCAGGACACCTGGTCGAGAACCGTGCGGAATATCATAACTAGACATGGGGTCGTGCGAAATCGTAACGAATAATGGATCTCAATTTATCTCTACTTCGATTCAAAGCATTCTGCGAAAAATGGAAAATCACGACTTAAAAGTCAACTCACAGATATCCGCAATGCAATGGACGAGGCAGAAACCATCAACAAAACCGTCCTTGGCCGGACTCAAAGCGCTGAAGCGAAAGGCGATGGGCGAGGAGCTCGAAGGAGTTCTTTGGTGCGCGTCAACCCCCCCAAGGCGAACTCACGGGTGAAACTCCATTAAGCCCTCGTTCACGGAGCGGAATGTATGATCCAGCGGAGTAGAATTCCCGATGCGGAGAAGATTCCTCGAAAGAGAGGATTTAAGCGATGCTATGATGCTGGACAATCTCGATCTCATCAATGGCGCCGCGACCAGGCACTCATTGAATCAGAATTACCAGCACGCTGCGCAAGGTACTACAACTCAAGCGTACTCCATCGCAGGTTCAAAGAAGCGATTTAGTCTTCAGCAAAGTCTTCCAAAACTCTGAAAGCGGCTTAGGCGGGAGCAAGCGGGAAGGACCGTACAAAGTCATAAAAGTAGTCCGACCAGGCTCATACCAAATCGCAAACATGCAACCGTCAAAATCCGAGAACTTGGAATCGCGATGCACCTCAAAAATACTACCACTAAGCGATAAAGCGTGGTACAAAGAACTTCTGAGATGGCTTGATCCTAGACAAAGTGCGTGAGCACTTCATGTCGGCAGTTCAGCTATCCCCAATTTAAAAAGGGGAGTGATGCGATGCTCTTATACTCCCACAAATTCGAAGATTCTAAAATTTTTGAAACTTTTCGACTTTTCAAAATCAGCGAAAGCGGCCACAACAACGGATCTAGTATCCACTAAGCGATTATCACATCCAAAACAAATCGGGATGGCCAACACTTCATGAAGCACTTGTGAATGTGGGCGGCTTCTCCACAGGTCAAACTTACGCCACCCCTGGGTCCAGCGTCAAAAGCGGAAGCGACAGTTTTCTGGCTGCGAACATTAAGCAAAGACATCCCAAAGCCGCAAGCGTTTCAACCACGAGATCGCGGCATAAGGAAAAATCAACCTTCACGCTGCGAGCGTCATTAAGCTAGCGAAGGACATTTTTCCACAAAACATTGCAGGCGAAATCTTAGATCTCTGAATAAGCGCACCTCAAAGCGGTATCATTTAGTTGTTGCTGATCCAACAAGCGAACTCGCGTCTAAGCGGACAAATAGCAGCCCTTGGGGTAGGCTCTCTTCGTCGACAAGGATAAACATAGCGGCTATACAAAATCAAAATTTTGGTCTAGCTCTTCGTAAAGGAAGTAGCTCGACTCACTCCCAAACAAATCATATAAGCCGACAACAATTGGCGGTTTTTAAGCGGTGCGAGTCGGGTTAAAATGCATAAGCGAAATAAGCAGCCGATTTGTCATCGCATGAAAGCCTCGGTCGAGTAAACCTAGGTCTTGCCTAAGCAATACGCTGGATCTTGACATCTCACAGACATAGTATGGTATCACGAGATCAAAATTTGTCTCTTCACTTAAGCTTTATTCGTTTCGCGAGTTTTTATGAATCGGTAAACGCGGAAAATCTCGCTATCGCGAACAATAGATGCGGTGATCATCGAGGAACTAGGAATGAGGCGACAACTCACACTCTTTCTCATGCCGAAAAACTGAAGTTCGTAAATAAATCAGCGTTTCATAGATTGAGACTGCGAAATTCAAACAAAACCCCAAAAGGGGCAGGGATTGAAGCCACCAACGGCCAGTCATTAAATACATCATGGCCTTTTAAGCGGCGAAACATAAAAAATCCCGGAAGGGATTCATAAACTGGCGGCTCCGGGCGTCATCTTCATCTCACTTTCGCGGCGGGGACAGCCTGCGCCGTCGCCTCCCTCGATCGCATCGCCACTACCCTCGTCGGCCAACCTACATAATCTTCTCCCGCAGCTCCTGATCTTCTGAGTTTTGGAGGTCGAAATTACTACTCGGCTTACAGGCGGCGAGGATCGAATCAATCTCCCTCGGTGGCCGCCCATTCTCCTTTACAGACGATAATCTGGCTTCCTCGAAGTCAAAGCGGGGCCTCATTACCTCGAAGCAACTTCGAGCTCATTCAGACTCCTCGATCCCGGCTAAGCCAAGTCCCTCTACGGACAGCTATCAAGGACTCAAACAGGATGGCCATCCTCGTCGAGGCGACCATAGAAGTCATCGCTGGCATCGGCAACCTCGAGGATCACGGCGTTCATCTCCTCGTGAGCCTGAACCTTCTCACGAAGGCCGGACTTCGGTTTACTCCTCTTCTCTTTCTTCACCTTGAGTAGCGAACTTCGCGGTCTTCCCAAGGTCGGCTCAAGATCGCTAATCTGAACCTCAAGAGCTGGGGCGTCAGGCGGCATGGGTGTCCTCGACAGTCTGCAATGCAGCCTTAGTAAACGGCGCTTCTGCGGCGACTCGGTTCGCCGATAGGCGAATGACTTCCGACCAGCTTTCGCCAAGCATTCCGTCGTCAGGGACACAAACTGTCCGCAAAAAGGAAAGAGTAAGTATCATCGCCAAGCGGTGCAGAATTACGGACCATCGAACCTTGGAACAATGGCCTGCTTGGCGGCTCGAGAGGTAAGCTTTCCTCGCTCTTCGCACCCGCCTTCGCTCGGGCGCCGCACCAGCTCTTGCCCTTCCCTTGGGCAGCAGCGGCACCAGCAGCTAGCAGTCCCAAAGCGAGTTCCCTCTTCGCCCGAGGAAGAGGTGCAGATTATCAGCGTCATCTCTTCAGGAGATCACGTCGGGAACAGTCGAAGAACCCGATGGATGGATCTGAACATCGAGAGTCTGTTGAGGACAATAACCCCTTCGTAGGCGGGAGGGCATCCGGATGGGACCGGACTGGGAACCAAGCGGCAAAGGAGTTGGAGCAGCGGAACATCGGCGTCTCAGTCCTCGCCAGCTTTGAGCCTTTCCCAGCTGCCGGGATAACAGCCTTGAAAGAATCAAACCCATCAGTCAGGGCGGAATAGCCTCTTGAGCGGCCTGAAGCGGGAGCTTGACTGGCGAACCGTGAGACTTAGCGGCCTGCGCCCATCTCGACATCAGAACCACTCTTTCAACTTGGGATGAAGACATTTTCGAGAGAGAAGAAGAGAGAATTCGGAAAGATGTGAAGAATGAGAAGGAGGGTTGGCTACTTATAAGAAAAAAGGAGGAGAAGACAGGTTCTCTCGGAAAATCCTTAGCCAAAGATTTCGATTTTCAAAATTAAATCACTCGCGAAAATCGCCTCCGATCTTACGAGCTGGGGCTAACTGTTGGGGTCAAAAACGGTTATCTCAAATCTACGGCTAAAGACCTTCCCAAAACTCAAAAGATTTCCCAAACGACCGACGAGGGAAAGATCAAACAACGAAAACACCCACAGACGGCAAGACGGCTCGGCCAAGCGCACGCTGACGCTGGCTGGCCTGGCACCGGGCGCACTCCTCTCGGCCTGGCGTCGCGGCACGCTGACGCTGGCTAGCCTACGCCGGGCGCACGCTGGACGCTGGCTGGCTCTGGCCCCTCGGGCGGACGCTGGCTGGCCTGCGCCGCGCACGCTGACGCTGGCTGGCTCGGGCGCGCGCACTCGCCTACGCCGGGCGGCACGCTGACGCTGGCTGGCCTTACGCGCACGCTGGACGCTGGCTGGCCTGGCACCGGCGCACCTCGCCTGGCCGGCACGCTGACGGGCTGGCTCGGGCTGGCACTCGCCTGGCGCCGGGCACGCTGGACGCTGGCTGGCCTGGCCAAGGCACTCGCCTGGCGAAGCGGCACGCTGGACGCTGGCTGGCCTGGCGCCGGCGGCACTCGCCTGGCACCGGCGGCACGCTGGACGCTGGCTGGCCTGGGCTCGCGGCATTCGCTCGGCGCGCCGGCGGTGACGCTGACGCTGGCTGGCTGGCGCCAGCGCACTCGCCTGGCGCTGGCGGCACTACGCTGGTCGCCTGGCGCCGGCGGCATCTGCCGCGCTGGTCGGCCTGGCGCCGGTCCGCCCTCGCCCCGTCTCGGTCCTATCGCCTTGCTCGATCCCGCCTTAGCTTGTTCGATCAGCCCTCGTGAGTTTGGTACAATCAAGGCTACGGAATAAACATCTTCGATTCGTTGGAATCGTCCTCAATGTTTTACGGTAGAAACGGAGGGATTGGATTTCTTGTGGAAGAAATCGATAAAACGCTTAACGACTTAAGACAAGTCCACAGACTTACCTACGATTTTCCGTAATTCAGTCTCAATCAGACTATGACGGTTTATCCGATTTCCTAAACGCCGGATAAACATCAAGTCGCCAAATGATAGCGAAAACTCGAGGATGATTGAAAGATCGATTAAAATGGAACATTTCTCGAAGAGATAAGCTTGGGCCCAAAGGCGAGGCCCATCACCTAAGGAAAACCAACCTAGAAGTGGGTATATAGGAGAGCAAGAGCAGAAGAGAAGGGCATCCGAAAATCCAAGAATTAGACTTAGAGCATCCTGCTAGCTTAGAAAAACTAGGGTTTAGGTGGTTAGACTAGCGAGCAAGGCTTAGGACGCTTGGCTCGCGACTCAATATTTTCTTTAATCGCAAATCTCTGCTCTTCGGAGAATCCTTGTACTCGCTCTTTCATCTAATAAAACGCCTTCGGGCAAATATTTCAAACTCTTATTTTTATCTATTGAACTTTATCGATTTCGTGTGGCAACGCAGAGAATCCGGACCTTCAAGGGAAGTCGGGTTTACTTGACTTTCCTCCGCAATCTTATTTATCGAAAATTGACGGTGTGAATTTCGGTTCCCACATCTTGCGAAGGTAAACAATGCTGACGACAAAGATGACATCAAGAAAACCACCAAGGATGGATCATCCTCGATAAAACTTCCTATGCTTAACTCCGCCAACTACACTGTATGGTCTATGCGAATGAAAATCGCCCTCAAAGTCAACAAAGTCTGGGAAGCTATTGATCCCGGAACCAAAAACGAAGTGAAGAACAATTTGGCTATTGCCCTGTTGTTTCAATCCATATCAGAAGCGCTAACTCTGCAGGTGGGGAATCTGGATACGGCTCAAGCACTCTGGGAAGCGATTCAAGCTCGGCATATTGGAGCAGAGAGAGTTAGAGAGGCACGATTGCAAACCTTAAATGCAGAATTCAATAGATTAAAGATGAAAGAAACTGATACAGTAGATTCCTTCGTCAGCAAGATATCTGAAATACCTGCAATATCTGCATCTCTTGGGGAAATATTAGAAGAATCAAAGCTTGTCAAGAAATTTTTAAAGAGTCTGCCGAGGAAAAAGTTTATTCACATCGTCAGCAAGATGTTGGATCTGAACTCTTGTAGCTTTGAAGACATTGTTGGTCGACTCAAAGCTTATGAAGAAGAATATGCGAAGAGGAGGAAGAGCAACAGGATGATCATGGGAAACTAATGTATGCGAATCAGGAATCTCAGCAGGAGACCTATGGCGGCAGAGGACGAGGACGAGGTGGATGTTCCAACTGGAGAGGGCGAGGACGTGGCAGATATGGATCCTTTGCTAGTTAGAGAGAAGCGTATAAACAGAACTCCGAGAGAGGAGCAGCTCATATTACATGTTTCAGATGCGACAAACAGGGTCATTACGCAGCCGACTGCCCGGATAGGTTACTCAAACTACAGGAAACTGTCGAGAAAAGGGATGATGGTACTCAGGAAGCGGATGATCTAATGGTACATGAGATCGTTTACCTTAATGAAAGGAAGGTGAATCCGAGTTTATTTGAAACAGAGCAAAATATGGCTAACCTGTGGTATCTTGACAATGGAGCAAGCAACCATATGAGTGGTAATTGATCTATATTTGTCAACCTCGATGAAGGAATCACAGGAAAGGTTCGTTTCGGAGACGACTCACGTATCGACATAAAAGGAAAAGGTTCCATTCGTTTCTGCTTAGATGATGGCGAAAGGAAGATGTTGAATGAGGTATACTATATCCCGGGATTAAGAAGCAATATTGTGAGTTTGGGTCAGGATACAGAAGTTGGTTGTGAAGTTAGAATGAAAGGAGATACTTTAATGTTGTTTGATCGGAAGGGACGACTAATGATTCAAACGACAAGGTCAAGAAACAAACTATATAAAGTAGTCTTGCAAGCTGATACGGCACATTGTCTTCAAATACAATCACCTACGGAGACATATAAATGGCACGCTCGTTTGGGCCATGTAAACACTGATTCGCTGAAGCTAATGATCAATAAAGGTTTAGTTGTTGGGTTTCCTCACATCACGGTTGCAAAAGAGACTTGTACAAGTTGTTTACTTGGAAAACAAACAAGACAATCATTCCCACAGTCAACTGCATATAGAGCCAAGCTTCCTCTTGAGTTAATTCATGGAGATCTTTGTGGTCCTATCACACCTCCCACACCAGGACATAAGCGATATATCTTTGTTCTAATTGATGATTACTCTCGTTATATGTGGACAGTGCTCTTAAAGGAGAAAGGCGAAGCATTTGATAAATTCAAGAGTTTCAAATCTCTTGCAGAACAAGAAACTAAAGCAACTGCGAAAACATTAAGGACAGATAGAGGAGGATAATTTCTATCCCACGAATTCAAGCTCTACTGTGACAAGCTCGGTATTAACAGACATTTAACGGCTCCTTACTCACCGTGATCGACCATGGATTTTACCCATTTTTAGCCATGGTGTATTGGTGTTTTTATATATATTTACGTAGAGTCTATTTAGAGTATTTACAGGTTCAGGTACGTTCTGGAGAAATATGGTGATTTTGGTGTCTTTTGGAGCCTTTTAAGTGCGAGCTCTTGTGAGGCAGCGTCAGATGTTTAGCTATGGATGGAGACCTTCCCACCGTTAGATTGAACCAATCTTTTGGCACATAATATATATTTGAGTTAGCTTTCCAATTCCACCGGTCTCAGGTCAATCACCATCCTGTAGCCGAAGTTATTGCCCGTTTTACTGAAGAATGGTCAGTCGCGCTGCGAGAAAGCTCGAGAAGAGGAATGCATATCGTCGATGCAACAGGGTGCATATCGATCGATATGGATCTCAGAATGGACCAAGCATATTTTATGACGATTGAAGCCCAGGAGCCACCACAAAGTTACCAAAATACCCTTGGACGACCAGAAACCCTATTGATGTGTTTTCTAAGCCATTGTTGACGGCTACGCTTTTCTTTGTGCTTTTCTATTCTATTGTTCTCTTTGTTGGGAGAGAAGGGAGGAACTCTATCGAGTCCTCTGGAACTCCTATCGAGTCCTCCTGGAACTCCATTGGTTTTATTATCTATTATTTCAGTTTATATCTATTCATCTATGATTTATGTGACAAACTTCATATGCGAATAGATCCACAGTGGATCTAGGGTTCAGATAGGTTAAAGGATTAGCCCTAACTATAGATTGCTAAGTTGTGATATTCATTGTTAGGATGTTCTTAATGCTTGTTTCTAGAGTCATGAACTAGAACCTTGATCTTAGGATTGTTTACTTACTTAACATCATCCTGAATCCATCCTAAATATGTTATGACCCTCTTGAGACAAGCGGAAGCTGATCTAAGATCATGGTGAGCACTGTATCAACTCGCGCATAAGTTATGCTTAGAGCGTATCGATTGATACTCCTATAGAGTGTCGATTGGCGTAGCTAGAGGTGTATCGATTCGATATTCCTATCGAATAATCGATCGATACTGTCGTATATAGCTGACCGCAAACACCATTTAGCATCTAAGTAATAGATGGTCTAAATATTGCGGGAGCTGATGGATTCATTTAATAGTGTTGAGCTCTAATATATCACGCATGCAACTGTTAGGCATCTATAGGATTATAATCTCTAATACCTGAATAGAAACCCTAGATCTAGCAACCATCCTTCCATTAAACAACTCCATGCCTCGTTGAATAATTGTCTTGTTCAATTTGTTTACTGCTTTATTTATTAGTTGCTATATTTGTTTACTGCTTTAAACCTATTAGCCTACCTTAATCATATAACTATTAGATCTGATTGGTTCCCTAACTCCTTGTGGATTCGATCCCTAAGTATTACAACTGAACCTCTTATTTGAGAGAGTAAAGTCACTCCTTAGGGTAATTTGAGTGATATCAAATTTGGTGCCGTTGCGGGGGAGCTTTCATCACCATTAGATCTTGTTTAGTTAGATTTAGTCTAGGTTTTGTTACTGTTCGAAAATTCTCATAATTTTTTTCTTCTTTTTCAGGTACATACATCTTAGTACCAGGAAACAATGAAGAGAGGATTTCTAGGTCCTTGAAGGAGCCTGGCTGTTTCGCCGATCCGTGAAGTCTACGAGGGAAGTATCGATCGACCCCTCAAAGCAGCATCGATCGACAGCGTGAGCCAAGCATCGAACGACACTATTTATCATGTGTCGGAAAACACTATTCATCGTGGTACTGTTCATCCGGGTACTGTTCATCGACACTATTCATCGTGGTACTGTTCATCCGGTGCTGTTCACCGCAATACTATTCATCAAGGTACTGTTCATCCTGACACTATTCATCATGATACTATTCCTTCTGTGTCGGAAAATACTGTTTATCCCGGATCGATCGACACTATTCACCCGACGTCGATCGACACTATTCACCCGACATCGATCGACACTATTCATCTGACGACGATCGACACTGTTCACCGAGGTACTGTTCACCTCGGCATTGTTCATCCGATGTCAATCGACACTGTTCATTCCCCGTCGATCGACACTGTTCATCCTGTGTCGATCGACACTGTTCATTCCCCCCGTCGATCGACATTGTGCATCCGTGTCGATCGACACTGTTCATCTCCCGTCGATCGACACTGTTCATCCGAACACTGTTCACGCAGATACTGTTCACCCGAACATTGTTCATCACGACACTGTTCATCGAAACATTGTTCACGCGGATACTGTTCATCCGAACACTGTTCATCGCAAAAATGTTCATCGCGTCACTGTTCATCGAAACACTGTTCATCGAAACACTGTTCACCCGAACACTGTTCACCCGAACACTGTTCATTTAAATATTGTTCATCGAATGTCAAGCAACGCTGCCAGCGTGGAGACAGAGAAGGACGAATGGCTGATTCTTAAGATCGATAAGAAGGTTATCTGGTGAGACAAAGAAGGTCGCCCACGCAGCAGCATGGGACAATTGATTAAAGCAGAGGGTAATGTAATCCCTGATGTAATTGATGTTGCTGAGATTGATACCTTTGATTTGACAAGCCAATTTTATGATTGGGGAAGTGAGGATCCTTTCCAAGGTCTTCCTCATGAAGATCCCAAAAACCACATCAAAGAGCTTGAGGGTCTAGTTTCAAGGCAGAAGCATAATGAAATATCCGAAGACCTCATACTCTGCAAGATTTTCCCTTATACTATCTCTGGAGGTGCTTTTAGCTGGTTCAGTAAGCTGTAGCTAAAATCTCTAACCTGTTGGGAGGACATAAAAGGCGCCTTCCTAGGTAAATTTTTCAGCAAAGTTGTAGCAGCCCGACATAAAAGGCTTGATTACATGGTGGACAAGATGATTGAAGATCGGGAAAAAGGAATAATGACTAGTATCAGTCAGATTATTGATTTTGTCTGTGGCAGAATGAAGATTTTGAAACCCGACTCCTCATGTCAAGAAGCCAACCATTCAAGTTCACCATGCGGATGAGGGTACCCGGAGGACGAACTGAGCAGAGAACAGCTGGTCAACCATAATATGGTTGAGGATGATGAACAACGTAGATCTGGAGAGTCAGACATTGTAGAAGAAGCTGATACAAGAGATCCAACTTCAGCATCGATCGACAGTAGAACCCCAGAATCGATAGATATCCGCACTTTAGAAAAAAATCGATGCAGACTTTTGTCATCGATCGATACCTTCTGTAACCCCTGATGCTACTGCTGTGAACGCTGGGACTGGACGACAGAAGACACTTAGAGATTACGATAGACCTGAGGATTTCTACGCTAAAAGGTCTGCATTGCGTCGTTCAACACCCGAGCTCTGTCCACAGGCTAAACCCTGCATATATCTCTCTTGTGGGTAAGCATCCCTTTCATGGTCTTCCTCATGAAGATCCCATTCACCACCTCGAATCATTCGAAGATCTAGCATCAACCATTAAAAGCAATGGAGTCTATGAATACTACTACTTCTGCAAACTATTTCCATACTCTCTTGCTGGGGATGCAGCTCATTGGTTGAAGAAGCTACCACGAGGATCTCTCACTTCTTGGAATGACATTGCAAACGCTTTCGTCAACGATTTTCTCTATGATGCTGCAGCAACTCTAGAGATTGAGATGAAATCTATGATGGAATATATGGTGAAAGATGATGAACAACATGTGTCTGGAGAATTGATTAACTTAGAAGAAGCTGATATTAGTGATATGAGCTCATCATCGATCGATACCCTAACCTTAACATCGATTGCCACCAGCACCTCATAATCAATCGACATAGACTTTTGTCATCGATCGATACCACTTGAAATCCCTGAAAGTTCGAGTTGTCCTCAGAACATTGCAGACTCAACACAGAAGAGCATTGATGTATCGAGTTGTTATCCTGACCAAAAAATAGAAAAAGAGATCACCATGGAAGATTTCTTGGAACTAGAAGAATTTTTGGAGTTAGAGGATGGACAACAGCTTGGAGATTTGGATTTAAGTGAAGAAGTAACTATGGAAAACTTCTTGGAGTTGGAGGAATGGCTTGAGGATTTAGATCGAACTTCGAGCGAAGCTTGATGATCAGCACGCCGGAAAAGGTCTGGAAATTTCACCAAGGCCCGGCGACATCGATCAACATAAACCTGATGAGATCGGCGACAACCACCCTACCTCGTCGGTCTACACCCACCCTACGCCATCGATCGACAGTCGCCATACATCATGGATCTACACACACTCGACAGCATCGATCGACACTCACCCAATTGCATTGATCGACACCCATGGTTGGATGAACTATCAGGATACGTGATTGAACCAGAACTGGTTGGAAAAGAACGCACGTCTAGAGACTCACACCCTGCTGTCCCTAAATATCAGAGACCACCTATCTGGACAGAAGAAGCTGATGGGTTTCACAAAAGAGTGAAGAGGATATATGACCTGTGAAGCTTATGGTTCCATCGCGGTGTTTGAAGCTGAATCTCCTATCCCACCAGATAAAGGTGTTTATCGAGTTCTTACATTGAGGTATTGGATGATCGACAGCACATAGAAGCTTCTCGAGAAAGGCCTGCGATTTATAGATGAAGTAGATAAGCGTATGAAGCACCATCGGCGACATAAGCAATCGAAATCGTCGGTACCACTTCATCATCGATCGACACTTATCAAATATCATCGATCGACACCCTTCGCGAATCAGAGCAGAATGAGTTTGAAGTGTGTCAAAATCTTTTTGATGGAGGCACCACCATGCGATCAGACAAGTCTGGGGGAAAGAAGAGGAGGAATTGGAAGAAGAGGAAAAGGATCAAGGGAGATCCTCAGTTATCATTGATTCCTCACTTCTCAGATGGTATCAGGAAATTCAGAGTGCGCATCAGATGCTTCTCACAGCCATTTGCAAAGCTTAGAGCACTCCTTATTGCTGAGATGATAGACAAAGGAGAAGAGTCTATGGAGGAGGCTTTCACACAAGAATGATAAAACTTTAAAGAGTAGATATTGAGACTTGGTTTGGAGCAAGTTCTCATTCTCATCCGGACTAAATAAGATCTCCAGAAGTCAAGCTAATGACTAAAAATAAGCGCTGAGTGGGAGGCAACCCACTGTTAGTTTTGTTTTAAATTTTGTTTTAATTTCATTTATTACTGATTCTTGCATTTAGTTATTGCAGGTCAAAAAAAAAGTTTTTGAAATTTAAATAATTGTTTCTATTACTGACTTTTTGTGTGTTAGGTAAAAGGACAAATATCCGAGGGAGACGAGTCTGCACAAGAATCGACGATGGCTGCGCAGCATCGATCGACAGAGCATCAGGAGTATCGATCGCCACTTAACTGTGTTGATTGACACTCATATCAAAAGCAGGTATACCGTTTTCCTTGTTAAATATTGTCTATATGATTTATTTTCCCACCACTCTTAGACTATATAACACTGGTGACAGTGTTGTTTAAGTCTGGGGGAGGTCCTACTGATATTGTATTTTAGTTAAAATAAAAAGAAGATCCGAGTAGACGATTGCTCAGCACATCGACCGACAACACTTCAACAACAACGATTGATTGTCTCTTCATTGTGTCGATCGACAGCGAGCAGGTTATCGTTCTTACTTGTTACATTGAGTACTTATATTTATGCTATACCCTTAAACTCTGGCTGGATATACACTGGGGACAGTGTATAATTTAAGTTTGGGGGGATGTTTACTGATATTGGTTTATTGTGAGTCTTATAAAATGTTTTTCAAAAAGTTTTTATTGAGTCAAGAAGGGGATAATGAACTTATTAGATTTATACTTGTTATCTAACCACTCTTTAGCACCATTCTAGACTTACTGATTGCAGATAGTACTAAAGATACTAAAGTGGATCAACCTGTCAACTATCAACATTTGCTGAGATTGTTTGAAGGAACCAAAGCTGACCTCCAACATTAAATCTCACTCAATTGCTTTTCTTGGGGCTAGGTATACATGGGATCGGATTCTTGAGACAATTCTGGAAGGTAAAGCCTTGTGTAGATAGTTTTATCACACTCTCTCTCTCATTTTCGAATTTAGATTTAATTTTATTCAAAAAAAATCGAAAATAAGCTTAAATATATGTTCTATGACTAGTTAGTTATTACTTAGGAAGGAATTCGAACAGGACTTGGCGGTTACCCTCCTCAAGACTTGATTCATAAGAATTCTATAGGTAAAGGATTCGAACAGGACTTGGTGGTTACCTCCTTCAAGACTTGCTTATGATGAATCTAGGATATAGGTCAAAAGAAGTGAACAGGACTTAGTGGCTACAACCATTAAGGCTTGATTCATGGAAGCCTGTCAATCTTGGTCAATGTCTTGCAAATAAGCGGAGACTTGACTAGGAGAAAATAGTAGAGAGAGATATGAACTAACTTTACTGCGAGGTCGGATACTTGTTTGAGAATCCTTGCATCTTGTGATCGATACTCCCAAGGTAAAGCCTACACTTTTATTTATGTTAAGAAATGAGGTTGGTATAGGGGAATGTCAGACAAGATTTGCTAAGTTGTTGGCTAGGTGAATTTGGTTGCTAAGCTAGGATATGGTATAATGTGCTTTTGTGATTAGGACTTTTTAAATGTCGATTGCAATATTGTAGAGGTGATGATTCTAAGTTTTAAATCATGTGAGTCCCTGCATTTTTTAAACCTCTTTCAGAGAGACTGCCTGGTTGTTTTGCTTGAGGACAAGCAAAAGGGTAAGTCTGGGGGAGTTGATAGACCATGAATCTTATCCATTTTTAGCCATGGTCTATAGGTGTTTTTATATATATTTACTACGATATAGAGTCTATTTAGAGTATTTACAAGTTCAGGTACGTTCTGGAGAAATATGGTGATTTTGGTGTCTTTTGGAGCCTTTTAAGTGTAGAGCTGCGCAGACGCGTCAGATGTTTAGCTATGGATGGAGACCTTACCACCGTTAGATTGAGCCCATCTTTTGGAACAAGATATAGATTTTAGTTATCTTTCCAATGCCACCGGTCTCAGGTCAATCAGTATCCTGTAGCAGAAGTTATTCCCGTTTTACTGAAGAGTGGTCAGTCTGCCTCGCGAGAGGAAGCTCTCGAGAAGAGGAATGCATATCGATCGATGCAACAGGGTGCATATCGATCGATATGGATCTCAGAATGTGGGCCAAGCATATTTTATGACCGATTGAAACCCAGGAGCCACCACAAAGTTACCAAAATACCCTTGGACGACCATAAACCTTATTTATGTGTTTTCTAAGCCATTGTTGACGGCTACGCTTTTCTTTGTGCTTTTCTATTCTATTGTTCTCTTTGTTGGGAGAGAAGGGAGGAACTCCTATCAGAGTCTTCTTGGAACTCCATAGGTTTTTATTATCTATTCTATTTCAGTTTTATATCTATTCATCTATGATTTCTGTGACAAACTTCATGTCTGAATAGATCCACCTGTTGGATCTAGGGTTCGGATAGGTTAAAGGGATTAGCCCTAACTATAGATTGCTAAGTTGTGATATTCATTGTTAGGATGTTCTTAATGCTTGTTTCTAGAGTCATGAACTAGAACCTTGATCTTAGGATTGTTTACTTACTTAACATCATCCTGAATCCATCCTAAATATGCTATGACCCTCTTGAGACAAGCGGAAGCTGATCTAAGATCATGGTGAGCACTGTATCAACTCGCGCATAAGTTATGATTAGAGCCGTATCGATCGATACTCCTATAGAGCAATCGATTGACGTAGCTAGAGGTGTATCGGTCGATATTCCTATAGAACAATCGATCGATATTGTCTGCGATATAGCTGACCGCAAACACCATTTAGCATCTAAATAATAGATGGTCTAAATATTGCGGGAGCTGATGGATTCATTTAATAGTGTTGAGCTCTAATATATCATGCATGCAACTGTTAGGCATCTATAGGATTATAATCTCTAATACCTGAATATAAACCCTAGATCTAGCAACCATCCTTCCATTAAACAACTCCTTGCCTCGTTGAATAATTTTCTTGTTCAACTTGTTTACTGCTTTATTTATTAGTTGCTATGTTTATTAACTGCTTTAAACCTATTAGCCTAGCTTAATCATATAACTATTAGATCTGATTGGTTCCCTAACTCCTTGTGGATTCGATCCCTAAGTATTACAACTAAACCTCTTATTTGAGAGAGTAAAGTCACTTCTTAGGGTAATTTGAGTGATATCACACCGCAACAGAACGGAGTCGTTGAAAGGTTTAACCGTACTCTGTTAGAAATGACGAGAAGCATGATGAAGCACATGAATGTGCCAAACGAGATGTGGGGGGAGGCAGTGCGACACGCCACTTACTTGATAAATCGGATAGTAACACGGTCTTTGAATGGACAGACGCCGTATGAAGCCTTGCGTCTAAAGAAGCCGAACGTTGAACATCTTAAGGTCTTTGGTTGTGTATGTTATGGAAGAACAGAAGCTGCAGGAAGAAAGAAGTTCGATGATCGATCAAGGGCTTTGGTACACCTAGGAACAGAGCCTGGATCAAAAGCGTATCGTTTGTTGGATCCTGAAAGCAAGAAGATAATAGTGAGCAGAGATGTGGTCTTTGATGAGGGAAAAGAATGGAACTGGAATGCAACAAGTCTGAAAGACGATAGTGATTCAGGAGTATTTAGAATCAACCTTAGAGGTGTCGATAACAACTTCGATACTCGATCAGTGAGCGAGAGTGGAGCAAATTATGAAGAAAACGAGAGTGATGAAAGCGAGAATGAAGAAACCAAAGAAGAAGAGCAGTTACAACCTCAGCTAAGAAGGTCAACTAGAGAATGCGCAGCTCCATCGTATTTGGATGATTATGTTCTGTTTGCAGAGGAAGAGAGTGAGAGACTACTAATGGTAATAAACGAGGAGCCTTGGGATTATGATGAAGCAAAAGCAATAAAAGTGTGGGTTGATGCTTGCAAGGATGAGATAATTTCGATCGAGAAAAACAATACATGGGTCCTTGTCGACTTGCCAAAAGGTTTTAAACCCATTGGCCTAAAATGGGTGTTCAAGATCAAGAGGAATGCTGATGGCAGTATCAACAAATACAAGGCAAGATTAGTAGCAAATGGTTATGTTCAAAGGCATGGAATAGATTATGATGAAGTCTTTGCACCTGTGGCTCGTGTAGAGACCATTCGATTTGTGATTGCACTTGCAGCATCAAAAGGTTGGGAGATACATCATTTAGATATAAAAACATCGTTTTTGCATGGAGAATTAAAAGAGGAGGTATATGTTACTCAGCCAAAGGGTTTTGAAGTTAAGGGGGAATAAGATAAAGTATACAAATTAAGGAAGGCCCTTTATGGTTTGCGTCAAGCTCCGAGAGCCTGGAATGTTAACCTTAATCAAATTCTGAAGGGGCTTGGGTTTCAGCGTTGTTCTAAAGAACCTTCTCTGTATCGAAAGGATGACAAAGGAGACCTTCTCATCGTTTGGGTGTATGTTGATGATCTCTTGATCACTGGTGCTTCACTGCAGTCTATAGTTACTTTTAAACAGGTAATGGCGAGTGAGTTTGAGATGAGCGACCTAGGGAAATTGACCTATTACTTAGGTATTGAGGTTCATCAGGTCGAGCAGGGTTTAGTGTTGATGCAGGACAGGTATGCTCGTAAGATTCTTGAAGAAACAAGTATGATGGCTGTAATCTCACTCATACTCCGATGGAGATGAACCTGAAGCTATCTAAAGCAGAATATGAGTCAAATATAGATGCAACAGAGTACCGTCGGAGTATAGGATGTCTTCGCTATTTGCTGCACACCCGTCCTGATCTATCTTTTAGCGTTGGAGTCCTCAGTAGATATATGCAAGAGCCTAAAGAAAGCCATGGTGCGGCGTTAAAGCAAATATTAAGGTATCTACGAGGAACAACTTCACTTGGTCTTTTGTTCTCACGGTCATCACAACACGAGTTGAAGGGGTACAGTGATAGCTCTCACAATGTGGATACGGACGATGGGAAAAGCACAACTGGTCATGTGTTCTATCTAGGTGAAAGTCTGATAACATGGTGCTCGCAGAAACAAGAGATTGTTGCATTATCTTCTTGTGAAGCTGAATTCATGGCGGCTACTGAGGCAGCAAAACAAGTGATGTGGTTACAGGAATTGCTTGGAGAAGTGATAGGCGAAACTCGCAAGAAAGTGACGATATGGGTGGATAACAAGTCTGCAATTGTGCTTACTAAAAATCCAGTGTTTCATGGACGAAGCAAACATATACACAGAAGATTTCACTTCATTAGAGAGAGTGTTGAGAATGAGCAAATTGAGGTCGAGCATGTACCTACTGCTGAGCAAAGAGCTGATATTCTAACCAAGTCGTTTGGTAGAATCAAATTCAACGAGAAGAGGAGTGTCATTGGCGTGAAGGATGTGAGTGAAGAAAAATTCAAGCTTAAGAGAGAAAATGTTGAGATAAGCTTGAAAAAAACTTAAAATGCAAGCAAAGCTATTCCTAGTTTTTTTTTTTTTTGTTCACAGCTATTCCTAGTTTGATTATGATTACTTAGACCATCCACATTAGTGATCTTGGGCTGGGGTTCATAATAATATTTTTTTATTATTATTTTTTCTGTTTGATTTTTTTTTTTAAATAAAAAAATAAATGAACCAATCGTGGGCCGCCACGCAGCGTGAGACCTACGAAATAGTTATAATACCGATTCACGACAGAGAGATCCTCCGACCCAAGTTCACCATTTTTACACTATTATATTATTTTATTTTTTTGAAAAACTTGTAGACTCTTCTTTAGATCTTCTAAAGCAAATGCTCTTATAGATAAGTATCAAAACGTGTGTGGGTGTTTTACAATTAGGAATAGGTTATTATGTGTTTTTATATAAAGCAATGTGAGTAATAACATTAGCTATGAGTTGTGTGAGATTGAGGCTTTAGTTTTGAGTTATTTTCTAAAGCATCTAGATACTGAATAAGAAAAGTACTTCTTATCAAAGTTTGTGTGATTCTATATTTCTCTCACGGAAAGCTTCAGTCTCGACACTAATCCGTGGTGAAACTTGTCCGTTGCTCGTCCATAGTCGTCTTCGCCGTGCCTCTGCTGCCTGTCGTCGCCATCGTCTTTGTCCTCAACCAAGCTTGATCCATGGCGTCATGTCTCCATCTCTGCCACTTTGCTCCACCACGGAAGCTCATGTTCAAGGCGTCTCATGCTCCTCGTCGTGCTCTCAGATCTTCCATGGTGTCGTGATCTCAGCTCGTCACCTCCTTCTCCGTTGCAACAGGCTCGCCGCGTCTCACCTCCGCCGCAAGTCTGCTTCTCTCCACCACGAACTCCGTCTTCGTGCTCAGCTTCTCCTCGGTGTGGTTCTCAGCTTCAAGTCGTCGTCGTGGTTGAGCTCGAGTCGTGGTAGCCTGTCTCGAAGCTCCGGAGTCATCGCTTAGCTCCGCCGGTGACAAGGACACCGCAACAAGCTGCCGCCGTCAAGATCGTAATAAAGAACAACGACAATGGTGATCTTTGGTTTATTTACACATTGGGTCCTCAAGCTTCTTATTTCTCTTATTTTCGACCTCAGACTTCCATTAATGGAAAGGACCTCTCGATTTAGCCCCATACTTTTGATTGAACAATTTAGCCCCAACGAATATTGTGGATTTGCAGCATTGATCTCTGAATTCTTGTAAACTTTCTTTTCTGCCCCAAAGTTCTTGAATTACAAATATATCCTCTCAAAATGACCCCAAATTTCCAATTGGTAACTCCAACACTTATGCATGAAAATGCAACCTAATAGTATCTAAATGTTTCTCTAAATGATCAATATATACACTAAATGAAAGCTAAAATCATGCAAATTCTTAAGATATCACACTTTCCGGACATACCTGCTCCACAGTCTTGAGAGGCCAAAGGTTAAACACTTTCAAATGAAGCTCGTGAAGTGTTTATGATTGTATGCACTTTAAAAATAACAACCACTTATCAGACTGTACTCCAGCCTCTCGGAGGTGTACACAAATCCAATCATGGCAATGCAGGTTCCGTGGTGAGGAAGAAGATATTTTTCATCCTTATTTGGGTTGTCAACACTCTAGAGGCTTCAGCTCCCTTGTATTCTACACTTTTCTGTCTCTTACGCCACTAGGGAATGTGTTTGGTTATATGGTTCGTTTGGGTTGCGACATCCGTCGCCAAATCACTATTCAGCTTCTATAGATGATTTATTGGGCTGAATCATGAAGGCGTTGTTGTTGTTGTATTTGTTGAGTATTGCCGCTGATAAATTATTTGAACTCGGTTCCAATTTATGAAGGGAGCGTAATTTGGTTCTCAAAACATATATGCAGCTGTCTGGTTGTGGAAAATATAGAGAAGGGAGAAAAAACACGAAGCAGTAAAGCAATGGGGTAAGTCATTCAAGAGCTCTTGTTGACATAGATGGGCATAATATCATTGATTGATAAAATGGATTGTGGTAGGAAACTCCTTAGGATCGTGTAAATATTTCTCAAATTATTATAATTCAAAATTTTATAAATGTTTTTTTGTCAAAACATTTTATAAATGTTTATATTCGTGTCTACACGGAAAATCACTTATTATATATATAGAGAGAGAAAAAATTTGGTGTGTTTCATGAGTTTTATGAACAAGTTTAATGCCATGCCAAATAGAAAAGACTAGTTGGCATAGAGCCAGACTCACGCTGGTATCTTGCAGCCGTTCAGGATTATTAGAAGGCCTTAATATATTCAAATCAATTCGAAACACGTCAAGAGATGGCTATGCTTGTATGGATGATTTTATGTGGGTAAGCAATATAGACTAATCTAGAAAATGCTAGTGGATGCAGTCTTGCAGAGCTTTTTATGATTTTCTTGTTAGGTTCCACTTTTTGTCTTTAGTTGTTTGCTCTCCAGTATGATTTTTTTTTTTTTGAAAATTTAATTTTTTTTATTCAACCTGAAATAGGAATACAGATCCGATTATAAATCCGATTTTGTACAAAACGGCGCAAGTCAATCTATTACATCACAGCTTCTCCACCCCACTAAACCCACAGCACGTTCCGCTCATCAGCTTTTCGAAGTTCTCAGGAATTGGTTACCGTTCCGATGATAACCTCAGGAAACTAAGGTTCTATTCATTGTTTCAGATGTCGGATTTCCAAGTTGTCTAAGGAGTAGCTAGCTTCCTATGAACTCGTCGAAGCTAATAATCATTACTGGCGATGAAGTACTAGTTGGACATAAGAAGAGGAGGTTACTAGATCCCTTACCAGAAGAGCTCCGAACCGAGCACACCACTTCGCCGTATGCAAAAAGTGGGATGATTCCACCTCCACCACCAAACCATAGTGTCTTCAATTTCCTGCAAAGATATCCATAACACATTACCGCTGGCATCAAGCGAGCAATACAGTACCGGGATGTGAGAATGACCAAATGATTGGCTAGAAGTGCGGTCAATGACTCCCGAGAACCAGAACCGACTTCGCATTTGTGGCCACCGAGAACCGGAAGCCGATAACTATGCTGAAAGATCCATAACCCGAGCCAAACGGGTCCAAGCCTGAATAAACACAGAAGACTCAATGGCCATAAAAGCCGTCGCCTTTACCAAAGATGAAACATGAGGGTAGCCGGGAAGACGTTGTGAGTCACGTCGCATAGACGTTGACTTACTGGCTTTTGCTTCGACCCTTCCTCTTAAACACACTCAAGGTATATAAAACTAAATTGTTGAATACGAGTTTGGTCGATCGACTGATAGCGAAATAAACTCGGTTTAGTGGGTCTTACAAAGACGTTTTATTAATAGTATGTGAAACGAGGGTGATTACAAAGAGATTTCGGAAAGAAAGCGAACGTCGGAGCTTTGCTAAGCACCGACGAAGACAGTAAGAGACTCGATCGGTTACTAAACCCTAGATCTGGCCGTCAGTCTTATTGTCTTCGTCGGTGCTTAGCAAAGCTCCGACGCTCGCCAAATCTCTTTGTAATCACCCTCGTTTCACATACTATTAATAAAACGTCTTTGTAAGACCCACTAAACCGAGTTTATTTCGCTATCAGTCGATCGACCAAACTCGTATTCAACATTTGGTGAACGGTAGGCATCAAGCGAAAAGAAGAGCGTCTCAGCGCTCTTATCGATCGACTTGACTAGCTGGGGTCGGCGTCTTGCAAAGATGATCGATCGACCTGCGTCTTGAGGAAGCCATAACGTCAATGTCGATAACTTGTTTAATCGATCGGGTCTATGTCGTAGGCTCCTAGGCCCAATAGGCCTAATAATTACATTAACCTCGGGCTCCGTGATTTTTTCCTATAAATAGGAGGGTGTCTTCCTCTTTTCTCCATTCTTCTTCAGCTTAAGGTATTTTTTCTTTTCTCTCTCTCTCTTCTTTTGCTATTTCTCCCTCTTCTCCTCCTTTCTCTCTCTTTTTTTTTATTTTCCGGCCAGTTATTCCTCGATCTGCGCGCGATTTTAGGCCTTCGGTGAAGCGCCGTCGTTTGTTACCGAGGCGTCGATGGCGTCCGGTCAAAAGAAATTTTCAGAGTCCGAGAAAGGGAAGAGTATCCGAATCGAGCCAGATCCTCCATCGCTGGGTCCGAAGCTGATGAGTTCCGCGATTAGAAGTGCCTCGGTTGGGTTGGCCGGTCTGAGCTCTGATCGGGCTCGTGTTGCAGGGGGAACGATCGAGAAGGAGGGGAACGGTCGATTCGGATCGAACGACAGAGAGGATGGAGCTGCAGAGAGAACGCCCGCCGTGGAGGGTGATGCGATCGATCGGCCGGTTAGATCCGTGAGGACGACCCGACGATCGATTCCGTTTCGCTATAATAGCGATAGATCAGTCGAGCAGCTTCCGGACATACCGCTGGAACTCTGTCGGCCGTCCATTATTGAAGGACAAAATTGGGGAGATGTTATCCCGACTATGTCCACTCGGGAGAGCGTTCGTTTGCTGCTGAAGGAGCTGAGAGCGCACGACGTGGTCTTTGTGATTCCAAGACCCAATCAACGGCCCTGGACGCCGCCGATTGGTTACTACTGCGTCTATGAGTCGTTTTTCGGCAAGGATTCCAAGTTGTGGTTTCCTATCCCTCGCTTGATAACTTCATATTGCGCCACGGACGCGGGCTCTAACTCAGCTGATGATTGGTGCGATCAGAATCGCGGTGGCTCTTATGGTTATGGCGGCTGAGATTGATGTCTCGATGTCTGTTCGCGCCTTCGAGGAATTGACGCAGACACAGCCTAAACCGAACGGTCTCTTCGCGGTTCAGATGCGTGCGGGACTTCACATCCTGACTGGTCATCCCGCATCGACTAAAAACTGGCAGCGTTCTTATTTTTATGTTAAAGCTAACGAAGCGGCTTTTGAAGAGCCGCCTGGAGAAGATTTTCGGGTTTTATGGAACCATAGAATTGGTAGATAAGCTGCTTCGGATACCTTTCGACTGCTTTTTTTTTTTACTGATCTTTATTTTCTGTCCTTGCAGTTATTCACCCGAACACCATCGGGCCACCGGATACCTTCTGGGAAGACGTTCCGAAGATCGTTACGCTTAGTCAACAGAAGTGGGGGCACTTTGACCGCCAGAGGATCGATCGGCAGCGAGAGCGGATCGCTAGAGGTAAGATCGCTGACCTTCTTTTTCCTCGTCTCTTTATTCTTCTGCCCCTTTGCGAGTGTCGATCGGTCGACTTAACTCCTGCTTATTCTTTCAGTTGATTGGGAGAAAGGGAACGTCCCTTGCGAGGAGACAAGGGGGAAACGCTTGCCACTTCCGCTGATGGGGATAGTTCCGAAGGCATACCCTAGCTACCGAGACATTTTGGACACCCAGCTGGTAGCTTTAACTTCGGAGGAGAAGGAGAAAAATGATACTGACGCGCCGGTCGAGAAGGCGGATGCACGAGCTGACGGTGCTGTAAGGGATGGACAGACGAGATCTATAAATGGGAGAGGAAGTGGAAGAGAGAAGGGATCCGCAAACAGACACTAAGACTTTGACGGCAAGATCTAGGGTTTTCAACCGATTGAATCGCTTAGTGTTTTCGTTGGAGTCTTTTAAACCAAGTTCCAACCTTTCTCTCTTTTTGTTAACCTCTTTGTAAACTCGTTCGCCCTAAGGAGAGTTCGCCCTAAAGGCCCAAGTTCGTCTTTACGCTTCATGGGCTTTTCTAGACCGAACGAAGTCTTGTTCAATCGACATTAATCTCGCTGCCTGGCTGATAGTAATGCCACGTCGATCGGATCGGTCGCCAGGCCGATCGATCATTTATTGGGCTGGTTTTGGTTGGGTTCCGGCCGTTACTGGGCTGAATACTGTTGTTCGATGGGCCTTGTGAGGGATGTCAAATTCCTCTCCAACATAAATTGTAGGTAACGAGGCCACAATACAAATTAAGAGTCGCCTCACTCAACTTCATCAATCTTGCAGAGTCCTATCATAAACCTAAAACTTTTCTTTGCAATGGATCCAAGACTTCAACAAGCAGCTGAATCTGGAAGCACCGATGATCTGTATGCTCTTATTGATAAGAATCCATACATACTTGAGAACATTGATGCAGTGCCATTTGTGACCACTCCCCTCCACGTAGCTGCAGCTTCTGGGAACATACCATTTGCCAAGGAGATGCTGAATCTTAAGCTCTCTTTTGCCAGAAAGCTCAACACAGTCGGGTACAGTCCGTTGCATCTTGCTGTCAACATGGATCGCGATAAGTTTGTCTGCAGGATGCTCTGGCTTGATAACGGTCTTGCCCGCGTTAAAGGGAGAAACGGCATCACACCGTTTCTTTTACTAGTGTTGAGAGGAAACGCATATCTTGTGACAGAGTGCCTCCTTACTTGCCCTGAGTGTATTCGAGATGAGACTGTAGATCGCTGGAATGCTCTGCATCTTGCTGAGATGAATGATAGATTTGAAGTTCTCCAAGTCCTCATCGGATGGATCCAGAGAATGAGCCAAAGAGACGCTGACTCCATTGAATATAATGTTCTGAATAAATCGGATCTTAACTCCAGCACGCCTTTGCACCTTGCAGCATCTAAGAATGATCTTCAGGCTTGTTTTCTTTTCCAATTCAAATCTTATTTCATATATATATATATATAAACAAGTTCAACCATGTGAAGTGGATGGGCTTCCATCTCAAAATTAAGTAACAATGAATGTGTGAACAATCTAAATTAGATTCATATACACTAAGATTCTTTCTTAATATGACGATCCATTTTATGCAGATGGTGAGACTGTTATTGGAATGTCGGTCGGTTCAGCGAAATAAAGTAAATGGTAATGATTTAACTTTCCTTTGATATTTTAAGAATCCAAGGACAGAGAGACGCAGGTGGAGACTTGAGAAGCCAGGGACCGAGAGTCGTAGGAGAGGACTTGGATTTGGAACAAGTTGCTATAAAAACCGGGTGTAAAGAGGCCGCTTCCGTGCCAAGATCCAAGGCAAGGTTTGAGATTTTAAAATCACCATTCACTTTCTGGTCATCTTGCTCCACTTTCTTGAGACGCCTAAGGACTGACACGTCAGACGAATTCCGTGGAGTGTTCCTGATTGTATGCACTTTGATAATAACAGCCACTTACCAGACTGCACTCCAGCCTCCCGGAGGTGTACACCAATCCGAGGATTCGACTGCGGGTTCCGTCGTGATGAAACAGACATTCTTCATCATTCCCTGGGTTTCTAACACCATAGGGTTGTGCTGCGCTATACTCTACACCTTCTGTCTCCTACCATTTGGTGGTTTGTTTGAAAGATGGTTCTTTTGGATTGGGACAACTCTGTGCATTTCTTATGCTCTAGCTATGGCAGTAATCTCACCGCACCCTCTAGTGTTTCTCTCCGCTACCTTCGCCTTCTTCCTGCTCATTGCTCTCTATTTCTTGCTTGAAGCTTTCTTACATTTGGCGGAAGCATCAGAATGCGTCCCCTAAACCCCCGATTGAGCTGGTTCTGGAAGGATTGATAAAACATGTATCACTTTTATTACAGGAGAAGAGAGGATTTTGAGAAGGTAAAAGATGCAGCCCTCAAAACATATGCCATGCCCCTTGTTTATTCTTTTTTTTTCGTATTGCAATAATGTTCAGTTTTTTTTGTAATTTATTGAATTTAATATAAATGTAAGGAATGATTTCATGCATGTGAAAACTTTCATTGATATATAGCTTCGAAGCTCGACACCATCTTTACTTTTATTGTCCTCTTGCTCAAACTTTATCGCCTAGAAAAGGACTCCTGCTTCACAGAGCTTCTGCACCATCTTTGCTGAACCGGGGGTCGAGATAGGACTTAAACTTCGTTGTAAAAGAGGCAAGGTCTGATTTTCTTACTTTCTGAAAGGAAAAAAGATCAAACACTTAAAAAATGAAGCTGGTGGAGTGTTTCCGATTGTATGCACTTTTAAAAATAACAACCATACTAGATGATAATCCGCGTTCTGCGCGGAGTGAATCTTTCTAAAATATGTAGTATTTAAAATTATTGTAAACAATACATATTTTGTTATCAATAACTCTCTTTTACATTTGATTAGGAGTGGGCATTCGAGAACCATTTGGTTTGGTTTGGTTCATATCGGTTCTGTTTTGATCTTTGTGGGTCCGATTCGGTTCAGATCTTAGCGGGTTCAGTTTGGATTTGGATCCGCATAACTCGTTTATTTTTTTAAAAATCAAATACTTAAAATTTCTCAAAATATAGAAACAAAAAAATAATATATAACATATAAATTTGAATAATGTATGCCAAAATACTTAAACTTAACATAAAAATAGTTTAGCTTGAATATTTGGATAAGAAGCCAATAGATATTAAAAGTATTTTTGGTATTTTAAATATCGTTTAACTATATTTTAAACATGTACTTTTAACTATTTGTATATATTTCCAAGTATTTTGGACAGTTTAAAAACATCTTATATATTTTGTATATTCTTTTAGATATTAAATTTAGAAAATGATTAATATATTTAAGTATATAAATCTGGTTCAAATATATTCGTATACGTGAAATATTTTGTTTTGATCTGGTTCTGTTCTGGTTCTCTAGATACCAAAATTTTGAACAAATTCGGATATCTAACCAATTTTGATTAAAGTTTGGTACTACATTTTTGGATTAGATTTGGTTTGTTTTTTTGGATTCAGAGTTTTTGCCCAAGCCTATATTTTGATTGTAACAAATTTTTAAACGAAAGTGATGATGTTCATATTGATTTTGGGTATGCAACAGTTTTTAAACCAAAACACATTATTTTATGTATGTGACATTTTAGTTAATCATTAAAGTTGTTCTATGTCCATTTAAGGAAAACAATGGCTGAACTAAAGAAAATGTTACCATTTCAGATTGTCAATCGACACTTCCAGATTATTAAATGACGATGCTGTGACGAAGAAAAAGAGGGTTTGAGTTAGGAAAGCATTTTTTGTGCAATCCATGTTCTCGCTAGGTGATTCAATAGCTTCTAAGTAAATCTTCGTTGTATCGATTTCTTGTAAGATTACAAAAAATATTAACTAATAAAATCTTACACTTGCTAGAGTAATCAATTATCTCTCAATTAATATATATGAGATTAGAGTGATCACATAAATCAAAACAATACTTCAGGTTAATTTGCAATATTTTTATGGTAACTAAATAAAAAATAATCAAAATATTATTATATTTGGTATATAATTAAATTTCAATGGTATTGGCATAGATATAAAACATATTTAAAAATAAATATTTATTATTTAAACTTTCTATGCATATGGTTTTATTAATATTTGTATATTTTCTGAAACAGAAAAATTAATCTATTAATTTCAAAATTTTCAATTTTATATTTTTCAATACAAATTTCAAAATTAAAATATTAAGATCTCAATACCTTTTCAATGCAAAATTCAAAATTAACATATTTATGTTTTTTATATTGTACATAGTTAAATTTAATTTATATTAATATATATATATATATATATATATTATTATTAAAATCTCAATAATTTCTAATGCAAATTTTGAAATTAACATATTTATATACTTTTTATATAGTAGATAATCTAATTTAAGTGATATATATAATATAAATATCTATTAATGAGACTTCATATTTATACGATTTATGATCATTTGTATCTTGCTTGAACAAAAAAAACAAATGAACCATTGATCACAAAATTTTCAATGTGATATTTTTACCGTTTTTAGTAATTTGTAGAAATTTTAAAAATTCAAAATATAACATATAAGAAAAAATCTAATTTTTTTATTATATGCTTAGTATAATTGTTTAATTTCTTTTAATATTATAATTTTTTTAAAAAAACAGAATATAATTTTTTTTATAAAATATGTATGATTCATAATCATTAATTATCATATATATGTTAATCATATTAGGTAACTTCGTAGTTTTTATTTAACGAAGAATTAGTTAGTTTAATAAAAAGTATATTATATATTTATATGAACCAACTTATTTTTCTAAAGATTATAAGAATCATCCTATTAATGACACGTGGCTACAAAAACATGTTGTAATGCTCCAGAATTAATATATAGGGGATGTTGAATCCTAAATCCGGTGATGGAGTTTAGAAGACAATTTAGGAGTGTTAGTGGGATTAATAAGGGCTGAAGATTTCGTTTATTGAAGTGTAGCGAATGGCCGAAAGAAGATACAAAAGAGGAACTCGTCGTCGTCATTAGACGGCTTAGAAAAGCTAAGTTACTATCTCTCTCTAATGTCTCTCTAAGTCGTATGTGCTGTCTGGCCTTTTGGTTCTGAGTCTTCTTCCTTTGATACACATTTCGAAGAGAGGAGTTGTTGATTCGTCATCATTACATTCTGATTATCTACAGTAGGCGGTAAGGTTGCTTGCGTGTTAGGTTCGGCGCCGTAATAGGCGTCCTCCCCTACCCTTGTTTCTTGGAGTTCGATGGCGTGTGTCATGTCATCCTGACGGGTAGGTAATCTGAGGGGCTCGAGGTGAACAGATGCGTCGTGGGCCGCGTCCTTTCTCCGGCTCCTTTTTTCCGGGCTTCCATCTTTATACACGATTGGGCCGAGTCAACTCCTAGGCCTTGACGTAAGGCCGGGCCCATATCTAACAATAGCCCCCCCCCCCCTTTTTTGTACGTCGAGACCGTTGAGGTCGTATGGACAACGAACGGTTATGAAAGAAAAGGTTTTGACTCGGCATTTGCTTTCACGCTTGCTGACATGGATCATTTCCGTTGGACGGCACTTTTTCTCATTTTTGTGTAGGGGGTTTGAGCGAAGAGTCGTGTCTCTTCAACCGTTCCGTGGTTGCTTTTGGAGTGTTGGGGAATGTGTTGGGGTTTTCCTATAAATTTACTTTCTTCTTCTCTTGTTGTTTTCTTTTGCTATCTTTAACTTTCTCGTCTCTACCGGAAACTTTCTTCCGCCATCTTTTCCTTTTTCTTGCAGTGTTGTCGGTTACTCCTCTTTACTCTCATTATGAGGATTGAGTCGAATCTGTCTTCTGCTTCGGTCAACGACCGTGTGGATTCTCCGATGTCTTCTCCTTCTCCGGTCAGCGCTAGGGCTTCAAAATCTACTAATGATAATATTCCTCTCATCCGTCGTCCCATCCCTCGTCGTGATGGGAGTGGTTTTATTCGCCGGAGTGTTCGGACGACACCGGTGCCTGAGAGGAGTTCCGGTCGTGTTCCGGCACCTCAGTTGGTGGATGAGGACATCGTCAATCTTGAGGATGACGATGATGTTGAACCTCAGGCGGGAGGCAATCATCCGGTGGGGCTCCTGTCCATTCTAATGGACGACATGCTTCGTTCGATAGCTAGGGTTTGTCGTTTTCCGGTGGAACTTTCTATGCGCGCTCCTCGGCAGACAAAAGGCCGTGGACTCCACCTCCGAGGTGGATGTGTCTGTACGAAGTGTTCTTCTCTCATTCCCGTCTCTGGTTTCCTCTGCCTTGCTTGTTGACATCTTACGCCGCCGCTAGAGATATCGCTCTGACTCAGTTTACTCCAGCCGCTATGCGGAATGTAGTCGCTGCTCTGGTCATGGGGGTTGAAGTCGGCATCGACATCGGTCTTCGTTTCTTCGAAGAGTTGGCGAATATCAGCAGGAATCCTGGGACTCCTAATACCTTCTACATAAACATCAAGTCGCGGTACGGTATTTTGAGGGGAAGAGTGGTTCCAGCGTTATTTCTTTGTCAGGGTGGAACCTGCTTCTGTTTCCGATCTTAACGCCGCGCCGAGGGGTTTGTGAAATTCTTCGCCTAGTGAGTACCTTACCTTGTCTCTTTCCTCGTCGTGGTCTGCGTGTGAATTTATTCTTCCACTTTTTGGAATTTTTCTAGATCGTCATCCGATCTCGCTTCCTCCGCCGGCTGTTTTCAATGCTGCTGTGGAGAGGATTCGCGAACTGGGCGTTCAGCAGTGGTCTGACTTTGATCGCGATCAGATTTTTCGAAACGTCCCTCGCGTATCGGCAGGTAAACCGGTCGTCGACTTATGATGATTTTTCTGGAATTTCTTCTTATGACTATCTGTTTTCAGCCGTGTGGGGACCTGACGATGGCGGGCGTTCGGCTACTCGTGGAATAGGTTCTATGCCTCCTCCACGTGTTTCTTCTCCGATGCCGTCTCGGGCTGCGACGCGTTCTGCTTCGGCTCGGGTTGGGGGCGTTCGCCGAGTGATTCCGACATACGTAGCGTGATGGCGGGTTCTTCCCTTCAAAGGGGAGATGGGGGCATGGCCAAGTCCGGCCCCTTTGGTTATGATACGGAGCCCGAAAGGGCGGTTGGTGAATCAAATGATGTAGGTCCGGCTGCTCTGAGAGATGGAGGGTCGGTTAGGTCTGGAGGTGATGCCTCTTCGGCCGCGACTGGTTTTATGGCTGATGCTATTCGTTCCTTGGATCGGGAGGCACATACTCCTGGTTTCTTGAAGCGTCCTTCCGAGGATGCTTTGGAAAGCGAGCTTCCTGGGGAGAAAAGACTCCGGAGGAACTTATTCGCTCGGTTGTTTCGTTATGACGAAGATGTCCCCTTGGTGAATAACGAATGTGCTTGCGCCGAGTATTTTTATTGCGTGAGGGGTGCTGCCGTCAGTCTTCCGAATTTTGATGATTTGGTCCATTCTCAGGAGTTTAAAGACATGGCTCGTTCCATCACTCAGGTTCTTTTCTTAGTTCCTTTTCTTTTGGTGAGGGTTTTCCTTCTCGTGTCGTTGCCTTATTGTTGTTTGTTTTCAGGCGAATGAGCACGCTATCCGGGTAGTTCATCACTATGAGAGGGATTTTAAGAGGGCGAGGAGGAAGCTAGAGGACATGTATGCTGAGAAGGAGCTCCGTGATGATAGGATAAAGGATCTCGAGAAGCTGGTTGAGGATTTGACTCCTGCTGTCGAGAAGGCTGCTTCTGAGGCGGAGTCTCTTCGGGCTGATCTTACGGCATCGTTGAGTCGCGAGGCCATTCTTCGGCCGCAAATCGGGGATCAACACGACTCTCTTGGTGCTAGGATCAATTACCTTGAGAGAAGTCGTGAGGAGTACACAGCCAAGAAAGTTGCTCGAGCCGTCCGTGTTGCGGTTGAGAAGTATCTGGGTTGTCTCGAGAGGGTGAAGGCATACTTGACCGACCAGGAGCGCGTCAGGGGTCTTGTCTTTAAGGAGAACCAAATGACTGGGATCGTGTCTTGTCTCCAGACTTGCGTTAGGGAAGGGATTTCGATTCCTCGATAGAAGTTGGCGTGCCATGAGGATGCTTTGAGGGAATTCACGCGTCTCTTGGATAGCACCGAGGTTGCTGCGCTGGATGACGAAGATCTTGTGCTTTCTCCTTTCCCTTCTCCTTCTCGTGATTGAGACTTGTGTTTTATTTTGACTTTGTTGTCTGCTTCTTCTTCTTTTTGGGGCATTGGTGTTCCTTTGAACTTTGTGTTAATCTGGGGTCGTTGGTGGCCCCAAAAGGATGATGTATTGGATATTTATGTATTTTGGTTTCTTCCAAGTGTTTCTGCTTGTCTCTTTTCCTTGTATTGTTGTGCGAGATACGCTCGGCTTTTCGGGTGATTCTGAGGTCGAGGCTCGGCTCGGTTTATCTCATTAAATCGGGGATTCATAATACTCGTGCGAGATGAGCTCTGCTTATTAACTGAGTATTAAATCACCGATGATGCAGGTCTGGGCCCGGCTTTTAGTCTGGAACGCGTATTTTATCGAACACCTAGCAGTGGTGTCGATGTTTCTATTTTTTTCTGCTTGTTCTAAAGCTCTTCAGAGAGATTCTGGTTTTTTTTTTGGAGTTATAGGTTGACTCGTAGTTGAGCTGCCTACGTACCCCGGGGGGGGGATCAAGCCAACCGTAGTTCTCTTTTTTTTTTTTGAGGTGCGTCTTCAGTAATAGTACTTCTTGAGGTGGACGGTGTTCCAGGAGCGGGGAACTGCTTCTCCGTCCATTTCCATGAGCTGGTATATGCTGGGCCTGACTATTTTGGATATCAAGTACGGTCCTTCCCAGTTTGCTCCGAGTTTTCCCGATTTCCATTCTTCTTTGTTTTCGAATGCCTTTCTGAGGACCAGGTCTCCTTCTTCGAATCGTCTTTCTTTGACCCTCTTATTGTAGTACCGTGCGGCTTGGTGCTTGTAGTTTTGTATCCTTATCAAGGCTTGATCTCGTTCTTCTTCTGCTAGGACGTTGTGGTCACCGAGCCTCTCATTGTTCAGTTCTTCTTCTTCCGGCATTACGAGGCGTCGTACTGTGGCGACGGCCGCTTCGGCTGGTGCCATTGCTTCTACTCCGTGACATAGGGAGAAAGGTGTTCATCCTGTCGACCTTCTCGGGGTGGTTCTATGGGACCAAAGTACGCCATCAAGCTCGTCGGCCCACAAGCTTTTCTTTTCCTCCAACCATTTTTTGAGGCCTTCGAGGATAGTTTTGTTTGTTGCTTCGGCTTGACCGTTTCCTTGGGGGAAACGCGGGGACGACTTACTCAATCGTATGTTCAAACTAGCGCAGAAATTCTCGAATTTGTTGGAGATGAACTGCGAGCCGTTGTCGGTGACGATTTCATACGGGAGTCCGTTTCGGCATATGATGTTTTTCCAGACGAACTTCTTGACTTGCTCGTCTTTGATAGAAGGATATGCTTCAGCTTCTACCCATATGGTGAAGTAGTTGGTCATGACGAGCAAGTATCGTCGTTGTCTTGAGCGAGGAAGAGGACCGACTATATCCATTACCCATCTCATAAATGGGTATGGCGGCGCGGTGGCTTTGAGTAGTTCTGTCGGCGTGTGTATCATTGGTGCGTGTCGTTGGCATTTTTCGCATTTGGAAGCATGGGATCGGCAGTCTGCTTCCATCGTTGGCCAGTAAAAACCGATTTTCTTGATTTTTAATGCCAGTGCTCTTCCTCCGGAGTGGTTTCCTCCTCCTTCTTTGTGGGTTTCTCTCATAACATTGTCGACTTCTGCGCCATCGATGCATCTTAGCCAGGCTCCCCTCGAATTTCTTCGAAACAGATTTCCGTCCAGATGCATGTAGTTCGCTCAACGTGCTTTTAATCGTCTTGCTGCCCATTTATCTTCGGGGACGTCTCCTTCTTTGATGTATAGGAGGATCTCTGTTAGCCAATCTACGTGTGGTGCATCATCCTCTTTTGGTTCGTCTTCCATTTCGTCGTCGTTGTCTTCATCGTTTGCCATAAGTTCGTTGATCAGGCATGCGTTTGGCATCTCGTGGATACTTGGTTTTTCAATGCTTTCGACCGGGATTACGTGTCGCTGCGCTGGATCAGAGGTTGAAGATAGTGCGGCTAGCGCGTCGGCGGAAGTGTTGTCGCCCCTCAGTATCTTTGTTAATGTAAAGCTCGCGAACTCTTTTGCCAGTTGTTGGACGATTCTCGGATAAGCATCCATCCTTTTGTTTTTTGCTTTGTAGTCTCCTGAGAATTGCATTGCCACGAGTTGCGAGTCGCAGAAATCATCTATCTTTCTTGCACCTATTGCTTTGGCTAGGCGAAGTCATGCTATTAGAGCTTCGTATTCCGCCTCGTTGTTAGATGTCGGGAAGGCGAGGCGGAAGGATTGCTTCAAGATTTCCTTCGTGGGTGATTCTAGTTGAATCCCGATCCCGCTTCTGTGTCGTGACGAAGATCCATCGATGTATAACTTCCATGCGCCGTCCGGGTTTGGTATTGTTTTTTCTAGTTCCGGTGTTAACTCGATGAGAAAGTCGGCTAATACTTGAGATTTAGCGCAGGTCTTGTTTTTGTTTTCGATGTCGTATTCGCTGAGCTCGACTGCCCACTTCGCCATTCTCCCAGATTGGCTTGGGCTGTGGAGGATGTTTCGTAAAGGTTGGGTCGTCATTACTACTATAGAGTGCGACTGGAAGTATGGGCGGAGTTTCCGGGCCGAGGTTACGACAGCGAGAGCTAATTTCTCTAATGTGGGGTAGCTTGATTTGGCATCGTCTAACGTCTTGCTGACATAGAATATTGGTTTTTGTTGCCCACGTTCTTCTCTTACCAGCACCCCGCTTACTGCTGACCCAGTAACCGATACATAGAGATACAGTGTCTCTCCTTCCTACGGCTTGACGAGGACCGGTGGTGATGTCAGATAGGTTTTTAGTTCGGCGAATGCTTTTTCGCATGCCTCATCCCATTCAAATCGTTTGTTGGCGCAGAGCAGTTGATAGAAAGGCAAACATTTGTCCGTTGATCGGGAGATGAATCTGTCGAGGGCCGCGATGCGGCCGGTCAATCGCTGCACTTCCCGGGTGTTTCTTGGTGATGGTATTTCCATAATTGCAGCGATCTTTCTGGGATTCGCTTCGATTCCTCTTTCGGTCACGATGTATCCTAGGAATTCGCCGGAGGTTACTGCGAAGGTGTATTTCGTCAGATTCAATTTCATCTTATATCGGTTTAGGACCGCGAAGCATCTGTGCAGATCGTCGACGTGGCTTTCGGCTCTGAACGACTTTACTAGCATGTCGTCAATGTATACCTCCATTGTATTTCCTAATTGCTCCGCGAACATCTCGTTTACCAGCTGTTAGTAGGTAGCCCTGACGTTTTTGAGCCCGAACGCCATCACCTTGTAACAATAAGTTCCTCTTTCTGTGATGAACGAGGTTTTCTCCCGGCCTTCGGGATGCATTAGGATCTGATTGTATCCTGCGAACGCGTCCATGAAGGAGAGTAGTTCATTTCCTGCTGTTGCTTCCACGATGCGGTCTATGTGCGGCAGGGGAAAGCTATCCTATGGACATGCTTTGTTTAAATCGGTGAAATCAACGCAGACTCTCCAGGATCCATATTTCTTCTTTACTACCATGGAATTTGTGAGCCATTCGGGGTGTTTTACCTCGGTAATTGAACCGACGTTCGTGAGGCGCTCTACTTCGGCGTTTACCGCGGCTGCTCGTTCTGGTCCCAATTTCCTTCTCTTTTGCTTAACTGGCTTGTGGGTCGGATCGACGTTTAGTTCTTGGCATATGATTCTCGGGTCTATTCCGGTCATGTCAGCCATTTTCCATGAGAATGTCGACCCATTCTTCTTGAGGAAATCAATCAGCTCTTCGCGTATTGCGGGTTCCAATTCGCTTCCTATTCCAACGCGTTGTTCCGCGTGCTCGTCGTCGATAACGACCTGTTCAATGGCTTCCCTTGGTGGCTCGTCCATCCTGGCTTGTTCCGCGGGATTTGTGCTTACGACCACGTCGCATGCTTTCCTGATTTTGATTTCGTTTGGTCCCATAATGGAGCATGCTCGGACGGTACCCTGGTTGCCCTGTAATGTGTAGATTTTGGCCACCGTAGGGAACTTCAAGCATTGGTGGTGGAATGATGGCACCGCCTCCATTGCGTGCAACAACGGGGTTCCTAGGATAACATTGTAGACGGCCGGTCTGTCGATTATGGCAAACGTCCTAATTTTCGTGACTCCCCCGACGTGAATGGGTAACTTTATCGTTCCTATTGACATAATGGTTTCTCCTGCGAAACTTGTCAACGGGCGGGGTTTTGGCTTATGGCTGTATCCCCGAAATTCCATCTTCTAAAGTGTTTCCTGGAAGATTAGGTTCACCGAGATTCCCGTGTCTATCAGTACTCTCGAGACTTCGCAGTCTGCTATCATTACTTCGACGACAAAGGGGTCATTATTAGGGAAGTTGACTTCGTCTGCGTCGGATGTGTTGAAAGTTACAACGTCATTTATGGGGGGCGGTATTCCAACGACTTGCGGCTCTTTTCGGATCCAGACGTTCCCGCGGTTCATGGTGTCTCCCTTTCTTTGGTAGGCGCGGATAGATCTGACGGAATCGTTGCAGAAGGCCAATCCTCCCATGATAACGTTTATTCTTCTTCGGAGGTTAGGTGGGGAATCAAGCTCGTCTTCTCGACTTCTTTTGCGGTTCCGTTCGACCGGATCGGGGACTTTCTGCGGGTTGCGCTTTCAGATTCCACATGTTTGGGTTCGGATTTCTCGGCTCTCGAGGGTTTTCGTTTCTTATTTCACCTCTTCGGTACTTCGAGAGTAGAGATGACGGCATTCTTCCGTTCTGTGTCAGCACATTGATGGTATTCGAAATACTGCTGCCACTGCGAGGGGTCAGGTGGGTTCCTCCGTTTCGTCTGTTTGTTCGATGGAGGCCCTTCCCTTATGTAGCAGATTCTGGGTCCGCTTCCTTGTCCTCGTCTTTCTGGATTTCAGTTGTTTCTTCTTCGGGACGGACGTTCCGCCTGTGGGGCTTGTGCATCGTTTTTGACTTCGGGCTCTGGGGGAGCTGGCTCAGTTGAAGCGCGCAGTTCTCTCAGAAGATCTCTTAGAATTCGGATTTGTTCGGTTAAAGCCGTGGTCATCTCCTGTCGGTGAGTATTTGGGGGAGCTTGGTTTGCCGCCTGAGTTCTTTGGATTCTAATGGCTTGCACTTCTGACCTTACTTGCAGCCTGGCCACCAGCTGTTCGAGTTCGTTGATTCGGTTGTTGCAAGCGGCCTGGGCTTCGTTTAGTATCGCCGCTCTTGTCTCTTACTCCTGACTCATTTTGTCTAATCTGCTTAGCAGATATCTGAGTGTGGCGGAAGAGTTATATCCAGCGGTTGGGGATTCGTCACGGTTTTGCGTTGTGTTAATTGGCATTCGGATCAATTCTGCCGGCGGTGATAGTGGAGAAGTTGGGCTCCTCGGGACATAGGATGTCTCCGAGTCGGATGTGGTTGTGGTTTCGTCTTGGTCGGAGGATGGCATGATTTCTTTCGGAGGAGCTTTACTTCGTGCGTCGGAAACCTTCTAGTCCCACGGTGCGCGCCAATTGTTGAATCCTAAATCCGGTAATGGAGTTTACAAGATAATTTAGGAGTGTTAGTGGGATTAATAAGGGCTGAAGATTTTGTTTATTGAAGTGTAGCGAAGGGCCGAAAGAAGATACAAAAGAGGAACTCGTCGTCGTCGTTAGACGGCTTAGAAAAGCTAAGTTACTTTCTCTCTCTAATGTCTCCCTAAGTCGTATGTGTTGTCTGGCCTTTTGGTTCCGAGTTTTCTTCCTTTTATACACATTTCGGAGAGAGGAGTTGTTGATTCGTCATCATTACATTCTGATTCTCTACAGTAGGCGGTAATGTTGCTTGCGTGTTAGGTTCGGCGCCGTAATAGGCGTCCTCCCCTACCCTTGCTTTTTGGAGTTCGATGGCGTGTGTCAGGTCGTCCTGAGGGGGAGGTAATCTGAGGGGCTCGAGGTGAACAGATACGTCGTGGGCCGCGTCCTTTCTCCGGCGCCTTTTTTCCGGGCTTCCATCTTTATACATGATTGGACCGAGTCGACTCCTGGGCCTTGACGTAAGGCCGGGCCCATATCCAACAGGGGATATCATACTGTACTCCAGCCTCTCGGAGGTATACACCAATCCAATCATGGAAATACAGGTTACGTGGTGATGATGAAGATATTTTTTGATTCTTATTTAGGTTGTCAACACTCTAGAGGCTTCAGCTCCTTTCTATTCTACACTAGGGAATGTGTTTGGTTATATGGTTCTTTTGGGTTGTGACATCTCTGTGCTTCTCTTATAATGTGGGGCCCATTACAAGAAGTGGCTTCTATTATATGGATGATTTGTTGGGCTCATTCATGAAAGCTTTGTTGTTGTATTTTTTAGTATTGCCGCTGATAAACTATTTAAAACTCAGCTCCAATTTATGAATGGAAACTAATTCGGTTCTCAAAACATATATGCAGCTGTCTGATTATGGAAAATATAGAGAATGGAGAAAACATGAAGCAGCAAGCAAAAGGTGTGTTCTGAAAAGTGTCCCTAGAAAGGAGTAATATCGGAAGTACCTGTTTTTTTTCTGGTAATGGGACAAGTCATTCAAGAGCTTCTGTTGACATGGATGGGCTTATCATTGATTGATAAAATGGCGTGTGGTAGGAAACTCTTCAGGACCCACCTCGTGTAAATACGGTAATAAACCATCTGTGACAACAAGATTGAATGATTCTTGCTTTGAAACTTCTTGGTAGGCAGAATAGGATAGAAAAAAAATTTACAAAAGATACTACTGCTCTCTCTCTCTCTTTTTCTGTATGGATCGAAGACTTCAACAGGCTGCTGAATCAGGTAGCATCAGTGACCTTTATGCTTTGATCGATGAGAATCCATGCATACTGGAGAACATCGATGCCATGCCGTTTGTGAACACTCCCCTTCACATAGCTGCATCTTCTGGGAAAACAGCGTTTGCCCTAGAGATGCTGAATCTCAAACCGTCTTTTGCCAAAAAACTGAATACAAACGGGTGCAGTCCGTTGCACCTTGCTGTGGAAAAGGATCAACAAGAACTCGTCAGCTGGCTGCTCAGGGTTGATCCCAGACTTGCTGGCGTTAAAGGTAGAGAAGGCTTCACGCTGTTCCATCTCCTAGTGTTAAGAGGGAACGTTGACCTTGTGGTGGAGTGCCTCGTAACTTCTCCTGAATGTATTCGAGATGCGAGCGTGACTGGCCAGAATGCTCTGCATCTTGCTGTGATGAATGGAAGATTTGAAGTTCTGCAGGTCCTCACCGGATGGATCCAGAGAATGAGTCAGAAAAATGCTCGCTCTATCGAGTATTCTGTTCTGAATAAGATGGATCTAACCCACAACACGCCTTTGCACCTTGCAGCATACAAGAATGATCATCAGGTATGCTTTATATTCTTATTTTCACAAGAGAAAGGAAGCCAAAAATTTAACAATATTTTCAAAGCTGTGATTCAGCAGACCTGAGATTTTTAGGGTTATAGATGATTTTATAAAAATTTCAATAATTTGGTGACCTGAATTTTTTCTTTTTTATAAATTTGGAGGTTTATTTATATATATTTTTTTAAAAAAAAATTGGAGACTTGAATCGAATGTTTTCATCCTGGTCAGGACTGGCCATTGACTGGTTGGTCATTTTATGCAGATGGTGAGACTGTTACTAGAATGTCGAATGGTTCAACGGAACGAAGTGAATGGTGATGGTTTAACATGCCTTGATATCTTAAAAAGAGAGGGACAAATTGTTGAAGGGGGAGACTTGGAACAAGCTGCTCTAAAAACCGGATGCAAGGAAGCAGCTTCTCAGCCAAAACTGATGAAAACGTATGATTTCTTCAAATCACCAATCACATTTTGGGCTTACTATTCCACGCATACCAGACGCATAAGTTCCGACACATCAGACGAAGCTCGTGGAGTCTTCTTAATCATATGCACTTTGCTAATAACAGCCACTTACCAGACCTCTCTCCAGCCTCCAGGAGGTGTGACCCAATCAGAGGGTCATGCGGTGATGAAACAGACATTCTTCATCGTCCTATGGATTTCCAACACCATAGGCTTCTGCTGCGCTATATTCTACACCTTCTGTCTCTTGCCAGCTAGAGGTTTGTTGACGCTGTGGTTTTGCTATATAGGAGCGTCTCTGTGCGTTTCTTACGCTTTAGCAATGGCTGTAATCTCACCGCAGCCTTTAGTGTTTCTTACCGCGGGCTTTGCCTTGTACCTGCTTTTTCCTATGTATGTTTTGATGGAAGTTTTCCTAAGGCAATGGCGGAGGCATCAGACAGTAGCACCTGATCGCAAATTGAGCTGGTTTTGGAAAGTTTGATACAACATGTGTGGCTTTTACTACAGACTACAGGAGAACAGAGGATTCTGAGCATGAGGCAGCCCTCTAACATATGCCATGTGACCCATGTCCCTTGTGACTTTATTTCTTATTGCAATACTGTTCAGTTTGTAATGAATTGGCTTTACATACTACAGATATATGTAGTTCAATAATAAATGTGGTATAGTAAATAATTCCATGCATGTTAAAATATTCACCTTTTACATTATTAACTCAGTATGTTATCTTCACGCATTTTGCATGGAACCATTTCTCATAAACATTGTGTTGCTTGTGTACCATATACAATTTAACTGTGCTAATTCGTAAAGCCGTTGTGACTGTTAAGTTTTGCAGGTGACTGACTATCGTTGAACTCGATCCAAATCTAATCATTTGGCTTTCAAACATGTATACATGCAATATTGCAATTGCCTGAATGTGGAATTACAGAGAATAAAAGAGAACATGAAACAGCTTAGGCAAAAGGTTTCTCTCAGAAATGTTCTCTGTTCAGTACAGAGATGCTCTACCTTCTAGGAGAATTTACTAATGGCTGGATCGGCAGAGTAATCTGAGTCCTTTTCTAGGCGACAAAGTTTGAGAAAGAGCAAAGAACAGAGGTCGTTGTATTTGGATTAAGGCCGTTAGAGTTTTCTTTTTCTTTTTGCCGCAGATTTTGATTTTCCATTGACACAGGAGGACAATTCACAATATATACACTTCTTAAAGCCAAAAAAAAAAAAACCGATGAATAAAGTGAACTTTCACCCATTAACGAGTTGACAACGTAAAAGATGAAATATTTTCACATGCATGAAATCATTCATTCTTTACATATAGATATAAAAGTATATCAAAGCCGACTTATTGCATAAGTAAACGTTAATTGTAACTAAAAAAAAAAGGAACATGGCATATGTTTTGAGGGTTGCATATCTTTTACCTTTTCAAAACCGTCTCTTTTCCTGTAGTAAAAGTGACATGTGTTGTATCAAACCTACCAAAACCAGCTCAATTGGGTCTCACCAGCCACAGTCTGATACTTACGCCAATGGCCTACGAAAGCTTGAGACAAGAGATGGAGAACAAAGAGCAGGAAGAAGGAGAAGGTGGCGGAGAGAAACACTAGAGGGTGCGGTGAGATAACTGCAATGGCTAGAGCATAGGAAACGCACAGAGATGACCCAATCCAAAAGAACCAAGTTGCAAACATACTATCAAGTGGTATGAGACAAAAGGTGAAGAATATAGCGGAGGAGAAGCCTATGGTGTTGGAAACCCAAACAAGGATGAAGAATGTTTGTTTCATCACCACGGAACCCGCAATATCCGAATCCTCTGGAGGATTGGCGTACACCTCCAGGAGGCTGGAGTGCAGTCTGACAAGTAGCTGTTATTATCAAAGTGCATACAATCAGGAACATTCCACGAGCTTAGTCTGATTGCTAGTCCTTAGGCGTCTCACAAGCGTGCAGGAAAAAGTCCAGAAAGTCAAGGGTGATTTTAAAATCTCAAACCTAGCCTTGGATCTTGGAAGGGAAGCCGCCTCTTTACACCTGGGTTTTCTTTTTGGTAAAATGTTAATATTATACCATTTTTGATTTTTCACATTGTTGTTGCCAACTTATTACACGAAACAGAAACTTAAAACAGAGAAAGAAAACAGAAAGAGGAAACATACAACAGAGAACTTCAAGGAGGCCGATAGGTGGAGAAGTAGAATTGAAGCAAGGACGGCTGAGCAGTCAACCTTGTTGGAAGAGACAGCATCCGATCCCTAAGCAGTCGGTCCAGAGACAAGTGAAGGACAGACGTTGGGGAGGCTACTGAAGTGAAGACGCGCACATTCCTTTCCTTCCAAATGACATAGATGATGGATTGGAAGAGAAACTTAACGAGAGTGGTAGCATTGTAGTTGGAACTGTGCTTAGGAGACTGAATCCAGGCTGCTACAGAGTGCAACTCTGTCGGCGGGTTAGCCCAGATTTGAGAGGCGAAAGCATTCCAGATGACCGAAGAGTAGCTACATTCAAAGAACAAGTGGTGGTGCGTTTCCATAGCAGAAGAGCAGAGTACAAAATCACCTGTGACATTCATACCCCATCGTAACAGTCTGTCTTTCGTAGGCAAACACCTTAACAAAGCCAACCAAGCCATGAACGAAGTTCCTTGGAATACGCTCCTTGAACCAAATTACTTTATGCCAAGAGACCATAGGAGCAGGTGCACGGAGATTCTCCCAAGTGTCTTTAGAGGAGAAGACAGAACCGAAGGAGCCATTGGCCTTACGCCATTGAAAGATGTCAGGTCCTTTTGCAGGGGAAAGAGGATCCACCACTGTAATTGCTGTCTGAATCTGTTGTATTGCAGGTGATCTTGCAGGGGGATGGCGCCATGAACCATCCCTTGTCGCATCGCAAACAGAAGCACTCTGCCTCAGTCTCATACTACGGCTACCAGTCTCACCAGATATCTCAATTAGAGGTCCCAACAAAGTCCAGGAATCATACCAGAAACTCGCTGTAACACCATCTCCAATTACCCATTGCAGATAGTTGGATAAAATAGGTCGCAGTTGGAGAATGCTTCTAATCGTAGCTGAGAAGCGCGGTGAGTCAGGAGTTATCCAGAAACCATTGCACTGGAAAATATTATTCTTCATCCAAGCCACCCACAATGATCCTGACACAGTAAGGAAATTCCATATCCTCTTAAGCCGGAAAACTGTTTCAAAGTCCTTCAATCGCCTGATTCCTAGTCCACCTTCCTGCTTTGGTTTACAAATGTCTGACCAAGCCACTCTAGCACCCCTAGCACTGGAGGTACCGTTTCGCCAGAGGAATGCAGCATATAGTGAGTCAACTTTCGCGTAGAAAGCTTTTGGCAAGACAAAAACTGCACTCCAGAAGTTGACCATTTCGTAAACGATTGACCATTTCGTAAATGACTGACGTGATCAGCGTGATCTTTCCGGCAAATGAGAGATACTTTACAGTCCAAGAGTGTAAAACAGCTGTGATTTTGTGACTTTACTTCACCCGGTTTTTGCAGCAACTTTTTCCAAATCCTCCAAGTCTTTCTCTCCTACGACTCTCGGTCCCTGGCTTCCTAAGACTCCATCTGTGTCTCTCTGTCTTAAGATATCAAGGAACGTTAAACCTTCACCATTTAGTTTATTCCGCTGAACATACCGACATTCCAATAACAGCCGCCTGCATGCACATCATATTAGGAAATAAATCAAAGAATCTTAATGTATAAGAAGAATCTCACGTAGTTTCCTCAGCCATTATTACTTAATATTTAGATGGAATTAGGAGTTTATCTATGCCATATGCCATGCACAAAAAAAAAAAAAAATTTAAATATAATATCTTTTATTTTAACAAAAAGTTTAGTTTACGTTTGAACATTATTATTTTCAAATTTTAATTTTAGCACTTTAGAAAAAAATCATAAACGTATTTTTGTAGTTTTATTTCTTTTGATTCTGTTTAACTATTTTAATTGATTTTATTTAAATTTTAATAAAGTTAAAATTACATTTTATAAAAATAATTTTAATTATATTATATTCAATGATTATTTATTTTAAATATATCTCTTATCATCTAATTTTAAATATGTTAAAGTGGTAAAATTAATTTGTTAATTAACCTGATGGAAAAAAAATTAATCATTAACTATCAAACAAATAACTGATTAATGTTGCTTTAGTTTTGTATTTGTTGATGCACATTTACAATTGATTTTGGTAAAAATTATATATTTACAAAAATATGATATTCAAGTTGATGTAAAAAATTATATTTGTAGTTATATTTAGCTTATTTTTATTAGTGTAATATATATATATATATATATTAATTTATTAGTGATATATGAGTTATTACTATATTTTAATAGTTTTCAAAATATAAATATTTATATGAAAATTTACATTAATGATAGTGTATGAGTTAATAGTCATGCCATATTTAAAACATCTTATCAAATGCTTCGAAAAAATTATAATCGTATTTTTGTAATCTAATTTTTTTGTTTGGTTTAACTTTTCAATTTGATTTTATTTAAATTCTAATAAAGTTAAAGTTATATTTTATAAATAATTTTTAATTACATTATATTATATTTATTGATTAACTATTTTCAATAAAAATTATTTATATGAAAATTTACATTAATGATAATATATGAGTTAATAGTCATGCCATATTTAAAACATCTTATCAAATGCTTCGAAAAAATTATAATCGTATTTTTGTAATCTTATTTTTTTGTTTGGTTTAACTTTTCAATTTGATTTTATTTAAATTCTAATAAAGTTAAAGTTACATTTTATAAATAATTTTTAATTAAATTAAATTATATTTATTGATTAATTATTTTCAATATATCTCTTATCATCTGGCTTAAATATATATATATATATATATATATATATATATTTAAATATAAAAATTTAATAACTTTTGAATTTTGTTTGTTTAAATTAAACATGTTAAACTAGGAAAATTAATTTGTTAATTAACCTAATAAAAAATTTAATTTAATTTAAATTTCAACCATTTAGTTATCAAAAAAATATTTGATTAAGCTGCTTTAGTTGGGGTATTTACAAATTTGACTCAAAACTCAAAGTCAATCCTAAAACTAACCCATGATTTTTTTGAATTTTTCTTTTGCCCAATTCACCCCAAAATTTTTACATTATTTACGAAAATGCCATTAGTTTCTTTTCAAAAAATGATATTTTTACTCTCTCAACCTTATCATCTTCAAATATTTACAAGATTTTTATTGCCATCAATATACCATCCACCATGAACAACCAATTTGAAGCTCTTAATGCACCTCAAATCGATTTAGACTTTTTCTTTCTCAATTCTTATGAACTAAAAACAACATCTCTTTCACTTTCTCTCCATATTCATCCAAAAAATTCCAAGATTTTGATTCTAAAAACTTTATGGTTCATAGAGCCATTGAAGCTTACGATTATTGGTGGATCACTTTTGTTTGAGATTCTGGATGCTTGGAGAAGACTTATGTGTGCTAAACAAGTTATCTCACTGGTTGAAACTATGAAATCGAGATTTTTTCCAGATCTGTTCATCCAGACGACTTCCAGGTAAAACGTCTGGTTGTAGACGACTTACCCGGAAATCGTCTGGTCAATGCAGATGTTAGTTTTGCAATTGACTTTTAATTTTTTTTCTAGACGTATTAGTTTTGCAATCGACCGGATGTGTCAGATATTTGACTTTTCCTGGACGACTAACTAGTAAGTCGTCCAGTAGAAAATTAAAAAAATATATTTTGTTTTTTCTAGACGACTTACATGGAAGTCGTCTCAGGTTAGTTTTGCAATTGAAATATTAAACAAAAAAAAATTTCTAGACGACTTACTTGCAAGTCGTCCATGATTTTATTCCGACATTCTGGTCAAATCTTGCTTATCTTGGACGACTTCCATGTAAGTCGTCAGATAGAAGACTTATAAGTAAGTCGTTGAAAATATTAATTTTTTAATTTTCTACTGGACGGCTTACAAGTAAGTCGTCTCGAGTTTTTTTTTTTATCAAACAAAGGTGGAAGACTTACATGTAAGTCGTCTAGGTTAAAAATCAATTGCAAAACTAACTTAAATGGACGACTTATGTAAATCGTCCAGACGACCTCCGTGGAAATCATCTGCATCAATGTTTAATAAACTTTCATTTTCTCTAAACCTATAAATACTTTTTAATATTTTTTTGTTAATTCATTTATATTAGTCAATATTAGAGCTACTGAATGAAATTTATAACTTAATTGGTGATATTTATGAGGTTACCAACATTCATGTTAATTAAAGTTTCTAACTGATCCGAGAAGACTTCCATGGAAGTCTTCTACACTCGTTTTAAGTCTTCTACGCTAGTTTTTAAATCTTCTACGCTAGTTTTTGAATAACTTGTATTTTTAAGAGTGTTAAGTAACTTCAAGATATGTAAATCTTAAATTTGCAAAATATGTTTTCTCCCTTAGTTTTACTAAATTTGACTAAATTTTTCAACATAAACTTGTAAAAAATATGATATGCTTTGTCTAGTTACTATTATTTGTTTCCATCTCTTAAGTATTATCGTTATATACACCAATGATGATTATTGTTATGAGTTGGAAGAAGGGTTAAAATGCTTCTTAAAGTGTTGTATCACTATGAGGCTACCAACATTCTTGTTTATTAAGATGAGAAGAAGACCATTGGAGTTTATTATTGCATATGGGAGATCCAAAGATAAGAAAAAAACTATTGAAGTCAATTATTTCATTAATTTGTAAATGTGTAAACACATTGTTAGCACATATATTATATCTTGGAAAACATTACTACTGATTTTACAAAAAAATCAAAACTAAAGGAGTACACATGCAAATCACAAAACAGACCACAAACAAAACTATTATAGATCATTCCTCTATAAAGACAAGCTTGGACTCCACTTGATATGGAAGAAGACTTCGTCAGACGACTTCCAGGAAGTCCAGACGACTAACAGGTAAGTCGTCTGGAAGACTTCTTGGAAGTCGTTTAGTGCGACGACTAACAGGTATCCAGAAGTCTTCCAGATCTGAAAAACCTGCATATCAAACCCAGATCTGAAAAACCTGGATATCAAAAAACGTTCAAATGGCTTAAAAACAGAGAAAACGAGTGGAATATTAGATAGATATACTTTTATAGAGCACACAACGTACATAACCAAGTGGAAGATGATAACCATCTGATTAAAAACGTACAAAAAATATATAGATTAGTGAGAAAGACATAAGACAAAACTGAAAAATTCATATAAAGTTTGATGTTTTCAAGTCAAAGAGATTAGAGAGGGTTGGAGAGTTTTAGTTTGGGAAAAAGGTAAGAACTTTATGCAACAGGAAATCTTCTACAAAGACAAGCTTGGACTCCACTTGATATGGAAGCAGACTTCGTCAGAAGACTTCCAGGAAGTCCAGACGACTCGTCTGGAAGACTTCCTAGAAGTCGTCTAGCGCATTATATTTTAGACGACTAAAAGGTAAGTCGTCCCAGAAGTCTTCCAGATCTGAAAAACCTGCATATCCAAATCCAGATCTGAAAAACCTGCATATCCAAAAACGTTCAAATGGCTTAAAAACAGAGAAAATGAGTGGAAGATTAGATAAATGTACATTTATAAAACACACAAAAATACATATATAAAATTAAGAGATCTACCTTTAAATGAGTGGAAGATGAGAACCATGTGTAAAAAACCTGTAAAAACAAGATAAAATAGTGAGAAAGACATGATACAAAAACAATTAATTGGTATAAAGTTTGGTGTTTATAAGTTCAAAGAGATTAGAGAGAGGTCGGAGAGTTTTAGAATGATGAACATTATATTTTTGTTGCAGCCATTTGAGAGGAGGTGAGAGAATGTGTAAATTTTTCTTTATATAGGAAGACAAAAATCCGATTAGGTAAAATATTTTCGATTCAGACGACTAACAAGTAAGTCGTCTGGTTTAAATTATTTAAGTGGAAAAATAAATTTTTTAAAAATTTTAGGTGGGAATATTAGGACGACTTACATGACTTACATTAAAGTCGTCTGGTTTAAATTATTCACCAGACGACTTACAAATTAGTCGTCTATACCCTAAACATAACCCCTAAACTTAATTAACTAACTAAACACTTCATAAAATCAAATTAAACTTAAAAAGTATTTACTATACACAGAAATAAACACATATAGGTAAAAAAAAATTATTTTTCAAAAAAACATTCAAGCTTTCCAAAATCTAACCCTAAAAATACATACAATACTACAACATATGTTGTCAAATCCTAAAACCAAAGAGTATCATGACTAACTACTTTCACTCATCTATGCTGAAAACTATTCAATTTTATTATATCTTATTTTACATCACTTATAATTGTTTATAATTACATGATTTTAATTTTTCACTTGTCAAAATATTTTTTTAAAAATTTATAAATTATTTTTAAGATCAACTACACCAGACGACTTCCAACATCTATGACGACTCAGACGACTTACTGTGGTTATATTCGTAAAAATGGCTTCTGTTTTTTTGTTTGGTCACAAAGGGTTGGCTGTAATTTCACAAGGCTTTTAGGTTAGTTTTGCATTTGATTCAAGTTTGAGTATAGGTTTGCATTTAAAATCATATTTTGAGTCATATTTGGCAAATTCCCCGCTTTAGTTTGTATTTGTTGATGCACACTTACAATTAATTTTGGTAAAATATATATATTTATAAAATATTATATATAAGTTAATGTAAAAAATTATATTTGTAGTTATATTTAGCTTATTTTATTAGTGTAATATAGATGTAAATATATTATATTTAATAGTGATATATGAGTGATTAATAGTTTTGCCAAAAAAAATTTAAAATTTTACATTAATGATGATTTCTATATTATTAAAAGAGAAGTACAAAATATAAATACCCCTTAATTTTACTACTTATTTACATTAGAATGCCACTGAGATATTTATTGAACCTAATTTGAGGCAGGGTGATCCACTATTCCCTTTCCTCTTTATTTTGTGCATTGATGCTCTGATCTCTCTCCTTAAAGGAGCGGAGGAAGAGAAGCGCATTTTGGGACTACAAGTTGCCCGAGCCAGCCCAAGGATAACACACCTTCTTTTTGCGGATGACAGTCTTTTCTTCTGTAAAGCTGAAGAGAGACAGTACAAGGAAATTTTAGATATTTTGGAATCTTATGGAAAGGCTCTGGACAACGACTTAACGCGGCAAAGTTCTCGATTATTTTTGGAAATAAGGTTGACCATAGCACCAAACAAAATATTAAAGGTGTTCTTTGGATTAATTCTGAAGGAGGGATGGGAAAATACCTAGGTCTCCCAGAAAAAATTTGTGGATCCTAGATAAAAGTCTTCTCTTATGTACAAGATCGCCTCAATGGATGTGTCACGTCATGGTCAGCTAGATTACTCTCGAAAGGAGGTAAAGAGGTTCAAATAAAATCAGTGGCGCAAGCTGTGCCGACATACTGTAAGTCGTGCTACTTGCTTCCACAAAGCATAGTGGAGAAACTAAAGAGTGCAATCTCAAATTGTGGAGCTCGAGTCAAAATAATCGAGGTTTACATTGGATCGCATGGGATAAAATTTGTGTTGCACATGACCAGGGTGGACTCGGCTTCTTAGACTTACACAATTTTAATCTCGCTTTATTAACAAAACAACTTTGGAGATTGATACAGTTCCCGAACTCCCTTCTTGCTCGTGTTTTGAGAGGACGATATTATAATCGATCAAGCCCGTTGGAAGACCGTAAGGCTTACTCACCTTCCTACGGCTGGCGTAGAATCATGGCAGCAAAACCACTTCTGAAATCAGGCCTACGAAAGACTATTGGAGCAGGCCTCAACACCTGCGTTTGGAGTGAGCCTTGGATCCCTGATACTGACGCTCGGCCTCCGAGACCGTCTGAATCGCATTACGTATAGACACCCAAAACTTCTTGTTCATTCTTTTTTTAGACGTGATACAAGGGATTGGGATACTAATCTTTTACTCGAGTACTTCCATCCCGAGGATATCCATCTTATTCTTAAACTACGACCGAGCAACACGTGGTCCATGGACGGGTATGCATGGAACTATACAAAATCGGGCGTCTGCTCTGTCAAGTCAGGATATAACCATTTACAGAATATTAAAGCGTGTGACGACGAAGGTCAGGTTGTACAACCAAGTATCACTGGTTTACAGAGCCACGTGTGGAGTGTCCCTGCTCCTGGAAAGATGAAACACTTTATGTGGCAAGCTTTGACAGGATGCATTGCGAAAACAGAAAGACTTGCATATAGACACTTGTACACTGATAGGAGCTGTCCTAGATGCGGTGACCCTGAGGAAACCATTAACCATCTTCTTTTTGAATGCCCCCTGCCTTTCAGGTGAGGGCCTTATCGGATTATCTGTCCCTTCCGGGTTACTTCCAAGTACATCTATTTATCAAAACATGAATTTTCTTTTTTGGAAAAAGAAAGATGTGGCCTATATGGAACCACCACTTATTGAAACCTTTCCATGGATCTTATGGTACATTTGGAAGGTACGCAATGAGAAGGTTTTTAATGGAAAGGATGTATCACCAGTGGACACTCTTTAGCTAGCTTCCATTGAAGCAGAGTGCTGGAGAAAAGCCAATTTACCTGAAGATGCAGAGGAAGATGAGCCATGGACTGCCCTTTCGACTAGTTCGACTCCTCTTGCAGACCCCCAATGCCCAACCTGTCAAATTGATGCCTCATGGGTCGAGAATGGCATGGTTAGTGGGTTAGGGTGCTCTTACATGGATCAAATGGGAGTTGAGAGATTTGGACTACAAGGATGCCGAAAAAGCCTATCGCCTCTCCATGCTGAGATGGAATGACTCATATGGGCAATGTCATGTTTGCTAGACCTACATTGCACTGTGATCCATATGGAGATGGATTGCTCTGATCTAGTGGATATGATTGCGGAACCCTCTGACTGGCCGGCGTTTGTCTCCGAGCTAGTCTCATTTCATCGCCTACAAGCTGGATTCTCGACTTTTAGCATCGTCAGCATACCCAGGACCAGGAATGTGCGTGCAGATGCTCTCGCTAAGGAGGCGAGATGAAGTAGTGTTCTCTTTTTCCATATAGATCAGACCCAGCCGGACAGAGCGTCTCTTCGGAACGGCTCAAGACCGACTACCATTTGATCTTAGAAGATGGGCGTTGACAAAAAAAAAGTAATAGATTTAAGCATTTAATATATTTTCCTAATTTAAATAATAGATTTCCTTAATTAAATCTTAACCAAAATAAATTTCTCAATAGATTTCGTATTAATATATTAAATATTTTCAATATTTTTTGTAATAAATAATAAAGTAAATAGTCACACATCATAATAGATTTACATAATATATAAATAAAATATAAAATAATCTATTAAGTTAATAGTATAATGTTTTCATGTGTATATAAGCTCAATTAGCTATAAATATTGGATTTATTTATATGATACACTGTGATATAATAGACATTTAAAATCATAAAATATAAATTCAATAAATAAAATTGTTATGTTTTAAATATTATATAAACAATAATGTAATTTAAATTTAGAAATATATACTATAACATTTAGTACAAAAAATAATTGTAAAAATAAATTTCAGACGGTCACAGGTCAAGTTCTAGAAACAAACAAAAACAGCATGAGATTATTTTTTAAACAAATTTATTTTAATCGAAATTCCAAATATTTGAAATTCGAAAGCATTATGACCCACCCCTATACTATTTTAATTAGAATATTTGAATTTATATCAGAATATTTTATTAAAATTTTAATTTTTGTTATATTTGAAAAATTTATGATCAAATAAATCATTACTACAAATAAAAAACTTTTAAAAAAAACAGAAAGTTAATAGTCATTGACATATTTAAAACATCTTATCAAAAAATATAAAATTTTTATAAAAAAAGTTGTACACATCACAATTAAATTAGTGTCGTATCATATTTTTTTGTAAGCTATGTTATCTTTTTTTGTTGTAATTGAAAAGAAAAATAAGAAGTGGAAAAGAATATATATGCCTGATAATCATTCTTAGATGCTGTAAGATGCAAAGGTGTGTTTTGGTTAACATCCAATTTATTCAGTACACGATACTCAATAGAGTCAGCGTCTCTTTGGCTCATTCTCTGGATCTGTGACAGGATAAGTCACATATCATACTTACCGTTTTATAATTGTTAGTTTTCCTTATTCTTGGATTTATCTTTTCCTAGTTTAATATTCCCTTTGATTTTACTATATATTGTAGCCTTACGGCAAGTTTTATTCTCAATCAATCAATAAACATTTTCTTAACCTATTACTTATCTCTCAAGTTACTTTGCTAAAGTTAGCTTTGCATACGAACTCTGGTTTTCGAGTTGATCCTTCTTCATTCGTGATCATCTCCGAAGCCTTTATTTACCCGTTCTTCGAATCCACAGTAGGATTTCTAGTTTGGGATCTATCTATCTAGGTTTCCTGTCTTAGGATCCATCCGGTGAGACTTGGAGAACTTTAAATCTATCATGTATCACAGCAAGATGCAGAGCATTCTGGAGAAATACGCTCCTATCTTGGATACATTCAGGGGAAGTAAGGAGGCACACTGCCACAAGATCTGCCTTTCCTCTTAACACCAGTGAATGAAACGGTGTGATGCCGTTTCTCCCTTTAACGCGGGCTAGACTGTGATCGACCCACAGCATCCTGCCGACAAACTTATCTTGATCCATGTATGCAGCAAGATGCAATGGACTGTACCCGCTTGTGTTGAACTTTTTAGCAAATGAGCTTTTTAGCAAAAGAAGGCTTAAGATTCAGCATCTCCTTGGCAAATAGTATGTTCTCCGAAGCAGCAGCTACGTGGAGGGGAGTGCTCACCAATGGTACTGCATCAATGTTCTCAAGTATGTATGGATTCTCATCAATAAGAGCATACAGCTCATCGATGCTTCCAGATTCAGCTGCTTGTTGAAGTCTCGGATCCATTGGAATGAAAAGTTTTAGGTTTATTATTGAACTAACTCTGCAAGATTGATGAAGTTGAGTGAGTGGACTTTATAGACAGAGAAGAACCAAAACGTTCTAGTTTCATTTTATTTTTATATTTATGGCCTCGTTACCTGCAATTCAGTTTTATATAATTTCTTGAAACAAAAGAAAATGTGGACCTTGAGGGTTTTAGGCGGGAGCTTTGGAGCAAGAACCAGTGAGTAAGTGAACCTCCACATGGAGTGAGTTGACTAACGAAACGAGTGAGTTTTCACATGTAAGAGAGATAATAAAGAAAGACCTCTGACCAACCACTTTTGAGTATATTTATTCCCACATGATGTTTGTTCCTAAAGGCTTTGCATCCACTAGCATTTTCTTAATTAATCTCTTTGCTTACCCCACACGTAATTTATCCATTCAAGCAAAGCGATCTACTTATGGGTTTCTTACTCGTTCGAATATTTTATAGTCCTGAACGGCTGCAAGCTGTCAAGCCACCAGTGTAAGCCTGATAAAACTCACTATACACACCAAGATTTTTTATCAATATGTAAGTACTACTTGGAGAACTTCAAATCTGTATCATTCATCGCAGCAAGGTTCAGAGCGCATTCTGACCATTTACGCTCACATCTAAAATACATTCAGGGGTAACTTGTGACACATTCTACCACAAGATCGACGCACACATTCAGGGAATTTTTCGTAGGCAGCTGCTGGACCAAGCATCAGAAGGTGATGCCTGAGCTGAGCCCCGATTAAGTTGGCTTTATAAACGCTACCATAGCAGAAGATGAGGCTTTTATTTTGAGAATGCAAATGCTGTCACACCTTCTTAAGATATGATATGATAAATCTCTCATAACAGAATGCAATGTTCCAAGTAGTAATTTGATAAAACGACCTTTTGGGTCACTAGTTGAATCTGCGAGATGTGTCATGAAACAGTGAGACCCCTGAACCGTTGCCCATAGGATGTCTTATGTCGAAGAAATCTTATATATTAAAACATAAGTCATGACTTATTTCATATGTGATTTTTTTTATTTGGACTATCCCTTAGAAAATTACTTAAATGATTTTTTTTGTATTCTAAACAAACAAGTCAAATAGATATTCCCAGATTTTCTCTTAATTACATCATAATAAAAAAATTTCAAATCTTTTTTATTTACAATATAAATTTACATTCGTATTTATTTAATATATAAAAGTATATTTTGTTTTCACTTAAACAAACCTTTTTAAATATTTAATTATTTTGTAATTATTTATAATATACATGTATATTTCACTTGTACTAAAATAAACCTTTTAAGTATCTAATTAATTTTTTAAATTATATTAAACTCATGTACAATTTTGTATTAAATTTGTGATATTAATTTAATATAATATCTTTAATGTATGTTGATATTAATTATATATAATTCGATTAACATATATGTATGATCAAAACGTAAAATAAAAGTATAAGGGCAATTAAAATTAAGTTAATAATAAGTTGAATAGAATTTATCGTAAATATCATATAATGTAAGGTTTTAATTAGTGTTTATGTATTGATAAGATAGATATCACTAATAATTTGAAACACATGTATGCAAACTATAAAATTATTGTGTTTTAAAATATATAATAAACTATTAATAATATGATAAATATTAAAACTATATATCATTAATCAAGTAAACCAAATAGTTACATTTATAAAAATGAAAATAATCATGAGTGAGTGGGCGAAATATACCCAGTAAGGGCCCAAATTTGCAAGATGCCAATGACTCTTAAAACCCAAAAAAGCAGTACCCTTTTCGACATGGTTTGACGGATTTGCCCTTCTTTTAGCTGAAGAAGAATCGGCGCTGGAGACGCGCGTGTTTGTGTCAGAGGGCAGATATCCGGGGATTTGGTTGAGGCGTGTCTGACAGAAGGAGGCGCCGGAGACGACGATCCGCTGGATAAAACCGAGTACTGTCCTCGTTATGATGACAATTGCGTCGGTGAGTGTATCTTTTGGTTGCGTATTGGATTGTGAGATTGATACTAGGGTTTCTAGATTACAATATATATACTTAGCAGAGGGGATTGATTTCGATAGAGGAAAAGTGAAAACGAAAACTGTGATTGAGAGTTTCGAGGTTAGCAACTCGTTTGACAGTGTTCGTTCTCCTTTTGAGAAAAGGTAAGAAAATCAACAGAAAATTACTTGAAAAGATATCATCGGTTATGTGGGTTGAAAATGAAAGCTTCAATATTGCTGATGATTTTTATTCTATTTAGCTGATATAAATGTTATTAACATTTCCAAGTGTTTGTGGTTTCCAGGAAACAAGTTTGATCGATGGGGCATCTTGTGAGACTTTTGGTCGGTGACTGGACAAGACTTGCTCAGAGAACATGGAGGTTCGACATGGATCACACTCAGGTGAAGTACGATGTGGTGTTGAGAGAGAATGAAACTTACGAGGCCTTGGTGGAGATAGTTAGGGGAAAATATTGCATCCTCCCTTCTGAACCGGTCGCCTTGACCTATGACTTTCCGGAGTGGATGAAAGTCCCTGGAGACTACACTATACCACCTGTTGACATCCTGGAAGACAAAGATGTGGAGCTCTTCATGGCTATTAGGATGGACTTTGTCAACTTGACGATGTGCGTGGCTTTCGGTAACGTGGAAGTGGGACGAAACTTGACCATGCGCAGGGAGGAGTTCGGCCTGACTGAAGACGGGACAGATGTTGTTCCTCCAAAGCCGATCCCGTGGAGAGGTTTGTTACAAACTAATATTTCTTTTAGCTGCTAATATATATATATATATATATATATATATATATATATATATATATATATATATATATATATATATATATATATATATATATATATATATATATAATGCTAATCTTCATAATTACATTTACAGGTTTCCGTAGGGGTGGGTACCTCCAGGTAAGCGAGGAGAAATTGATGACAATTTGCAGCCGTGAGCAGATGCAGGAGATCCGTAGGACGGCTCTGCGTCTGACCCCAAAGCAGATTTACCAACCATTGGAGGATATCCCGGATATCCCTTCAGAGTCGGACTCATCTGGTGACATGGATGTAATGTTACCTAATGCTGATGGTATGATAAGACTTGAGGAGCTTCCAATGGCTCAACAGGCAGGGGCTAACCTGACACTGGCCATAGGTAATAAGAATTTGTTTTCTATTGCTTGATTATAAGTGATAATTGATTCAGTTAGCAGATAGGAAATCTCATACCTGTTTTGATTCTCGTTAACTGTTAACTTAAATGTACGTTAATAAAGCGTGATCTTACATGTTTTTGGTTACCTTGATATCTAACATTCTTTACATGTAACTTCTTTGTTAGCTGTTACTGGTGGCGTTGGGGGCGGAGTTGGAGGATCGCCTAACAAAGACAAGGGGGCAATGAGTGACGAGGATCTTGGTGAAGACCACATTCGTGGCTTGGAAATAGGGTCTAGTTCTGCGTATGCATACGCGGATGGGGCTGACGCCGAGCAGGGGTTCGAGGAGCCTTTTGACTGTGATAGTCAAGGTAAGCCGATGATCGTTGATGATTGTTAACGATGGATAACGTAATGTATAACTGCTAAGCTCATTGTTATACACGACTGCAGGAGAAGAAGGCGAGGAGGAGAATCATCATCTCTTTGTGGGTTAAGTGTTTGTCGATCGGGAAGCTTTCAAGGTCCACATGTTGCTCTACGCCTTGGCTAACAAGTTCAGGTTCTATGTAAGGAAGTCTGAGCCGGGAAAAGTTGTACTGGAGTGCAGTGGGGTTAACTGCGCATGGCGTGCGTACGCCGTTAAGATCCCGGGTTGCCCGCGTTTTGAAGTCAAGACGCTGGAGAGTAACCACCTTTGCACTGTGGACGAGAGGAGGGAATTTAGGAGACATGCCACATCTTCAATTGTGGGGGGAATGATGAGAAGCAAGTACGTTGGGACAGGGAGTGGTCCAAGACCAGGAGCTTTGCGAGAGATGATGAGAACAGACCACAGTGTGCCAATTTCCTACTGGACAGCTTGGAAATCTCGGGAGGCTGCTATAGAGAATGGACGTGGGAATGCTGAGGAGGCATACAGTACTCTACCTTCTTATCTACAACAGTTAGCGGTGGCAAACCCTGGGACTCTGGTAGCATTGGAGACCATCAAAGGTCCCGGCGATGTCCAGCGTTTCAAGTACCTCTTTCTCTCGTTTGGGGCAAGCATCAGAGGGTTCGATTTCATGAGAAAGGTGGTCATCATTGATGGTACACACTTGAAGGGTAAGTATGCTGGGTGTTTACTGACCGCAAGTGCACAAGATGGGAACTACCAGATATTTCCCCTGGCATTTGGTGTAGTAGATAGCGAAAATGATCAATCCTGGACATGGTTCTTCAACAAGCTTATCGCTGTGGTACGGGATGCTGAGAACCTGGTCTTTGTCTCTGACAGGCACACTGCCATCTACTCTGGAATCCGTAGAGTAAGCCTCTGATCTTACCCTCTATTTGATATAGTTCATTGTTAGATTACAAAAGTTTTTAGCGGGTATCTAAGATATTAGATGCTAATACAAGTAATGGGTTTAGTTAGCGATGGAACATGTTGTGTAGCTGCTAACGGTGTCGTATTTATGTTCACAGGTCTATCCCATGGCACAACACTGTGTTTGCTTGCTGCATCTCCAGAAGAACGTCCAGACCATCTTCAAGAAGAAACATTTGATTTATCTGCTGGGAAAAGCCGCAAGGGCTTACAAGATTGAGGATTACTACCTTCACTTCAACGAGATCAAAGTGGTTGACGTCGCCTGTGCGGATTACCTGATCCGCATCGGGGTTGAGCACTGGGCTAGATCGCAGTTTAGTGGTGCAAGGTACAACATAATGACAAGTAACCTCGCAGAATCCCTCAATGCAGCACTGTCCGAAGCTCGGGAGTACCCAATTGTCCCGCTGGTGGAGTACATTCGATCAATGATGATGGGATGGTTCTCTAGCAGACGTGACGCAGCATCAAAGAACGTCGGTGCAATGACTCCAAAAGTTACTGATATCCTGACGAAGAACTTCACTGATTCGACGGGTTATGCTGTTAAGCATATCATTAACAATGAGTACGAGGTGGTGGATGGTAATGACATGTATTACCGTGTGGATCTTGACAAAAAGACTTGTTCTTGCAAGGAGTTTGAGGCGCTGGCCATCCCTTGCGCCCATGATGTGTCTGTAGCCATATTTGCTAGAGAATTTGTGGAGAGTAAGGTCGTTGTGTTCTACAGCAGTGAGTATTGGGGGTTGTCATACAGTGGGAGCATTAACCCAGTCGATCATTCCAACATCACAGCTTTCAAGTTTGGTGTGAATGGGCACCTTCTCCCTCCAGCAACACGTCGCCCACCAGGAAGGCCGAGAAAGGCCAGGATTCCATCACGTGGAGAATTCAAGGTTCGATCCTTAGTGACATGTTGTTTCCGTCAGTTGATATGTTTACTGTTAGCGTCTAATACACTTGATAATCGCTAACTCATTTTGACCATTGTGTTCAAGCGTCGCAGAGCGTGCATCAGGTGTGGAGGGACTGACCACAACAAGGTCACCTGTAAGATGCCTATCTGAAGCTCAAGAAGAAGACTAAGTATTTAGGGGTGAGTGGGTTGAAGTGTTCTTTTGTAATGGTCAGATCTGGGGCGACCTTCTTTTGATATGATGTACTAAAACTAAGTTCCCCTAAGCTTCCCACATTGACGCATGTGTATGTGCAATGGAGGGTATGAATAAAACTCCCCTATTTTAAATTTTCAACTCTATGTTATGATCTGTGTTAGTCCCTAACTTTCCACTTAGCTAGACTGCTGGTATGTTAGCTCGGAAAATAAGGATATTAACGCAAATAGATGACTTAGCAATTTTGGTATATCTGTGATCAAATAGGTTATCGGGAAACAGAAAGGTTAAGCCAATAAAGATAACATATGGAAATTGTTAAAGAATAAATAAATTTCAGAGTCGGTGGATGATTCAAGAATTGGTGCATTTGAAAAGAGGAGAAATAAAATGTTAGCAAGTAATAAGAAATTGTGTATCTAACTATATCTTCTTGCATGGACACATTGTATATGACCATATAAGTTAGCATGTAAACCATAGTTGAGTAATATAATGAAGCAAAAAAGTTCCATTACTTACCTGATACACGATTCGTTAGCTGTTATGTGAAAGCAGACAATATAAAAAAGATAGATGCATAGTTTGTAGAAAAAAGGATAGATCCATAAGGATCTAAAAAATATTATAAATTTTTACTAGCTGGATAACTTATGTTACGATATCCTTATCTGATACACTTTGCAGTGACTGTTATGAACAACTATATAGTGTAAATAAAATAGATGCAGGCTGGGTAGAAAATAAGGATAGATCCATAAGGATAAATCAATCAGTTCTAAGGACTATGTTATGATTAACTTAACGGAAACACATTGCCTTAACAGTTAAGAGAAGCTAGATACTGTTAATAAAATCGATGCAAGCTTGGTACAAAAAAAAGAAGGATAGATCCATAATGAGAAAAAAGACTATGTTATGATTTACTTAACGGATACACATTTCCATATCGGTTACGAAAAACTAGAGACTGTAAATAAAATCGATGCAAGCTTGGTACATAAAGAAGGATAGATCCATAATCTGAAAAAAAAAAGAACATAGATCATAGATGGTGTTGTCAAGTCTGGGGAAGGTTTAAACGAAACACACAACATCTTAAAAGCATAGCGAACAAAAGATAAAGGTAGCAGATAACAGTTAGTTAGAGATGTCATCAAAGAGCTTAACAGCCAACTGCTTGGCGGCATATGGGAGCAGACGAGGAGTGATAGCCTTGCAACCACCAAGACCATCGAGAGCGTGAGCTTCAATAAACAGAACCGTCATGACTGCTGCATCAGTCTGAGAGGAGCTGCGGGATTCCCCGGCATCTGGAGGCGGTAAAAGCCTTCACCCCGGCGTTAGCTTCGGTATAACTGACTTGCTTAAGAACATATGGGATGAGGTTAGCAATTGGGTTTAGCTCCTTCTTCATCAAACTGTCACTTCGAATAGAAGTGTTGCAATCCATGACATGAAGAGTGGTCGCTCTTGTATCAATGTAGACTCCAACCCAGTGTTGCCTATCCATGTTAAATGGAAAATATATCCTCTTGGGCGCTTTCTTATTCAGTTTCTCCAGGGGGACATTGGTGAATTTAAGCTTCGCACGGTCTTTGCCAGCTGTCTTGACAAAACGAGAGTGATGATTCATTAAAGAAACTGGAAGCATGGTGTCATATATTGCGACTTTGGGACTGGCGGCAGAACCACGGGACACAAACCCGATAAGAGCGTCCACAAAATGTGATGGTAAAAGTAAGTTAGATACGATATATATGTAGGAAAGAAAATAATGGAGTCTTTCATACCCCCGTTGGTAATATGGTCTTGGGATGAGCAAAGTCGCAAAACTCGGCGGGAGACACTGAATAACCAAATGGAAACGTGATTATTCTGTGAAACATAGAAATTATCGCTTAGAGTCTATCTTAACTGTTATTAGAATAATTAGCTGTTATAAACGAAGATAGTGTTAGGTGCTTACATTTTGGTTGACAAACTCTGCTCCATTGGCTGAAAACGATGGCCGAGATCAGGCATTATGGAGAACACGGCTGCTACTTTAGTATCACACTTGTAGTCCTGGAGACCAACGGGAGCAATCCTTAGCCTTTTGCTCTTACGCTGCTCCAGAACCTCCTCCTCCTCTTCCTTAGGTGGTAAGACATAGTTTAGCGGGTGAACCGTCTCCTTGACACCACCGGGTGCATCCTCCTGCGATAGTCCGAGTGAGAAAGACGATATTTCGAGAAGATAATAAGGGATATGCATCTGATTGCGTGTGTTCATCCATTAGCAATCAATCAGGGAATAAACAAAAAGGTACAAAGTGTTAATGCAGATGAAAACAGAGCAAAAGAATTTACCTCATCCATATCAACATTTTCTAACATAGACTCCTCATCTACAGTGTGTTCCACGAGAAATGCACCAACGGATGACTCTGGCTGTATATATAAGAAAATGGTAAGAAAACGACCAGAGGGAACTGTTAACATTTTGCACTTACCAGCTGCGTGTTACCGTCTTCAGCTACAGGATGCTCATCATGTGCCTGTGATGAGGCAAAATTAGCAGTTACAATGGAAGCTTAACTGTTAATAAGCTGAGTTACCTGATAAAGTTGGACATTATCCTCCTCATCTTCCCCCAACATTTTCCGTGTTGATGTTGCCATCCACTTGATGCTCCGACTGTTCAGGAAATCTTAGTATGAATAAGCAGGACAATAATTTCTAAAAGTAACACACACTTACAAAAATTAACAGTTAGTAGCTGAGTTACCTGAGAAGGCAGGACCATATCCTCAACGTCTTCCCCGACCTGTTCCATGTTGATATTGGAACCCACTTGATGTTCGGACTGTTCAATTAATCGTAGTATGAATAAGCAGAACAACTAACATAAACTCTAATTAATACACTTACCTGTTCCATATTTGAGTGGTCCGCTAACTGTTTCTCTAACTGATCCGCCCCGGGTTGGACGTTAACTTCTTCTGCTCCTTCTTGATCAAGAGGTTCCGGACATGCTTCCATGGATGCAGGGATAGAAACGTCGGAGACTACATTCAGATCGCGGAGAACTTCGCTGATGCGGTTATCCGCATCTTCGGATGGAGTGGTGAAATCAAACGCGGGTATTCCTTTGCGACGACAGTGCTCGGTTTGCTTGTATTCCCAATATCAACATCGATAGAGATGCAGGGGGGCAACAACATCACAAACACCCTTGATTATTGCATCTTGCATATCCTTCAGATGGCGCCAAATAGAGTCGCTGATCTTCTTATCCAAATCCTGGAGATATAGTGATATGGTGGACTGGAGGAGTGCAACTTGCTGAGGTTGGCTAATATGAGGAACAAGTTTCTCCAACTTTGTGTCCAGAGCCTTACACATATGCGTCTCTAAAGAGCTGATCACATCGAGTAAATCAGAGGGGGAATCTAATCTGGACACCAAGCTGCGACGCAACGAGATAAGCTATTAAAACATGTGCTTGGGAGTCGGAACCCTCGCCTTCATCTTTCTCCTTCAGTTTCTTGTCTCCCCTCAAACGTGAAAGCTCCATGGCGGTAAGACCACCTTTAAACATTTCCTTCCTAAAGACGAAACCCTCAAGGATCAAACGGACCATATTGTCGACAGCAAGATCTTCAGACTCATCAATCCATAGGAAATCTAAGCCAGCAGACCATTCTTCGTACGGTTCATCCAAAATTGACTTGACTGGCACCTATATAACACAAAAAGTGAAAGAGTTTCAGGTATAACAATAACTATTAGCGGTTATACTAAAAAGTAGCAGACAACAATATTAGGATCAGTCGCTAAACAACTACAAACACTAGCTCCCCAGGTTTATCTTTAAGCATTCTGGATAGCGTAAAGAAGATGTTTCTAACCGTTAACATATTAAGTGTATGTGTATCTTATCAAGTCCGTAATAGTTAGCATCTAAAATATCTAAAGACTGCTACTAAAAACTTTAGCTACCAGAAACCAACTTATCGATTAATCTTCAAACATTAACATTAAAGTTTAACATGGAAGTCAAAAGGATATCAGAGATAAATACCTGGCACTCGGTATCTATGCTCTTAGCATGCCCGGGTATGAGGCAATACTTGGGCGCCTGAGCTGCTTTCCCCTGACCCGCCACGTTGTCATCCTCATTCACGGTATCTTCGCCTGGTAGGGTCTCACCGTCACTTTCAGAATCGACAATAACAACACGTTTGGAAGGTGCGACTTCTTCCTTAAGCTGCGGGATAGCAGCCAGCATAATAAGCTGAATTGCTTCAACGTAACCACGTAAAGCAAAAGACGACTGCGACAATGCAATTTCATCTTTCCCGCTTAGAGATGAAGCGAGTATCTGGTAAGAAGCTCTGCCCCCAAGGGAATGCGAGAAACGCATCGAGATCTCGAATCAACTCAACGTGCTCCGGGATGATTCGGGGTGTGTGAGAGGAGGCAAATAGAATCGACGAGGTAATCGCCAGACATGCAAGTTTGATCCTCGTCTTTGTTGTTTTCACGACTTTGTCTTTCAACATGTCGATGGTTGTCTCGACTGTGCAGGACTTCAAAGATCCAAAGAGTTCGTTCATGTAGAGCTTCTCCTTCAATGAATTTTTCTTCTTTTTCTTGGTGGAATCTTCCCGGTTCAAGCCGATAACAATTCGCGAACTCGGAGGGACATTCTAATCGGGTTGCCCGCAAACAAAAATCAAAACTTCGTACTTTTGTTAACCTTGAGGATCTGACGACGACGATTGACCAAACGCCCGAGAACGGCAGTTGTTCATCAATCGCAATAATCCTCCGTAAGTTGAATTGCGAATAAACCCAAGCTCTTCTGTTTGAGAGCAGCGAGAATCTTTCTAGTAGTTTTAAGTTTGTGATCTGAGTTCACACGCTCTCTTAGCAGTTCGTCTCCGCAGCAAACATTCGTGGCGGCAGCATGATCTCTTCCATGTCTCCGATTTTCAGACTTAGGGTTTTACGGAATTTGGGAATTTCAAGATAACAAGAAAGAGAGACACTAGAGAAAGCTTAGCCCTGGAACAACCCTCGATTGTGATAAAGAAGAAGAAAATTCGGTTGGAAGGATGTGATTTAATGCAACTGTTCGGAAACAGTGCAGGCGATGTACTATCAAGCCGCCGGCAGGGGAATCTGACGAACCACGAACCTTCAAATTGTCCAATGGATGAAGAGTGGAAACCTGACATTAAGCAGCATCCGGCGAGCTTCTATTAGCCTCGGGGATGCACTTTTAGGGGCAAAATGTCAAACCAGGTCTGGATAGAAGATGAAGGGTTTGTCGCAAGTTATATGTATCTTTAACGGCATCTGTGCCAATTTCTGAATAATCATCCGCTGCGGTTGTGCGGATCAAGATTTAGTGAATATTAAAACCATAACTATACAGCCAACAACCAGACATCAAATAAACAATGCAATAAGGTTTTATAGAAATTATTTAAATTATCTCTAGAAGACAATGTGAATCATATAATAATATTCATATGTCGGATCAAACTAATGACACAAATAACACAAAAGTGAAAGAGTTTCAGGTATAACAATAACTATTAGCGGTTATACTAAAAGTAGCGAACAACAATATTAGGATCAGTCGCTAAACAACTATTAAGTGTTTATCTTTAAGCATTCTGATAGCGTTAGGAAGATGTTTCTAACCGTTAACATATTAAGTGTATGTGTATCTTATCAAGTCCGTAATAGTTAGCATCTAAAATATCTAAAGACTGCTACTAAAAACTTTAGCTACCAGAAACCAACTTATCGATTAATCTTCAAACATTAACATTAAAGTTTAACATGTAAGTCAAAAGGATATCAGAGACAAATACCTGGCACTCGGTATCTATGCTCTTAGCATGCCCGGGTATGAGGCAATACTTGGGCGCCTGAGCTGCTTTCCCCTGACCCACCACGTTGTCATCCTCATTCACGGTATCTTCGCCTGGTAGGGTCTCACCGTCACTTTCAGAATCGACAATAACAACACGTTTGGAAGGTGCGACTTCTTCCTTAAGCTGCGGGATAGCAGCCAGCATAATAAGCTGAATTGCTTCAACGTAACCACGTAAAGCAAAAGACGACTGCGACAATGCAATTTCATCTTTCCCGCTTAGAGATGAAGCGAGTATCTGGTAAGAAGCTCTGCCCCCAAGGGAATGCGAGAAACGCATCGAGATCTCGAATCAACTCAACATGCTCCGGGATGATTCGGGGTGTGTGAGAGGAGGCAAATAGAATCGACGAGGTAATCGCCAGACATGCAAGTTTGATCCTCGTCTTTGTTGTTTTCACGACTTTGTCTTTCAACATGTCGATGGTTGTCTCGACTGTGCAGGACTTCAAAGATCCAAAGAGTTCGTTCATGTAGAGCTTCTCCTTCAATGAATTTTTCTTCTTTTTCTTGACTGGAATCTTCCCGCAGTTCAAGCCAGTAACAATTGCGAACTCTCGGAGGGACATTCTAATCGGGTTGCCCGCAAACAAAAATCAAAACTCGTACTTTTTGTTAACCTTGAGGATCCTGACGACGACGTATTGACCAAACGCCCCAGAGAACGGCAGTTGTTCATCAATCGCAATAATCCTCCCGTAAGTTGAATTGCGAATAAACCCAAGCTCTTCTGTTTCGAGAGCAGCGAGAATCTTTCTAGTAGTTTTAAGTTTATGATACGAGTTCACACGCTCTCTTAGCAGTTCGTCTCCCGCAGCAAACATTCGTGGCGGCAGCATGATCTCTTCCATGTCTCCGATTTTCAGACTTAGGGTTTTCTGGAATTTGGGAATTTCGAAGATAACAAGAAAGAGAGACACTAGAGAAAGCTTAGCCCTGGAACAACCCCCTCTGATTGTGATAAAAGAAGAAGAAAATTCGGTTGGAAGGATGTGATTTAATGCAACTGTTCGGAAACAGTACCGACAGTGTACTATCAAGCCGCTTCGACAGGGGAATCTGGACAGACACGAACCTTCAAATTGTCCAATGGATGAAGAGTGGAAACCTGACATTAAGCAGCATCCGACGAGCTTCTATTCGCCTCAGGGGATGCACTTTTAGGGGCAAAAATGTCAAACCAGGTCTGGATAGAAGATGAAGGGTTTGTCGCAAGTTATATGTATCTTTAACGGCATCTGTGCCAATTTCTGAATAATCATCCGCACGGTTGTGCGGATCAAGATTTAGTGAATATTAAAACCATAACTATACAGCCAACAACCAGACATCAAATAAACAATGCAATAAGGTTTTTATAGAAATTATTTAAATTATCTCTAGAAGACAATGTGAATCATATAATAATATTCATATGTCAGATCAAACTAATGACACAAATAACACAAAAAGTGAAAGAGTTTCAGGTATAACAATAACTATTAGCGGTTATACTAAAAAGTAGCAGACAACAATATTAGGATCAGTCGCTAAACAACTATTAAGTGTTTATCTTTAAGCATTCTGATAGCGTTAGGAAGATGTTTCTAACCGTTAACATATTAAGTGTATGTGTATCTTATCAAGTCCGTAATAGTTAGCATCTAAAATATCTAAAGACTGCTACTAAAAACTTTAGCTACCAGAAACCAACTTATCGATTAATCTTCAAACATTAACATTAAAGTTTAACATGTAAGTCAAAAGGATATCAGAGACAAATACCTGGCACTCGGTATCTATGCTCTTAGCATGCCCGGTATGAGGCAATACTACCGAGCTGCTTTCCTCGACCCACCACGTTGTCATCCTCATTCACGGTATCTTCGCCTGGTAGGGTCTCACCGTCACTTTCAGAATCGACAATAACAACACGTTTGGAAGGTGCGACTTCTTCCTTAAGCTGCGGGATAGCAGCCAGCATAATAAGCTGAATTGCTTCAACGTAACCACGTAAAGCAAAAGACGACTGCGACAACGCAATTTCATCTTTCCCGCTTAGAGATGAAGCGAGTATCTGGTAAGAAGCTCTGCCCCCAAGGGAATGCGAGAAACGCATCGAGATCTCGAATCAACTCAACATGCTCCGGGATGATTCGGGGTGTGTGAGAGGAGGCAAATAGAATCGACGAGGTAATCGCCAGACATGCAAGTTTGATCCTCGTCTCTGTTGTTTTCACGACTTTGTCTTTCAACATGTCGATGGTTGTCTCGACTGTGCAGGAGTTCAAAGATCCAAAGAGTTCGTTCCAGAGAGCTTCTCCTTCAATGGATTTTTCTTCTTTTTCTTGACTGGAATCTTCCTGCAGTTCAAGCCAGTAACAATTGCGAACTCTCGGAGGGACATTCTAATCGGGTTGCCCGCAAACAAAAATCAAAACTCGTACTTTTTGTTAACCTTGAGGATCCTGACGACGACGTATTGACCAAACGTCCCAGAGAACGGCAGTTGTTCATCAATCGCAATAATCCTCCCATAAGTTGAATTGCGAATAAACCCAAGCTCTTCTGTTTCGAGAGCAGCGAGAATCTTTCTAGTAGTTTTAAGTTTATGATACGAGTTCACACGCTCTCTTAGCAGTTCGTCTCCGCAGCAAACATTCGTGGCGGCAGCATGATCTCTTCCATGTCTCCGATTTTCGGACTTAGGGTTTTCGGAATTTGGGAATTTCGAAGATAACAAGAAAGAGAGACACTAGAAAGCTTAGCCTGGAACAACCCCTCGATTGTGATAAAAGGAGAAGAAAATTCGGTTGGAAGGATGTGATTTAATGCAAGCTGTTGGAAGCAGTACCGGCGATGTACTATCAAGCCGCCGACGGGGAATGCGGACGAACACGAACCTTCAAATTGTCCAATGGATGAAGAGTGGAAACCTGACATTAAGCAGCATCCGATGAGCTTCTATTCGCCTCGGGGGATGCACTTTTAGAGGCAAAAATGTCAAACCAGGTCTGGATAGAAGATGAAGGGTTTGTCGCAAGTTATGGGTATCTTTAACGGCATCTGTGCCAATTTCTGAATAATCATCCGCACGGTTGTGCGGATCAAGATTTAGTGAATATTAAAACCATAACTATACAGTCAACAACCAGACATCAAATAAACAATACAATAAGGTTTTTATAGAAATTATTTAAATTATCTCTAGAAGACAATGTGAATCATATAATAATATTCATAAGTCAGATCAAACTAATGTCCAACTTCAAACTGAAAGGGTGAGACTGATGATTCTGATAACACAAATCTAAATAGCAAACGATTGATTCTTTGACGATGATGAAAGGTAGAAACTTTAAAAGGGAAGCATTGGTTAGTATGGCGGAGGAGCCCCGGCGGCGGGTGCCCAGACAACATCAGAGCCATCAATGTGGCAAGACTCTCCACCTCCTCCTCCAGAGACCGGCGGAGACTGTCCCTTCCCTTCCTTCGCCTCCGCCGAAGCCGAGGATTTTTCTCGCTTTTCCTCCGCCGGTAACCGGTGATACGAAGGGTTGTTCAGACTCGCGGCGACGACGTAGACGGGTCCGGCGCAGATAAGAGGACCGGAGACGAACCCACCGATTATCTGCCCCTGAGGTCCGGCGAGCGAGACGGCGAAGGAGTTGGAGACTGGAGGAGGGAGAAAAGCGGCGGAGACGGAGAGGAGGTCGAACTTGCCGTGAAAAGTGATGGTGGAGCCGAGAGCTGCAGGGGAAGGCTGACGCAGAGTGACGTCAGCTACGGAGCCGGAGCCGCTGAGGACGCAGAGGCCGATGCCTCTCTCGCGGCAGAAGCGGCTGATGGAGGCAACGACGTCGTTTCCGGAGGGGACTTGGAGGATGTAAGGACTCATGGGAGGCTCCAGGGTGAGGAAGACGGGTGGTTTCGGTTTGTTTTTCGAACCTTGAGGTCTGCCACGTGGACGCTGACGCTGGACGGCTTCCATCGAGACGGCGGCGGTGAAGGAGAAGGAGGAGAGAGCGTGTTGGTGTTGAGGGAACTTGGAGCTCCAATGTCTCCTTTTTACCTTTTTTTTTATTTTTTTATTTGTGGGTGAAATGGTGAAAAGTAAAAGAGGAAGAAGAAGATGCAGAGTCTATTGGTAATAGTGTACAAAAGACTAGTCGTTGTCTCTTTAATGGGAATTGGTTTTTCTTTAATTATATAAATATGACCAGAAAGTATTGCTTTTTTTCTCCATCTATTATACATGGGTTGTTAATGCGTTCAGTTTGTTACATTCTTGATAACACATGCCGTGCCATTTGTCAACACTACGCTCCACGCACCTGCTCTTTCTTGTGTTGATGTTTATCTGCACAGGCTTCGACTTGTACCTGCTGTCTCCTCTGGTATCTATATTGATGGAAATTTTCATAGCCCTGAGCCATCTGAAGGCTACACAGTAACTCGAATCTTTGTAACACTAGTCAACACAGTGACGCATTTCTTTGAGAATGTAAACGTATAACCAGGGGAAAAGGCTAATCGGGTCAGCGAGTTTAATCAGGCATAAAGAGACAACGTTGTCGACAAGAGAAAAAACTAATTGACATTTTGACTCCTTAAAGACAGAATTTTCTCAAGAAACACAAGACAAAACTAGTCACAACATTTTTGATAATAACAGCAAAATCAACAAGAAGAAAAAACGAGACATATTACTAACTGTTAAGCTGTTTTTCTATCACATTCAGACTACACAATCAAATGCAACTGTTGTTATTATCTCCTTCCTTTTCAAGCTCTGTGTTTCTTGTTGGTGGTACCGCAGCAACTGGGGCATTTGTAATGTTTGATGTGCTCCGCCCTTGCAGGTGTGATCTTCACGCATTTCCCATGGAACCATCTCTCACAAGTATCACACCATATCCAGAACTCATCTCCTCCATCATCGTTGTCTCCACACACACCACAAACCTCTCCTTCCCCCTCGTCTTCTTCCTCCCCCTCATCATCTCCGCTCTCATTTTCTTCTCTTGGTGGTGGTGGAGACATCTTTGAAGGCTTAGCGTGAGATTCAGATTGGCGAGACTGCATGATGAAAAGAACGTTAACACAGAGATATATAGATAGATAGACCGAGAATCAAACAAAATGTGAGAAAACAGAAGCTTCTTTATACCTTAGCACCACCAGACTTGCTTTTGTGGTTAGCAGATTGATCCTTGGATGGCTTTGCATTGCCAGTTACAACCTCGTAAATGGTTGGGAGATCATTTATCATCTGGAACAGCCTCATCCTGAAACAAATTCATTCAACTCAGAGGCAAAACAAACTACAAACTATAATACTGTTTAACTATGTAATATGACCAGTTACCAAACATGTGTACAAGAACATAAAACAGTGGGAAGAGAAGGAAGCTTTTACCTCTCGTTTTTATCAAAAGAGAAACGTGCACCAAAGTAAAAGGCAACAGCGATGAGCCATGAGTCAGCGTGAAGAGCAACCAAAGAGACCCAGTTTTTTTCAGGCATTCCGTCCCTTGCGAAGTTGATGCCGAGAGCTGGCTCAGGAAGCTCAGGAGGGACCTCGTCGACAGGAAGGTTAACCTCCCATGACCCATTTGGAAGTCCATAGAGGCACAAGTTTTCATTGGCTGCACACGTCAAAAACAGAATTACCCTAACGCAGAGTTCATCTTAGGAGCAAACGTGTAGAAACTCACAAACAGTTGAAAACATCATGAAACCAAAACTAATATGAAGAGGAAGATAATTAAAGATCTAAGCCAGATAAGAAATAGACCACTGACAACAACAACAACTGTAGATAAAAACAAAGAAACAAGCGACCAATGAACAAACACATGAACAGGAGGCGATGAACATTGTGTGAAATCAATGAGATGAGTGACGATATAAAACTCACCAGGGTCACACTTATGGTAAAACTTGCGTACATCTGCATCCACAGAAAATAAAGCATAAAATCGTCAAATCCCAGCAAACGATAAAAACAAGAAGAAAGGTGTTAACTTTATGCTCAGGAATGAAGAAAAAAACCCAATGGAACAAGAACACACGGTCACAAGATGCTCAATGCTTGAGAAAGAAACAAGCTTTAGATTCGAAGAAAGGAAACAAAGATTCGAGAGAGAGAGAGAAGGGAAGTATAACCAGTAGTGAGAGCCTTGATGAGACCAGCTCTTCGACCCCTAAAGTCCCCAAACACATCTTCCGCAGCGCGTCCCTCCATATGCTCGCTAACACCGCCGGTGACCTCGAATCGAGTTCCGGTTAGAATGTATTGAAAGAAACCAAAAAGATCGGCTTTTTATTTATTTTCCCTCTCTTTCAGGGAAACTCTGTATTTTGGATTCGGAGAGAGAGAGAAAAAGGAGAGAGAGATTATATAGTGAGAAGAGGAGAGAGAACCCTAGAAACAAAAAAAGGAAAGACTATTCGGGGGCTATGCTGGATCAGATTACAGCGGTGACAATATTTTTATTTTCATTTTTTTTTTGTAATATACAACATGTCTCTATATTTAATCTCTATATTAAATTAATTTTACTACTATTTGTCTTTTGCTTTTAGTCTAGCTGACTAGTTCTATATTCCAATATTTAGTTTTAAGTCATTTCCTATTTTCCTTTATTTTAAGTCAATATTTTAATACTGTTGGTATTATAAGTTAGTAATATAATTAAATTTTAAACAAACAAATTAATGGATTTATAAACGATTGACTAACCTGAAATCAGAGTCAAAGTAAGAACCATCTCATAGTTCTTTGCTTGGTAGGTGAGTGATTATCATAATTTTATTTTCTTAGAGGTATGGTTAAGTTTTGCTGACCTCTGGTTTTAGTTCTCTGATGTTACAAGTCTTAGGCTTTATTACTATAGTAGCATAGTTAGAAAAATTGTTATAATGAGTGATAAAGACTTAATTTTCAACCGGAATGTGTCATTGGAAATGACTAGAGGTGGGCGTTCGGGTACCCATTCGGGTTCGGTTCGGGTCTATTCGGGTTTCGAATTTTCGGGGTCTAAGATTTCAGCCCCATTCGGGTATTTCTAAATTTCGGTTCGGGTTCAGTTCGGATCTTTGCGGGTTCGGTTCGGATTCGGATAACCCATTTAAATTATTTCTAAATTTTTAAAATTTATTATATACTTTAAATTTCTCAAAATCTATAAACAAAATAATATATTACATATAAATTTGAATAACATATGTCAAAATACATAAAGTTAACATATAAGTTGGTTTGGTTTGAATATTTGGATAGAGAATCAATAGATATTTTAAGTAATGTTGGTGTTGTAAGTATACTTTAGCTATTTTAGACATATATTTTTTACTATTTTTATATATTTTCAAGTATTTTGGACAACTTAAAAGTATCTTATATATTTTAAATGTTTTCAATATACATTAAATCTAAAAATAATTGATATATATAGTTATATAAATCTAGTTCAGATATATTCGGGTACCCGAAATACTTCGGTACGGGTCGAGTTCGGTTTCGGTTCTTTAAATACCAAAATTTTGAACCCATTTGGATATTTAATCAATTTCGGTTCGGATTCGATACTACTTTTTCGGATCGGATTTGTTCGGTTTTTCGGATCCGAGTTTTTTGCCCAGCCCTAGAAATGACTGTAGCTCTAAATTCTAATATTTTATTAAAGTTATTTCCCATTTTTCTTTAATTTTAAGTCAACAGTTTAATATTAGTATTGTAATATAAATTAGTAGTATAATTAAATTTTAAACAAAAAAAATCAATGGATGTATAAACGTTGACGAAGAGGTTTCCAACCTGAAATCAGAGTCAGAGTAATAACCATCTCATGGTCCCTTTTACTTGGTAGGTGAGTGATTATCATATTTTTATTTTCTTTTTTCAAATTAATGTTAAATTTATTCATTTTTTCGAATTAATGTTAAATTTATTCATTTTTTCGAATTAATGTTAAATTTATTTTTGTACATCAAGTGCAAGCTTAATTTGAAAAACTAGAGATAAAACTTTACAATCTAGTGCCAAACCGAAATTGTAGGATCCCCTCATGTTTTTTGTTGTCCGCAGCCCTTAATAAAACGAGTCTATTTTTCACATTCTTATCTAAAATTTTATATAAAATTTTAGCTGAACGAGAAGCCTCCCCATGTAAACGCTTGTTTCTTTCACCCCAAATCATATGAATGGCAGCCTGCATAACATATTTCACACACAACCTCGACTTGAAGTCAAGATGCGACCCTAGGAGTAATTGAGCCAGCTTATTCCAAGACGTAGTGTGATTCCTTAGTAGAATATCCTTCGCGAGATTGCGCCAGATCCATGAAGAGAACTCACAGGAGAAGAATAAATGATTTTTAGTTTCAGCCATACTGTTGCAAAGCACACACTGAGTTGGTAGAGCCTTGTTCCATCTTACCATCCGATTCGTTGTACTGAGCCTGTTATGCATCGCCAGCCAAGTTATGAAAGAGTATTTAAGCGTAGCTTGGAAAAACCAGAAAACTTGCTCCCATCCATATTTATGATGTGTCATCCTTATAAGCTCCAATGTCTCATGAGTAGAGAACATAGTATGGTAATCATAACCTCTCTTCCATAAGTTAACATCATCACCCTCCACAATCAACTCTTTCATTGAATTAATGATATCTTCAACTTCATTATACTTCTGAACTCTGTGCCTCCGCCTTCTATGCTGAATGATCGCATCACTCACCATAGCATTTAAACCAATTCCCATGTCAATAAAACCTCTCTCACCAAAGATATCAATCAGAACTCCCAAATCAGACCAATGATCATACCAAAAAGAAGTACTCTTCCCATTTTTAATCTCCTTCTTATGGAAATCTCGGGCTAATGTATGAGTTTAATAAGCTTCTTCCACATCCAAGACCCTTTATTCCCTCTCGCCCCAACCTCCCAGAATATTTTCCCTCCCAACAGATACTCTATGATCCATTTACTCCACAATACTGCCCAAAAAGCAAACGCCAAATCAATTCTAGACCGTTCAAAAGATTGACTTCTTTCAATCTTCTTCAATCAATGGATGTATAAACGTTGACGAAGAGGTTTCCAACCTGAAATCAGAGTCAAGAGTAATAACCATCTCATGGTCCCTTTTACTTGGTAGTTGAGTAATTATCATATTTTTATTTTCTTTTTCCGAATTAATGTTAAATTTATTCATTTTTTCAATTAATGTTAAATTTATTTTTGTACATCAAGTGCAAGCTTAATTTGAAAACTAAAGACAAAACTTTACAATCTAGTGCCAAACCAAAATTGTAGGATCCCCTCATGCTTTTTGTTGTCCGCAGCCCTTAATAAAAAAGAGTCTATTTTTCACATTCTTATCCAAAATTTTATACAAAATTTTAGCTGAACGAGAAGCCTCCCCATGTAAACGCTTGTTTCTTTCACCCCATATCATATGAATGGCAGCCTGCATAACATATTTCACACACAACCTCGACTTGAAGTCAAGATGACCCTAAGAGTAATTGAGCCAGCTTATTCCAAGACATAGTGTGATTCCTTAGTAGAATATCCTTCGCGAGATTGCACCAGATCCACGAAGAGAACTCACAGAAGAAGAACAAATGATTTTAGTTTCAGCCATACTGTTGGAAAGCACACACTGAGTTGGTAGAGCCCTGTTCCATCTTACCATCCGATTCGTTGTACTGAGCCTGTTATGCATCGCCAGCCAAGTTATGAAAGAGTATTTAGGCGTAGCTTGGGAAAACCAGACAACTTTCTCCCAACCATATTTATGCTGTGTCATCCTTATAAGCTCCAATGTCTCATGAGTAGAAAACATAGTATGGTAATCATAACCTCTCTTCCATAAGTTAACATCATCACCCTCCACAATCAACTCTTTCATTGAATTAATGATATCTTCAACTTCATTATACTTCTGAACTCTGTGCCTCCGCCTTCTATTGTGAATGATCGCATCACTCACCATAGCATTTAAACCAATTTCCATATCAATAAAACCTCTCTCACCAAAGATATCAATCAGAACTCCCAACTCAGACCAATGATCATACCAAAAAGAAGTACTCTTCCCATTTTAATCTCCTTCTTATGGAAATCTCGGCTAATGTATGAGTTTAATAAGCTTCTTCCACATCCAAGACCCTTTATTCCCTCTCCCCAACCTCCCAGAATATTTTCCTCCCAACAGATACTCTATGATCCATTTACTCCACAATACTGCCCAAAAAGCAAACGCCAAATCAATTCTAGACCGTTCAAAAGATTGACTTCTTTCAATCTTCTTCAATCAATGGATGTATAAACGTTGACGAAGAGGTTTCCAACCTGAAATCAGAGTCAAGAGTAATAACCATCTCATGGTCCCTTTTACTTGGTAGTTGAGTAATTATCATATTTTTATTTTCTTTTTTCGAATTAATGTTAAATTTATTTATTTTTTTCGAATTAATGTTAAATTTATTTTTGTACATCAAGTGCAAGCTTAATTTGAAAAACTAAAGACAAAACTTTACAATCTAGTGCCAAACCAAAATTGTAGGATCCCCTCATGCTTTTTGTTGTCCGCAGCCCTTAATAAAAAAGAGTCTATTTTTCACATTCTTATCCAAAATTTTATACAAAATTTTAGCTGAACGAGAAGCCTCCCCATGTAAACGCTTGTTTCTTTCACCCCATATCATATGAATGGCAGCCTGCATAACATATTTCACACACAACCTCGACTTGAAGTCAAGATGCGACCCTAAGAGTAATTGAGCCAGCTTATTCCAAGACATAGTGTGATTCCTTAGTAGAATATCCTTCGCGAGATTGCACCAGATCCACGAAGAGAACTCACAGAAGAAGAACAAATGATTTTTAGTTTCAGCCATACTGTTGGAAAGCACACACTGAGTTGGTAGAGCCCTGTTCCATCTTACCATCCGATTCGTTGTACTGAGCCTGTTATGCATCGCCAGCCAAGTTATGAAAGAGTATTTAGGCGTAGCTTGGGAAAACCAGACAACTTTCTCCCAACCATATTTATGCTGTGTCATCCTTATAAGCTCCAATGTCTCATGAGTAGAAAACATAGTATGGTAATCATAACCTCTCTTCCATAAGTTAACATCATCACCCTCCACAATCAACTCTTTCATTGAATTAATGATATCTTCAACTTCATTATACTTCTGAACTCTGTGCCTCCGCCTTCTATTGTGAATGATCGCATCACTCACCATAGCATTTAAACCAATTTCCATATCAATAAAACCTCTCTCACCAAAGATATCAATCAGAACTCCCAACTCAGACCAATGATCATACCAAAAAGAAGTACTCTTCCCATTTTTAATCTCCTTCTTATGGAAATCTCAGGCTACATGTCTGAGTTTAATAAGCTTCTTCCACATCCAAGACCTTTTATTCCCTCTCGCCCCAACCTCCCAGAATATTTTCCCTCCCAACAGATACTCTATGATCCATTTACTCCACAAATACTGCCCAAAAAGCAAACGCCAAATCAACTTTAGACCATTTACAAGATTGACTTCTTTCAATCTTCTCAGTCCTAAGCCCCCAGAGAAATACAGCACACAAACTCTCAATTTCCTTCAAACATTGGCTTGGAAATCTAAATGCCGAAGACCAGAAGTTCACCATACTCATGATGACTGATCTAAGAAGTTGTAAACGTCTAGCATATGAAATAGGTCTAGTTGTCTAGCTTGTGTACCAAGTTCTTATTTTTTCGATCAACGGGAGATAGTCATTCTTATGCATCCCTTTCGTCAGAAGAGGTAAGCCTAGATATCGTACAAGAAATGCCCAGGTTCAAAAGGAAAGTCCGAAAGAATAAGGTTCTTAGCACTCTGAGTTAAACCTGCCATGTAGATAGTAGACTTTTCCATACTGATTCTCAGACCAGATTCCATAGCAAACCCATCAAAGACTAAGATCACACCTTTTATAGATTTTTTGGAACCTTCCACAAACATTAATAGATTGTCAGCGAAGTATAGATGCGTTAGAGACAATTTTTTGCACAAATGATGGTACCCAAAACACTTATCCATTACAGTTTTATTCATCCTTGCAGACAGAATATTCATGCAGATCACAAAAAGATAAGGAGATAAAGAACACTTCTGTCTCAGTCCTCTCTTGTTTGGAAATAACCAGCAAGTTTCCCGTAGACTTGCACCGAGAAAGAAAGAGTAGTGATGCATGTTTTTTTGTGACTGATTTTCCGTTTAAGGTTGTAGATGATATATGTGCATCTCTAGATTCTCTACTTCTTAGCAACTACGAGTGTGTTCTTATTTGATGCTAGTCAGATTGATTTTTGCTTTCTGAACCGGAATCTTGTTACGGTCATGGTTGGTTCAAACCAGAATTAACGATTCTAACAAACGAACCAACAGAAATGCGTTCTCGATACAGCTTTGGTTTAGTTCAACGGTACTTAAACCGGAATCAACCATTGGAAATGAAATTAAAGCACAAATGAAATAACACTCTGTTTTTTTATTCATCAGGGGCATATCTGTCTTATATGTTTACACATATTTGAGTCACATTCTCAACACATCCACTTTATTAGAAAGCCTCCTCCTGCTTGTGAGTTTCACCATTTTAACTTTGCTGGAAAATACTGCAACCAAATAAACACCGCCCGGTTAGGTCTCAAAAAAAATAAAAAAATTGAAGTCTGTTTCAAAATTGTAAATATGAACACTTGATTTTACATTTTGTGTATAGATATACAAACCTTGTTGATAAGGGAGATATAGTATGGCTTCACTTCCTCGACGTTTATACGGACTTTGCTTTTGCTGTAAAGATCATACTTGTTGAACACTTTCAGCCACTTCATGTTCTCTCGGTCTTCGTCGTTCATCAAATGCTTGTATGCTTCTGACTTGTGAAGCGCTGTGAACACACATAAAACAAACCATAAATAAGATAATCTTGACTCGTTTATTATACTTCTCGGTAGATTTGAGCAAATCAGACACTAGTAAATTCCATATACCGTAGAACGAGTGGTATCTGATAATGAAAAGGCCAGCCGATGGTAAAGTTGTTTGGTTCTCCTTCGCAACCTGTGAAACGGAGTAACTACATCATACATAGATTCTTACATAAAACGAAACAAGTGGTGAGATTGTAGTTTGCTTACCAGGTACATGTAATCATCATGTCCCCAAGACATGAACACCTTGTCGAGCCCACATCCTTCGGTGTATATCCCATACTTGGTGTTGTAACTCGGGTTGTTGAAGTCTGGATTCTCCTTGAAGTACTGCATCAAGAAACATTGAATCAATTTTCAGATGTTTAAATTTTTCAAAGTGTATTAAGAGAATCTCTTATATACCTTGTGGTGAACAATAGATTCATCAAAAGCACATCCCACTGGATATGTATCACCAACAACAGCCCACTGTGGAAGCTCACCAAATGAAGGGTGGAGAAGAACTTTTCCAAGATCTGATTCACAACAAACACCAAAAAACAAAATCATTACAAAACGGTAAAAAAATGATTTTAATATGCTATATCAATAGAAGTTACCATGGATAAGACCGGTCAGATGGAGCCAGTCTTCATCAGGGTAATCTTTTCTGATGGCTTCAGCTGTTTGAAGCAAATGTTCTATCTGAGGCTCGTCCAAGTCGGGATCACTCTCATCGATAAACTCGTTCAGAAGCTCACAGCATTCCCAAATGCTCATCTCGGTTCGGTTTAGCTTCCCGTATTCCTCCCTCATCCTCCTAACAAAGTCAACGGTTTGGTGATTATGATTGGTTTTGTAGAACTCCTCCACACTTCTCCTCCTCTCACTTTGAGCATCATAATCCCTTTTTTTTATATACGAAATCAAGCAAATATCGATTAGTCTCGATCTTGCAATATATGGAGCAAAAGAGAGAAACTACCTGAAGGTGTGACCAAAAGAGTTGGTGTGAGGAGCCATAAAACCTCCATCTAATACCAACTCTGTTTCTTCCTCTGTTACATTCTTCTCTACAATATCATCACCTGCATCTTCATAAACTCAAACTCAATCATCAAAGACGATCTAAGATCCCAAAACAAAACCCATACAAACCCACAAAAGAATAATATAAGCTGAATTTAATCCAAAATATTCATTGCAAGATCTTATGAGCCAGATCATTTCAAGAGAAGTGAAAAGAGTTGCGAACCATTGTGATCAGAGTGGTGATCGATGAGAATCGTCATGGAGATTCAGATCGAGAGACTAAAAAAGAAGAGGAGGAGGAGAAACGAAGCTAGGGTTTGATACGGTGATGACGGCGAAAAGAAGAGGAATGATTGTTTATATAGGGTGAGAAGTGAGTCCTGAAGTGTGAATAAAGGAGGAAGCGAGCCCTTCGCCATGTTTTCAGAATCAGGACTCGTAAAGAGTCCTTCAATGGCAAAATGTTCAAAAATCTCCCCTCTTTATTAGGTTTAAGTGCTCTTCATGCAGACAAAACGGACAAAAGAAACAGCTGTACTAAGTTTAGTTGAGTTTAAGACAACGACTTGGCGCGTGATTACATGTTTTTAAAAATGATTTCTTTGTACATTTGTCAGATTTTTTTTTTGGTCAACACATTTGTCAGATTTTAATACACGAATTACTAAACTTTTTTTTATTTTATTCTTTTTTGCTTTTTGCTTTGAGATTTTTTTTTCTCCGAAAACAGAATCGGTAGGTTATTAAACCAAAATCATACAACATAGTGACTTCTGCGATTCTGTAATTTTAAGTTATTTAATAAATAAGTTGATGTTAAAGGGAAACAAAAAAAAAGTTGATTTTATAAGAAAAGAAAGGGAAGTATCTTCTGATATTTATTTTTTCTCTTTGTATATGATCTTTTATATATTACACGTGTATCGAAGGTGAGCCGTGAACTAGATTACTGAACAAGAACCACGTCACTTTAACGTAAGATCCGCAGGAAAAAAGAAGAAGCTAACTATGTGAGCTCCAAGTGACGTGGCTCTGCTCTTGTCAATAGATAGATTTGTCTTTCTCCTTTATCCCACCGCTCCTTTCTAGAGAAACGCGATGGAGGAATTATGAGTACTCGGATCGGTAAGTTTTGTTTTTATTGATCCTACGACTGTCCTTTTTTTTTTAAAACACAAACTTTCGTTGATTCAAATTCAAAGACTACAAATCAAAGAGAGAATTAAGCATCTTCTTGAAAATAATTCATGAACTACAATAGCAATAGAACCAAACATAATAATTTTTCATATGAAGTTGACAGCGAATTTAATACCAAACTTGAATACGTCGATAAAACTTCCTCGACAAAATCAGACAGCTGAAAGATAGTTACAAGTGATGTTGAGAGACAGTCCTCACCAACGAAAAAAATCGAAATAGTCTCGATTGCACCTTCAAATCCCGTCTAGACCGCTCCAAGATAACAAACCGGTGAGTAAATTGAAACTAAAGCTCGGAAAAGAATCCGAGAAATTTTCTCCATTCATAGAAAGGAGATATGGTAGTGAAGGACCCTCCACAACAGAGGAAGAGGTGAGAGTTGTGCGCCGACAACATGACCTTACTAGCTTTTGATGACTCATAACTGAATACCGGAGTGGATTCCCACCTACATCGGATGCCAGATTTATAAACAGATGGCTCAAAGCTGAACGCCACCTACATCGGACGCCAGGTTTTCAAACCGTTGTGAGAGAAGGTATGTTTGCAGTGATTGATGGAATGGATAAGTTGGAGGAAGAGCGGGTTCTTTGCCGGAATAGCAGAGACAACCACCAACGTAAGATGTTAATGACATGAAGATGATAATCGAGCTTCGTGAATCCCAATCTGGTCGAAAGCTAAGAGCACAGACACATGGTACCAGATCCAGTCGATAAGAACAGTGAAAGCGCATAGATGAGAAATGGATACCATCCACAGAGCCAATCGCCACCAATATTTTAACAATCAAAAGCCAGCCCTCAAGACTTCGGTTTGTAGCGTATTGGAGAGAGGCAAGCTTGGAGACGATTATTTTTTTCCACCGAGACCCTCGCATCAACATACATATCTTGAAGAGGTAAAATCAGAGCCCTTAAGGCTGGGTTTAGCAAATACCGTTCATTCTGGGTGTTCCTCACCGGAATGGCTTGGAATTGATGCTCAACGTCATCAGAACTCATAGATCTGAAAACTATTGTAAGGGACCTTGAACGGCTCACAGAGCTGGTGCACGAGGTCACAGAGGAGACAGGGTAGAGGTAGTGGCTAGAGGAGCTGAAGCTTGAGCAAACTGTCCAGGAATCTCCGGAGGAGAGAACTGTACCGGGGAGATCTGGAGAGCAGAAACAGAAAATGACAAAGAGGAAAGCAGAGTTGCAGCAGAGAATGAATAGAAGCTCTCGAGAATGGGAACGGAGACGACGACGGCGAGTTACACCGCCGCCGGCGTCGAGAACCAAAGATAGAGACGGCTCCTCGATAGCTGTGTCTGAGAGGAAAACTAGGATGACCTTTAATCTTGTCATCTATCCTACGACTGTTCTTATGCCACAAAATTTTAAGAAAAGAGTTTTTTTTTTTTGTCGACAATTGTATCATAGATTAACCCAAATGGACTTCAGTACATGAGGTATCAATATACAATAAGAGGCCCAACGGAAAATTAAAAAATGATTACAGCCCAACTTTAGAGAGTACCCTAGATGATTCATCAATCTACGCGTCAAACGACATGCGTCGTTCATGCAGATAACGGCAATTCTCAATCACCGATCTGTTCCACCACCGAGAGTACGCTTCTTGAAGTCCTTCTCTTCGTCGCTAAGCCTCTTTGAGATACTGATACCAAAGCGTTGCTTCTCCTTGATCTGCTTCCACCTTCACCTTCCATCTTCAATCTCTGCCTGAAAGGAACACATCCACGTCTTCATGGCAATCATGGCTTGAAGATCTTTATACAGCCCACTAAGGACTGCGGCTTAAGCAAACACGACATTACCCAACTCAAAGGAAGAGGATCTGATTTTGAGTGATGATGAAAGGATTGATATAAGACACCATAAGGCAACGCAACTTCCTGTGATTCTAAAACGAGAAAGAATCAGAGAACTACCATCACTACAAGAAAACAGGCTTATTCTGAGGGCCAAAATCGTCGGTATGTCGTCGGAATAACCGTATTCCGACGACATACCGAGAAAAATTTTCCTCGGAAAAAACTCCTCGGAATTTCAATATCCCTCGGAATTTTCTCGGAATTTTCTGACGGAATTCCGAGGAAACAAAATTCCGAGGAAAATTTGAGGACCACTGTTCCTCGGAAAAGTCGTCGGAAAATACCGAGGAACGAAGCCCTCGGCAAATTCCGACGACGGCGGTCGTCGGAATTTTCCGAGGACAGTGTCCGTCGGAAAATTCCGACGACAAATGTCCTCGGAAAATTCGACGACAAATGTCCTCGAAAATTCGACGACAAATGTCCTCGAAAATTCGAGGACATTTGTCCGTCGAAAATTCGACGACGGCGGTCGTCGAATTTTCCGACGGACAAATGTCCTCGAAAATTCGAGGAAGTGGTCGTCGGAACTTTCCGAGGACAACTGTCGTCGGAATTCTCCGAGGGACAATGTCCTCGGAATATCCCAAAATTTTTTTTTTTTTTTAAATTAATTTTTTTTTAAAAAAATTTAATTTTTTGAAATTAAAATTCGAAAATATAAAATAAAAATTAAAATATAAAAACATATTATATAAAATTCAAAGTAGTACAAATAAAAATAAAACATTGTGAGTTTTTGAAAAAAAAACTACGGGTTTTGGGTGTTCGGTCCGCATGCTCGGGAACACCTCGTTGGTGCAACCTCCTCATCATCTCCATCATTTGCTCGTTCAGCTTCCTCTCGTGCCTCAAAGCTCGCTGTTGAGTCGCCATCTGGGTCTCAATGCAGATATCGATCATCCTCAATCACTGACCCATAAGTGCTTCGGATCAACAAAGGGCGGTGGTGCAGCGGAAGACGGAACTGACCGGGACCGACGACCCAGACCGAACAAACGTCCCTTCTTCTTTGGAACCGACTGAAATAGAAAATTGTCAAATTTAAATATTAAATAATAGAAAAGATGAAAAAACGTTAAATAATAGAAAATCTGAATTGAACTTTAAAAAAAAACTTACCTCTTCAACGATTTCGTTGATCCGAACCCGAGGCAAGTAGGTCGAACCCGTCGAATCGTCATCCTCGGTTTGAATCTGAGACACCTCGTCTTCCACCTGAGTGTCGATGAGGGTGACCACATCCCTCACAACACCATCATCAATCTGGCCGGTCTTCTTGTTGGTATACGCCCTCTTCATTAGGGCGAGATCATCAACCGGCTCGCCCTCATTTTCTTCCGCCTTGAAAAAACATAAATTAACAAACATTAGTAATTAGAAGAAATGCACATAAAATAAAATTTAAAAACTTAAATAATAGAATAAAAAGCGACTAGCTTACCATGCGATCCCAGTGGCAATAGATTGAGCACCCAAGTTATGCTTGAAGCGCCCTTCCCTTCTGCGTCGGCTCTGCGGTTGGTGGAGTTGGTGGAAGAAGTTGATTTCGTCTCATCCTTACTCCAATGCACACCCAACTCCAACCAGACCGTGGGGTTCATCGACTTTGGGACCTTTAAATTAAAAAAAATTGTTAAATAGATTAAAAAAAAATTTAATAAATTAAAAAATTGTTTATTAAATAAAAACAAACCTTGTTTATTTCCCACTTCTTCTTCCACTCGTGGATCTGCTTCCCATAGTTGTCCATAACTTTATGGACGAAGTTGTGATAGATATACAATGTATCATCGGCATTCCAGTTGAATTCTTGATGAAAATAAAACACAATTAGTATAAAATTTATATTAGAGATTAAAAATATAAGTAAAAAATTAGAATACTTACCGCAAACTGTTGAAACCACAGATGCTGCTTGTCGGTAGGGAAGTCGGTGAAAGTCGGATGTCCCTTGTCGAGGGCCGAGTACATCATACGGTTGATCCATGCGCTGATCCCGCTCGAGGATCGGTTGAACCTAATAAAAGAACAAATTATTAAAAGGAATCAAATTTTAATGAAAAAAGTTTTAATTACCATGTTTGACCCCGTCCATGTGGATACGGAGTGAGATAGGGAAGATGCTCACGACCGGGCTGTCGAACAAACTCCGCAACTCTCATCACTCCCGGAGGACCCTCAGGAGCAGGAGCAGGAGCGGGAGCGGGAGCGGGAGCGGGTGCAGCAACGGTAGCGGGAGGAGAAGGATAGGGAAATGGAGAGGGAGATGTATGGTAGGAGCTGTGGGGCGACGATGCGAACCCTGAATGGAGTGGCTTCCGAACCACCACGACCACGACTATTTGTGAGAGACCGGCTGATCATCACCATAAGACCTATATATAGTTTTAATATATAAGAAATTGTTTTAAGTCATAAAAAGTTTAAATATAAAAATAGTTTAATAATAAAAAAGTTTTAATATATAAAAATAGTTTAATAATTAAAAAAGTTTTAATATATAAAAATAGTTTAATAATTAAAAAAGTTTTAATATATAAAAATAGTTTAATAATTAAAAATAGTTTAATAATTTTAAAATAGTTTAATAATTAAAAATAGTTTAATATATAAGAAATTGTTTTAAGTCATAAAAATAGTTTAAATAAAAGAATAGTTTAATAATTAAAAATAGTTTAATATATAAGAAATTGTTTTAAGTCATAAAAATAGTTTAAATATAAAAATAGTTTAATAATTAAAAATAGTTTAATATATAAGAAATTGTTTTAAGTCATAAAAATAGTTTAAATATAAAAATAGTTTAATAATTAAAAATAGTTTAATATATAAGAAATTGTTTTAAGTCATAAAAATAGTTTAAATATAAAAATAATGTTTTAATATATAAGAAATTGTTTTAAGTCATAAAAATAAAAAAATTATAAATTGTTATTATACATGATTTATTTATATATATATGTATAAAAATTATTAATCATTTATAAACATAAAAAGGTTTATAAATATTTTAAAAAATTTAAAAACGTTTTATTATATATAATTTATTACTGGAAACATGAAAAATGTTTTAAAAATCGAAAACATTTTTAAAAATCAAAAACGCTTTTAAAATACAAAAACGTTTTGATTTCTAACCAAAACAAAAAAATTCCAAACTATCCATTCAATCCATTCAATCCATTCAATCCATTCAATCCATTCAATCCATTCAATCCATTCAATCCATTCAATCCATTCAATCCATTCATATACTTACATGATTCCGAGAGGGAGAGAGGTGAGGCCGGGAGAGAGGAGAGAGGTGAGGCCGGGAGAGAGGAGAGAGGGAGCAGGAGCAGGAGCGGGAGCGGGAGCGGGTGCAGCAACGGTAGCGGGAGGAGAAGGATAGGAAATGGAGAGGGAGATGTATGGTAGGAGCTGTGGGGCGACGATGCGAACCCTGAATGGAGTGGCTTCCGAACCACCACGACCACGCCTTTGTCGAGGCCGCTCGATCATCACCATAAGACCTATATATAGTTTTAATATATAAGAAATTGTTTTAAGTCATAAAAAGTTTAAATATAAAAATAGTTTAATAATAAAAAAGTTTTAATATATAAAAATAGTTTAATAATTAAAAAAGTTTTAATATATAAAAATAGTTTAATAATTAAAAAAGTTTTAATATATAAAAATAGTTTAATAATTAAAAATAGTTTAATAATTTTAAAAATAGTTTTAATAATTAAAAAAATAGTTTTAATATATAAGAAATTGTTTTAAGTCATAAAAATAGTTTAAATAAAAGAAATAGTTTAATAATTAAAAAAATAGTTTTAATATATAAGAAATTGTTTTAAGTCATAAAAAATAGTTTAAATATAAAAAATAGTTTAATAATTAAAAAAATAGTTTTAATATATAAGAAATTGTTTTAAGTCATAAAAAATAGTTTAAATATAAAAAATAGTTTAATAATTAAAAAAAATAGTTTTAATATATAAGAAATTGTTTTAAGTCATAAAAAATAGTTTAAATATAAAAAATAATGTTTTAATATATAAGAAATTGTTTTAAGTCATAAAAATAAAAAAATTATAAATTGTTATTATACATGATTTATTTATATATATATGTATAAAAAATTATTAATCATTTATAAACATAAAAAAGGTTTATAAATATTTTAAAAAAAATTTAAAAACGTTTTATTATATATAATTTATTACTGGAAACATGAAAAATGTTTTTAAAAATCGAAAAACATTTTTAAAAATCAAAAAAACGTTTTTAAAATACAAAACGTTTTGATTTCTAACAAAACAAAAAAATTCCAAAAAATTCCAAACTATCCATTCAATCCATTCAATCCTAAACTATCTAACAAACAACCTAAAATCCGAAATTATAATCTAACAAACCCTAATCCATTGAAAAAAACATAATCCATTCAATCCATTCATATACTTACATGATTCCGAGAGAGGGAGAGAGGTGAGGCCGGGAGAGAGGGAGAGAGGCGACCGGGAGAGAGGAGAGAGGAGAGAGGGAGAGGGAGAGAGGCGACCGGGAGAGAGGGAGAGGGAGAGAGGCGACCGGGAGAGAGGAGAGAGGCGACCGGGAGAGAGGAGAGAGGCGACCGGGAGAGAGGAGAGAGGGAGAGGGAGAGAGGCGACCGGGAGAGAGGAGAGAGGCGACCGGGAGAGAGGAGAGAGATGAGAGATTGAGATGAGATCGAGAGATCGCGGCGCGGGATTTATTTATAAATTCCGGACGGATACCGTTCGCTTCGGATTCCTCTAATTTGAAAACCCCTAGTTCCTCGAATTTCCTCGAATTTTCTGAGGAAATTCGAGGAACACTGAAAATAATGATTTTCTCGAATTTTCTCGAATTTTCTCGAGGAAATTCGAGGAACCAGGGTTTGGGGTTTCAAAACCTCGATTTTTTGTCGATTTCATTTCTTATACAAATGTAATGCATACTATTGAATATTCTTTGTATAAATGATCATAATTTATGTAATAAAAATATTTCAACAATAATTGCACGGATTCTCTTTAACGCTTGTTAAAGTGTATATGTTTCTCTTATGTTGTGTGGTTTTCTTTCATGCAATCGTAAAAGTGTTTGTTATCATCCGAAACACCAAAGTTTGACTTCATAATCTGGTTAAGACACTTAATGAAGGTTATATATGTGTTATTCAATCCGCAAAACGTAGTTTTCGGTTCAAAACCCTAGTTCTCGAATTTCCTCGAATTTTCTGAGGAAATTCGAGGAACACTGAAAATAATGATTTTCCTCGAATTTCCTCGAAAATTCGAGGAAATTCGAGGAACCAGGGTTTGGGGTTTCAAAACCTCGATTTTTTGTCGATTTCATTTCTTATACAAATGTAATGCATACTATTGAATATTCTTTGTATAAATGATCATAATTTATGTAATAAAAATATTTCAACAATAATTGCACGGATTCTCTTTAACGTTTGTTAAAGTGTATAAGTGTTCTCTTATGTTGTGTGGTTTTCTTTCATGCAATCGTAAAAGTGTTTGTTATCATCCGAAACACCAAAGTTTGACTTCATAATCTGGTTAAGACACTTAATGAAGGTTATATATGTGTTATTCAATCCGCGAAAACGTAGTTTTCGGTTCAAAACCCTAGTTCTCGAATTTCCTCGAATTTTCTCGAGGAAATTCGAGAACACTGAAAAATAATGATTTTCCTCGAATTTCCTCGAAAATTCGAGGAACCAGGGTTTGGGGTTTCAAAACCTCGATTTTTTTTGTCGTATTTCATTTCTTATACAAATGTAATGCATACTATTGAATATTCTTTGTATAAATGATCATAATTTATGTAATAAAAATATTTCAACAATAATTGCACGGATTCTCTTTAACGCTTGTTAAAGTGTATAAGTGTTCTCTTATGTTGTGTGGTTTTCTTTCATGCAATCGTAAAAGTGTTTGTTATCATCTGAAACACCAAAGTTTGACTTCATAATCTGGTTAAGACACTTAATGAAGGTTATATATGTGTTATTCAATCCGCAAAACGTAGTTTTCGGTTCAAAAACCCTAGTTCCTCGGAATTTCCTCGGAATTTTCTGAGGAAATTCCGAGGAACACTGAAAAATAATGATTTTCCTCGGAATTTCCTCAGAAAATTCCGAGGAAATTCCGAGGAACCAGGGTTTGGGGTTTCAAAACCTCGATTTTTTGTCAGATTTCATTTCTTATACAAATGTAATGCATACTATTGAATATTCTTTGTATAAATGATCATAATTTATGTAATAAAAATATTTCAACAATAATTGCACGGATTCTCTTTAACGCTTGTTAAAGTGTATAAGTGTTTCTCTTATGTTGTGTGGTTTTCTTTCATGCAATCGTAAAAGTGTTTGTTATCATCCAAACACCAAAGTTTGACTTCATAATCTGGTTAAGACACTTAATGAAGGTTATATATGTGTTATTCAATCCAAAACGTAGTTTTCGGTTCAAAACCCTAGTTCCTCGAATTTCCTCGAATTTTCTGAGGAAATTCGAGGAACACTAAAAATAATGATTTTCTCGAATTTCCTCAGAAAATTCGAGGAAATTCGAGGAAAACCTAATATCCCTCGAATTTCCTCGGTATTTCTATTAAAAAACTACTCTGTTTCCGAAGTCATCATCACCGATAAATCTGAATCGGGTCTTGGTGAAACTCTCCAATAACTGGTTCATCCTCTGAACGACGGCTTCTCTCGCAAGTCGGTAAAATCGACTACAAGGCCACCTTCAGCTACATCTTCGCTGCACTTAAGTTGCCGGATGTGATTGGTTGTAGTGGGTCTTCCAGCTCGAACTTCCCCGAACTCGGCCTCTCGGGTTGAGTCTTGTAACAAGAACCCATGGATCATCTTTGTTCCTTACCCGGGTACTTGATATAACAAACCTGTAACATTTAAGAAATTATTAGTAAAAGTATAAATTATGATCAACCATTCGAATAATTAACATTTACTTACCTGATCGGCCCGAGAAGCAAGAATGAAAGGATCATAATATTGCGCTACTAATGTACTGATGTAACACCAAATGCATCTGTTTTCACACCTCGATCTGGAGTGTTGTCGTACAATCACAATAGAAAACATTACAGCGCAATCCAAGCATGCCCAAATACTTGATTTCCATAATCTCATATATGTGTTATTCAATCCGCGAAAACGTAGTTTTCGGTTCAAAACCCTAGTTCCTCGGAATTTCCTCGGAATTTTCTGAGGAAATTCCGAGGAACACTGAAAAATAATGATTTTCCTCGGAATTTCCTCAGAAAATTCCGAGGAACCAGGGTTTGGGGTTTCAAAACCTCGATTTTTTTTGTCGTATTTCATTTCTTATACAAATGTAATGCATACTATTGAATATTCTTTGTATAAATGATCATAATTTATGTAATAAAAATATTTCAACAATAATTGCGGATTCTCTTTAACGTTTGTTAAAGTGTATAAGTGTTTCTCTTATGTTGTGTGGTTTTCTTTCATGCAATCGTAAAAGTGTTTGTTATCATCTGAAACACCAAAGTTTGACTTCATAATCTGGTTAAGACACTTAATGAAGGTTATATATGTGTTATTCAATCCGCAAAACGTAGTTTTCGGTTCAAAACCCTAGTTCCTCGAATTTCCTCGAATTTTCTGAGGAAATTCGAGGAACACTGAAAAATAATGATTTTCTCGAATTTCCTCAGAAAATTCGAGGAAATTCGAAAACCTAATATCCCTCGAATTTCCTCGGTATTTCTATTAAAAAAACTACTCTGTTTCGAAGTCATCATCACCGATAAATCTGAATCGGGTCTTGGTGAAACTCTCCAATAACTGGTTCATCCTCTGCGTGAGCGGCGGCTTCCTCTGAAGTCGGTAAAATCGACTACAAGGCCACCTTCAGCTACATCTTCTGCTGCACTTAAGTTGCCGGATGTGATTGGTTGTAGTGGGTCTTCCAGCTCAGAACTTCCCTGAACTCGGCCTCTCGGGTTGAGTCTTGTAACAGTAACCCATGGATCATCTTTGTTCCTTACCCGGGGGTACTTGATATAACAAACCTGTAACATTTAAAAAATTATTAGTAAAAGTATAAATTATGATCAACCATTCCGAATAATTAACATTTACTTACCTGATCGGCCTGAGAAGCAAGAATGAAAGGATCATAATATTGCAGCTTTCGCCTCGAATGTACTGATGTAACACCAAATGCATCTGTTTTCACACCTCGATCTGGAGTGTTGTCGTGCCAATCACAATAGAAAACAGTACAGCGCAATCCAAGCATGCCCAAATACTTGATTTCCATAATCTCATGTATGTGTCCGTAGTATACATCATCTCCTGATGCAGAACAAACGCCAGCATCATAGGTCGTACGCGAACGTCTCCTCTTTTCAGTTGTGAATGCATATCCTCGAGTACAAAATCTTGGATATGACTTCACAACATAGTTTGGTCCAACCACCATTTCGCGTATCCAATCGTCAAATGTTTCACCTCCGCTAAACCAATGACACCTATTAATAGCACATATATAATGAATTAGTATAAATATGTGATAAAATTGTATAAATATGTGATAAATGATATTTTAATTTGTTTAAGGCACTCACATAAGTAAACATCCATCCAGCAAATTCTCTCTGCTTCATTTCTTCTAGTTCCTCCTGCGTAGTATCTATATCCGAACCGCTTTTCGCCATGAAAATCATGTACATGTGATGACAATAATGTAATTAATTAAGATATAAATGTTAATTTGTTAAAATAAAAATTTGTAAGATAATAAACTTACCTCTCATATTGAAGAACATCTTCGCAGTTGGTGAGCAAATATGTTTGCAAATGACTTCGCTCCCTTTCGATAAGTCGACGGTCCTTTGGTTTTCCGCTAAGTCGCCCAACATCTGTGAAAATATCTGGAACCTTAACATGATATGTTGCTCGCTCGCTTCTATCATCATGCCGAGCAGGTCTTCTGTTTTGGTCCGACTTCGCTGGAAAGTAGTACTGCAAAGTTTGAAATTTCTTCATTGATCATCCGTATGACTATAGAACCTTCTACCCTACTTAAATTTTTCACCATCTTCTTCAAATGGAACATATACCGCCATACGATACATCCATCTATACCGCACAGGACCACCAAGTTCCAATTCTCTTACCGGTGAATAACAAGATGCTCCATAACATCAAAAATGAGGGAGGAAATATCTTCTCAAGGTTGCAATCAATCACGGCTATGTTAGTCTTCGATTTTCAATACCTTCAAGAGTCACGATCTGGTGCATAAATCGCGGAAGAAAGCACTTATCCTGCAATTGCTTCATGAACATTTCGTGGTAATAGTTCCTTGAAGGCAAGCGGAAGGGCTCCATCAACACATGGCAATCGTGACTTTTCAAGCCAATAAACTTTCCTTCCTTTACGTACGTCTGATTCGCCAAATTAGATGCGAACCGCCTGAAACTCCACATCGTTTGAAATCCAATCAAAGAACGCATTTTTTCCCTCTCCATCAAGTCGGTATATGGGAAAAGGAGCCCTACCATTCCCATCAACATGAAGTTCTGAACGAGCACATATATCGACTAAATCCAGTCTTGACTTCAAATTATCCTTTGTTTTACCTTGAACGTTAAGGATAGTGTTCATTAGATTGTCAAAAAAGTTCTTCTCAATATGCATGACATCTAAATTATGTCTTAGCAGATGATCCTCCCAGTATGGCAGATCCCAGAAAATACTTTTTTTGTGCCAGTTATGTAGTTCTCCAACAAAGATCTACCGGAAATTGCTCATGTCCCCGGCGTCGCGTCCTTGCTGCACCAAAATCTCTTAGTTGTGTCTTCAAACCTTTCCCACTAACTTCCTCAGGTGGACCATCAAACACCTGCTTGTTCTTCCTAAACAAAGTCTTACTCCGACGGTATGGATGATCGGTGGTAGGAATCGCCTCGATACCAAACCAACACGTTTTTCTTCCGTTCTTTAGTTGGAAAGCATCTGTGTCATCTTGACAATATGGACATGATAGCCTCCCATGCGTTGTCCATCCAGATAACATACCATATGCTGGAAAATCACTTATTGTCCACATTAGTACTGCCCGCATTTGAAAGTTCTCTTTACACGAAATATCGTATGTTTCAGCACCTTCAGCCCATAGTTGTTGCAACTCATATATTAGTGGCTGAAGAAACACATCAAGCGATCTCTTAGGATGCTCTGGTCCGGAACGAATGGAGAGAAACAGAAACTCGCCGCAAGCACAAGTTTGGGGGTAAGTTGTATGGTGTAACAATGACTGGCCATAGAGAATATTGTCTTCCACTCTTCCCATACGGGCTGAAACCATCAGTACATAATCCAAGGTAGACATTTCTTCTCTCATACGCAAAGTCGGGATACTTTGATTGGAAATGCTTCCACGCTTTTGCATCTGAAGGATGTCTAATCTCACCATCTGTTGAGTGCTCCGCATGCCATCTCATTCGTTGCGCTGTGCGTTCTGAAAGATACAACCTCTGCAATCTTTCCGTCAAAGGCAAATACCACATCCTTTTATATGGCACTGGAACTCTTCCACTCGTATCTTTATAACGAGGCTTCCCACAAAACTTGCATGAAATCCGCTGGTCATCCGCCTCCAATAAATCATGCGCTTATCGCTGCATACATCTATTACCCGATAAGATAAACCAACACCGCTACGAAGTTTCGAACCTCGTAGTATGAACCTGAGCTACATTTTCCTCGGTAGAATACCTTTAACAAAATCAGCTATCGCATCCATACAGTCTTCAGCCAAGTTATAATCTGTTTTAATGCCCATCAGTCTTGTAGCAGATGATAAAGCTGAATGACCATCTCTACAACCTTCGTACAATGGTTGCTTTCCAGCATCCAACATATCATAAAATCTCCTAGCTTCTGCATTGGGTAAATCTTCCTCTAAAATGATCATTTACCATCCGCTATCTACACCATAATCTACATCCGTTCTAATTGGTTCTTCTAATCTAACCGCCGGTGAGGTTCGCTAGTACTACCAAGTTCATAATTAGTTTCCCATGATGATACCAAATTTTGTAACTTCGTAAACCCACTCAAATATAGATGAGTCCAAACATCCCACTCTTTAATAACCTTTCTATTTTACAATTAGAGCAAGGACATCTTAACTTACATTTTACGCTTCGGTTGTCGTGAACTAACCCCATGAATTCGGTTATACCTCGTTGGTATTCTTCTGTAAGCAATCTCGTGTCCGGATCCAAATGAGGTCGATCGATCCAAGAACGAAAATAATTTGAAGAAGACATGTTTTTTTGAAATAAAATTCGTGATAGTAGGAGGGAAGGAGAACAAATGGAGTGAATGAAGGTGAAGAGGGGTGGCTGTATTTATAGATGAAATCCTGCCGAGATACCGAGGAAATTCGAGGAAATTCGAGGAAATTCGAGGAAAACAGACACTTCCTCGAATTTCCTCGAATCCCCAACGGCTCTCTAACGGCTACAAAAGTCGCCGGAATTTTCAAAATCTCCGTCGGTTTTTCCGACGGACACCTTTTCTCGGTAATCCTCGAATTTCCTCGAAATTTCGAGGAAATACCGAGAAACCACATTTCTTGGTTTCCTCGGTATTTCCTCGAAATTTCGAGGAAATACCGAGGAAACCACATTTCTTGGTTTCCTCGGTATTTCCTCGGTATTTCCTCAGAAATTTCCGAGGAACTCATTTTCCCTCGGTATGTCCCTCAGAATAGTGATGTTTTCTTGTAGTGCATCAACAAATCAAAGATGATCGGATTTATTGTCTTCAATCAACAACCCAAGAAGATAAGAGTGAAGTTCGCTTGGATCAGAGATCGAACTATAATACAAACCAAAAAGAAAAGGAAAACTATTTCATCTCTCCCCCTTTGAATGATCGAAGTTTGGTATGAGGGGTTGGTTGAGAATTATTCTCTCTCTAAATGAGGACGACATATACAATTCACAGTTTCTATGGGTTGCGTCTTCCTTTTGTTTCTTAATAATTCTAATCAATATTGTAATTACTGCTTTAATTAGAAAAGTTGTACAAATTATCGATTTTTTATTAAATAAGTTTATAATCATGGAGGATAATTTAACTCTGCGTATCATTTCAAATTCAATAACTTAGCAGTTCTGTTACTGTTATGAAAATTATGTGATGTCCTTTATAGAAAGTATTAGATTTACTTGATTGCCAAATCTATTTATTTTCCAAGTTATACTTTTTTCCCAAATTATTATAATCGATCCATTAATCATTGAATAAAACACACCAAATTCACACCAATTCTTCTCTTCTCTTCTCTTCTTTTTTCTTTTCTTCTTTTTTTTTTTATTTATCAGCATGAAACCCTAGCCGGACAAAACCTAAAAACCTTAAACACAACACCATAGTTGTCTTAGCAATAACCCTTATCGACCACGTTTAGTTTTCCTCAATCCGTTACCATACCGGAAATCAGTAACGAGTTTCCTTCTTACATGATTACTCTTTTTCAGATAAGTGTTTCCCATTAATTTTCATAGATTTCGTTTGGTATGACAAGGATGGTGACCGTGAGTTGTAGGATGTTTAAGTATTTAATTTATTCGTCATCTCTGATCTGTTTGTGGAATGATTTTTTTTTAATTAATTTGATTCTCTTTATCAATTTACAATAAACTGACACACGTATTGTACCAAGATTTGTTATAGCTTTTTTTTTTTCCCAAATTGAAATTCATTCAAAGGATGGAGTACAAAGACTATTACATAAGCTGAATGAACAAGGGAATATCATCAGCAGCTAAAACCCAAAGAAGGGAGACTATAGCCCACACACCCGGGCAGCTTAAGAAAACCATTCAAATTCTAAACTTTACGTCCTAAGTTACTGAAAGTTCAAAGACAAAGTAGGAGAGGAAATAGACCAAGAGCCTTAGACTTCTGGAGGCTTCAAAGAGACAGCCAAACGAAACGAAGACAGGCCTCCATTCAGGACAGACCAACAACACTTGGAAAGCTAGACAACCAACCCGAAAGACAGCAAAGGTCCATCTGCCAGATTTCACAGCAGCGCGAGGAAACACGCCTCATAACCAAACCCTTTCACCGAGAAGAAGCCGAAAGCATAACAAGAGACTTCGGAACGCTTCACCGTTGAAGAAAAAGGCCATCGAACCAAGCATCTCCAAGCAAAACTAGAACCACGAAGAGAAAGCCATAACCTTGAAAACACTACCTGAGAATTCAACAATGGAGGAGAGAATCCAAACTCGGAATAGAAGCACTAGAACATGCCCACACAAACACCCAGTCGAAACAACGACCCAACCGAGAATTGAAGTCTCTGAAGCAACGGTGAGCAACAAGGAGCTAGAGGTGAAGAAAGCCCAGAAACGACGTCAGCGAAAGCACCTACAATGCCCCAGCAGCTATGCCGCACCGTCAACAGGTCCTCGACCTGACATATGGCGCCAGACTCGACTCTGAACCCAACTCTCCAAACCAAAACCTCACCTGAAACTAAGCAAATACCAGGAGCCACTCCACACAAAAGGAACTCAGACAAGCAGAAGACACAAAGGGAGCACAGAGAATCCAATCGACTAAGCACCAGCTACCACCAAATCTGTCTCCTCTACAAAGACTCAATCAACGCCCAGAGACTTAAAGGACACAAGCTACACACCAACCTCGGCGTGGTCACAAACAGAAGAGACATAGGCTCGAGCTTGACCGCTAACCTTCAATGGCTCTGGCACCGGAATGAACATAACACCACTACTGAACAAAAGCCGACGAGCCCACCACCTAGCGAATCTCCCACCGAGCCAAAGCAATGATGAACCGAGACCAGATCCTCGATTCTCCTCTTTAACCCAGATCTGAAACCACGAATAAAAAGGATGACCAATTCCCGAAATTAAAACCGTAGAACTATAGCAAATGACGACACAGGACCGCTCCCGACAGCGGTGAGAAGCACCGACCGCCGGAGCAGCAGATGAGCAAGCGGCGAAGTTTTTCTCTCTAGGGGTTGGCAGTGTCGAAAAAATTGTGCGAATTTAGTGTACTATGAAAATCTAAGTGCAAGATTTGTTATAGCTTTGTTCAGATATTTTATCGAAAGCAAAATTTTAAGAGTTTGTCAAATTGTTGGTTTAGTATTGACATGTAAACGTAATTTTGTTAACCATGTCTTTAGTTTATAGTTGTTCGAAAGTGACTGTGTTATCATTTGTCTTGCTCTATAAAACATATTTGTATATTTCACTGATTTTGTTATTATAGTTGTTTGATCTATATATGACTTTTATTGGTTCATTGGTTTAAATTGGGCTGACAATTGTTTGAGGATGTGAATAAATCAACAGTGTAGTAAATCTATCTAATCGAGATCGAGGTGCATATCTTCCATGACAAGTCCGGCGATGTCTCCTCCGCAAGCAAACGCAAAACAGCTAAGTTTACATAACTGTATTTTTATCATCTTCACTACTTTTTGTCAATATATTTTGTAAGTAAGCTTGAAGACAACGTTTGTTTGTTGGTTTGGTTTGATTATTGTTTGTGATGAAATCGTTTGTATACAAACGTCTTCTTTAGTAATTAACTAATAAAGCTATGAAATTCTATAATTTATTTACTTGATTCATAGCTGGTTTGTTTTAAGTAATAAACGCTAGTTAGCCCTATTCTTTAAATGGTTAACTAATAAAACTCTGAATTTTTTTGCTTGGAATTCCTTTTATAATAACCTCAATTGTCGGTAGCTCCGGTTCTTGACCATGGCCACAATGGCCACAGGGGCGGTGGCCCTGGGTCCATGGGTCAAAAAAAATTTAAAAGTGTTATTTAATTAAATGTAAAGGTATATTTTAATTTGTTAAAGGTCTATAAAATTTTAGTGTAATAAAATATTTATAGTTAACTAAAACTAATTCACATACAACAAAATAAAATCCAAAGAGTATTATACGTGTTACCATTTTTCAATTTTCCAGATTAAAAATAGAAATTCTTTTGGTTCAACTTTAAAAAAAAATGCTGTAAAAAAAATCTAAAAAAATGTTTATAAAAGGGTCCATATTCACTATTTGTTCCAAGGCTAGTAAAATTTTTAAGACGGTCCTGATTGTCGGTAAGGTTTTGTCTTGGCACAAGACACATGTAATAAGGACATGCATTAGTTATTGCTTCGTGGTATTAAAACTATCTAGAAACATGGTAGACGTCATTTTTTTCTTGTAGGATAAAAGGGCTGGTACAACAAATGTATGTGTATAGCTGTATGGATAATTAAAAAAATTTGAGTTAGTATCGTAGCATGATACTAATATTTACTAATATGCAGCCATATTTATATGAGCAAACATTAAGTATTGCAGGATTACTTATCTTCTGTAAAGGAAGATATTATATGAGGCTATAACGAGTTGAGAAACATAAAAGGTGATCCCTAGAAGGTTTGATCTCTGATTTCCGACACATCTCCTTGTTATGATAAGTACTTTTATTTGTCATACTTTATATACAAAGTTAATATAGAGATGAATAATGGCACAATAGTAAAAAGATAGTGAATACTATATATTCCTTAATGTTTATATGATAATACGTATCCCTAATATTATTTGAGATATGTATTTTATTGTTATAATTTATTACCTTTATATATATGAGAATTTAATATCTAAGACATGAATTTAAAAGATTCATAGGTTTTAGAGAATAATCCAAAAAGAGGTATAATCATCTGAATATGATTAGTTAAAATTCATTGTATATTTACATCTAAAGATTACAAAACCTGAAGTCTGTAAAGAAAGCTCAGACTATGTTGGGGGTTAAGTTTGAATAAAATTTACCTGAAGTCTGTAAAGAAAGCTTAACTATGTTGGGGTTAAGATTGAATAAAATTTCTGGAAGAAATTTTAATGATGCATATATATTGGAAAATATATTTTTTCACACAAGTAATGTTGTTCAGTAGACACATGATTGAAAAAATAATTTAAGAGGTCTATACCTATATTGTCTTTTTGAGACTGAGAAAACAATGAACTATTGATGTAAGGTCTAGTTGATTATGATCAATTCTCTAGAAGAGAATTTGACATTTGATACTGAGAAAGAAAATCCACATAAATAGTACCAGTCAAGAATGATTGTAAACGTGAATGTGGATATAAATAAGGTCAAGAACCAAAGAATTTTTTTAGAACTCAAACTCTCACTTGAAGTTGAGAAAATAAAGATGGTAATAAAGAAGAGATGTGTGATACAATCATCTAAAGATGAAAGAAATTATTGTGAATACAATACAAGTAGTATAAAGCTTGTAGAAAGTTCAAGAAGAGGATATATATGAAGGCTCGAGGATATACATGAAGGCTCCCGAAGAGTACATAATATTATTGCACATAAGAATGCAATTTAAAATCTTGTTGGATTATATTCTTATAAGTCTCAAAAGTAAGAAGGATCTAAGAAAGAATACATGGCCCATGTAAGGCATGTTGTTGATTCTAATATGAGATTCAATCGAGATTGATAAACCTATAGTGTTATCATCTTGAGGGGGAGAGTTAAAGAATCTCACATATTATAATAAGTGAAACATCTAGAAGATTATGTTTTCACTCGAAATGAGATTGATAAGTCTTTCTTAAAGTAAATCTATGGAATTCTGAGACTAGTTATGTTGAGATACTAAGCAAAAGAAATGCTAAATTCACTTCCAAAATATTTCTCAAGGCAGTAAAAATATTGTAGAGAAAGTATCTACATCCTCTTATAGATTGTACTAAACAAAGATTAATGTAATGAAGATATATATTGTAAACCAGAAGTTTACAAAATATTTGGCATGAACCAGTTAGACCATTTTAGTTCAGTAATGATGCGAATAATATTGAGAGATTTATGTGAATAGTCACTGAAGAACCAGAAGATTCTTCTGAATGATTTTACATATGTTGCTTGCTCATACGATAAAATGGTAATAAGGTTTTCACCAGCCAAAGGAAAATATTGGCATGAATAAAAGAGATGTTGGTGGACTGATCACTCACCATGCATCTTTATAATATTGGTGAAATCATGTCTTAAAGTCTTTGACGACTATAACAAAATCACTGGGATAAGTGCTCAACATTTGAGCAGCACTAATTCGCATCAAGCCAACAAGTAATCACTAATTCTCCCCACCATTGGTATTGCTCCGAAACCAACTATTTTCGTCTAAGAATTATGGATGTGTAAACTACATTCCAGTTGCTCCACACAGAGCTTAATTAAGATGAGTTTTCAAATGAGGTTGGGAATATATGTTGGATATCAATCTCCATTGATAATTTAAAAAATCTAGAGCCATCCTTGAAGGATATGAGTAAGGCTCGATTAGAATGCTAAAACTGAATTAGTATTTCCAACATAGAGGGAGAAATTAAAAAGCTGAAAAAGTAATAAATTGAAATGAATTATCATTGATCCTCAGACTAAAGAGAAAGTGAATCAGAAGTCCAAAAGATAATTCTAAAGCTTAGTAAAGCAGTTGCCAGAAGCAACAAATGACCCAAATATAGTTTGACCAAGTCACATATACCAGCTATAACTGTTCCAAGTAAAAATTGATGTTCCAGAAGAACAATATCAAACTTCCAGTGACGCCTGAAGCATAGTAGACATATTGGTTCCAAAAATAAAAAATCCTCGCAAATGAAAATGAGCATAAATTATTAATTATTAATGGTCAAGAGGAATAAGAGTTTTTGAATTATCTCTAGAAGAGATATTAAACATGACTGAAAAAAATTCAGGTACCTGAGATAATGAAAGGAGATCTCAATAAGTTATGTCATGTATAGAATAAAATGGAACCGATAAGCAGATCGACGTTGATTATATTTATGCATGCAAAGTAGCACTTGATACGATAAATGAGAAAGAGGATCATGAAACAAAGTCTATTGAAAAGTGTACACAAAGAAGTGATTGGCCAAATACATAAAGACACAATAGACAAAGATATAAACTCTTATGAGTTAGAGAAATATTTGGACCAGTAGTCCACACACTAAAAGGTATAAATCAAGTGGGATAGAAATGAGTCGTTGCATCAAAGAAAAATCAATATATAATTGATTGTGAAGAGAAATAGTCTCATGTGCTATATGCAACTACTTTTAAGTTCTTTATCAGTCTGGCAATATAGGAAGAACTTGAATTATATGATCCACTTGAAAATGTTAATCCTTGAAAGAAAGAATTCATGAAGGGTTGATGATATCAAAATCATGTTCCCGAAAACTCTAGCTATTCGATCGAAATATGTTTTATGGGATATATGAGATATTTGAAGTTAATCAATACATCTTTGTATTTATCAAGAGATTATAGATCAATAGAATCATTGATTTGAATATAATCAAAACTCCTAAAGAATTATAGAAAAATTGTATTTTCGAAGAAAATTATTGACAATACCATATTGTTTTATGTATTCCTAACTGGAGATCTAAAAGTGAAATGTTATCTTAAAGATCCTTAAAGGATTTTATTATGCTCATATATATTTGGTCCAAAAGTACCATATTAAGAATGTTATTTGAGCAAGTTACTAAAGTGAAAGATGTAATTTCATATGATAAGAAAGAAAGTTATAATAGTAACTTTATAGTTATGAATGAATAACTCGTATGTACTAAACGAAGTTCTAGACGATTGTTTTAAGAAATTTGGTTTGAAATCCAAATAGACAAGAAACTATTGTCTAAGTCAAAAGAGAATTATTGACCAGTAGTCCACACACTAAAAGGTATAAATCAAGTGGGATAGAAATGAGTCGTTGCATCAAAGAAAAATCAATATATAATTGATTGTGAAGAGAAATAGTCTCATGTGCTATATGCAACTACTTTTAAGTTCTTTATCAGTCCGGCAATATAGGAAGAACTTGAATTATATGATCCACTTGAAAATGTTAATCCTTGAAAGAAAGAATTCATGAAGGGTTGATGATATCAAAATCATGTTCCCGAAAACTCTAGCTATTCGATCGAAATATGTTTTATGGGATATATGAGATATTTGAAGTTAATCAATACATCTTTGTATTTATCAAGAGATTATAGATCAATAGAATCATTGATTTGAATATAATCAAAACTCCTAAAGAATTATAGAAAAATTGTATTTTCGAAGAAAATTATTGACAATACCATATTGTTTTATGTATTCCTAACTGGAGATCTAAAAGTGAAATGTTATCTTAAAGATCCTTAAAGGATTTTATTATGCTCATATATATTTGGTCCAAAAGTACCATATTAAGAATGTTATTTGAGCAAGTTACTAAAGTGAAAGATGTAATTTCATATGATAAGAAAGAAAGTTATAATAGTAACTTTATAGTTATGAATGAATAACTCGTATGTACGAAACGAGTTCTAGACGATTGTTTTAAGAAATTTGGTTTGAAATCCAAATAGACAAGAAACTATTGTCTAAGTCAAAAGAGAATTATTGACAAGGAGTCTATAAACCCTAAATATCATAATAGAAATAAATAGAGTTTATTATGTTAAGCTCAATTCTTTGAAGTGATTTATTTGATTGGAACATATATCCCGAAGATATTGTTTCCAGGGGTAGTCGTGTGGTTGAACTATTTTTCCTTAGCATGGTTTTTATTCCACTAGGTTTTTCCATGACAAGATTTTAACGAGACAACAAAGAACACATACAAATGATAAACATCCAGAAGAAATGTTGTTAATTTCCAAAATGAAAGTCTATCACCATTCTAATTCCTTGGAGATCATGAGTGTTAGATAGAATCAACATGAATCATATCAGGACTCATACACTACAGAAGAATGGCGATGTTTATGTCCTACAAATTCGTTCAAGTGAAGATTTTGCTGACTTATTCACCAGAGCGCTTACCACTGCTACTTTCAAGAAGTTAGTTCATCTGATCAGATTGCATCATCTCACGAATGTACACATGAGATAAAGTCATTACGCACTGCACTCTTTTTCCCTTAGCCATAGTTTTTCCCATTGGATTCTCCTAATGAGATTTTTAACGAGGCAACATCTACTGCATTTTGAAAACATTTTAGTATAATGGACATCAAAGAGAAGTGTTATGAATATTAAGTGATGTCGCTTATAAAAAATATTATATTTACTTGATTGTCAAATCTATTTGTTCTCCAAATTATATTTCTTTTCCAAGTTATTATAATCCTATATAAAAGATCCATTAATCATTGAATAAGACACACAAATTCCTCTCTTCTCCTTTTTCTCTTCTCTTCTCTTCTCTTCTTATTTATAAGAGTTACCTATTTCTTGAGTTTTTATATATTTATAAGGCTTCTGACAGGGCCACCAAAAACGTAAAATAAATCTCCAAAAAGTAGATATATAGCGATGTAATTAAAACAAACTTCAAAAAATTAGAATTTAGCCAAGCCAAGGCAGAACGATCTGTTATTTATACGTGATAATTAAAGACCAATGGTGATCAGTAAATTTTAAAAGAGAAAATTACTAGAATGTTATAGAAAAGTTGGTTTATTACTAAAATGTTATATATCTTTTCAAAATTACTAGAATGTTATAGTCTCCTTAGTAAATAACAATAAAGACATTTGGTTAGTTTTTTTTAATTGAAATTATTTTTAAACATCAAAACCACATCATAAATTAATTATCCACATCAGTAATTAAAATATAATTAATAAAATTCACATCACTAATTAACAACTTCTTTTTTGAGATTTTTTTTTTCATTTGTTTTTCTCTTTGTTTTTAGGGTTGTCTCTTTTAATTATTTTATGAGATCTGAACAGATCTCGCTCTTGAGACGAGAGAGAGATGGTCGAGAGAGGAGAAGACATGGGATGTGTCGGAGAAGACATGGGAAGAGGCTCGTCGATCCCGTCGCACTCCCTTGAATTCCGTCGCAGTCTTTCACCACCAACACGGTCACTTCTCTATTTGCCTCTCTATCTGTCTATTTTGAATCTGTTTTTTTTTTGTTCTTGGGCAGAGCTGCTGGTCATGAGCAGAGGAGAGAATATATGGTGGTATGCAGGACTGAAATTAATTACATACATGAATATGTTTATATACATGTGTTAACTTGTTCTTCTAACCATAGTTTTAGATTTTGTTGGTATGTTATGTTTTATGTTCATTGGAGCTCGATAAATTGCAAATTTTGATGATTCAGGTGGTGAGAGTTTGAAAACAGTATGTTATGGCACATGAAAAATGCCATGAAAAACTGTATAATAGCAAAATTATGGTGTTATTAAAATATTTTTCTTGTGTATGAATTGCCTTGTGCTGTGACTGTATTGAAACTGAAGTTTGATAGCTTGCGGTGAGATCTTATTTGGTCTTTCTGATCTGATCTGTCAAGAAGTAATATCCTAAACCTATCCTAAAATCAGAAAATGTTTATATAATTCAGCCGTATCGTTTAGATAACTCAGTCGTATCGTTTATATAACTCAGCCATACCTCAAACATACCCTAAAATCGGTAAACTGAATTCAGGTACTTAAAAAGTTATATTGAAAATCATCTTATCAATATCAAGTGAATATAAATCAACTGAATGTGTATAGTTTCTTGAATTTTCAAGTTGAGACTTTAACTTGATCTTGAATATGTATGTTCTCTTACAATGATTTATACAATACTTACTTATAAGACTCTAACTTTAATCTTTTCTTAACCTAAACCTCAAATCCTAAACTATAGAATTATATAGTTATCAAACTTATAAAATTTAACTTTGAACATTAAATATGATAGTTTTTATTATTTAAAATTTAAGGTTTAAACCCTAAACTCTAAACTTAAACTTTGAACTCTAATATTTTAACAACAAATCTTAAATTTAACTTCATATATTAAATATAAAGTCAAAAGCTATTTCTGTTTCAAAAATTTAATCTCAATCATTAGCCAAAACCTTTAAACCTCAAACCCTATACTCAAACTTATACCTTAAAACTAATTTAATTTACTATAATTATTTTATTTTAAATCTTTAAACTAATTTCATATTATAGTTTAAAAATTAATCTCAAATCTCAATATCCCAAACCTTTAATCCTCAAACCTTATTATATAGTGAATTTAAATTATCATGTTAATTCTGTAAATTTAAGCAATTTTTGAAAACAATTAATTTTACTATTTTTTAGGATCATTGATTGAATTTGATCTAGTGGCTAACAATCATTATTTTGTCTATCTTCGTCCTTCTTTCTCATTGATTGAACTTTTAAATCAAGGATAACAATTTTTGACCTTTGATTAAATGTAATCTTCTACACGTCTTTGTCTCTTTGTTCTTTCTTTCTTCTTCTATAATCTCTCTTTGTTCTCTCAGCAGATTGTATGAGAATCTGAAACGTCAACAGTAATCTATTTGTTCTTTGTTCATTCTGAATCTGTCTTTTCTTCACTCTTCTTGTTAACATATCTCTCGATCTCTACTCACATATTCGTTTTGTCTCTCACTCAGATTAGTCGCCAGTAAGGTCTTCAAGAAGAATCTGAGATTGGATCACTCCAAAGGTATATTTTTCACTCAGATTTAGTTTCGTTTCTGTTTTAATGTATTGATTTTGAAGCAGGTGGCTATTGACAGAGATAAAAGAGGAAGGAGGACAACGGAGAACAAGGCTGAAGGCGTGGTTGAAGTGTGACGATGGAGGACATGGTTGAGGGTGTGGTTGAAGCAGCCCATAGTTTAGTTTTTTTGGTTTAAGTTTGTTTTTAGTTGTTTATTTTTCAAATCAGTTTTGATTTACTTTTTAAATGTAAACCAGTTTTAATTCATGAATCATTTGTAAACCAGTTTCGTTTCTGTTCTAATGTATGGCATTACTCAGCCGCAAAGTATGCATAACTCAACTTTAACGTATCTAAATTATATAAGTCAGCCGACAAGTGTATGTTGTTTCGCAAAGTTTCGTAGTTTAGGCGGGAACAAAATATTTTGGGAACAAAATCATTCCTTCAACTCTGAATACAATATTAAAACTTTATTTTTTTCTTAAATTTGAACTTCAAACCCTAAACAATAGAACTATAAAGTTATAAAAATGATCTCTAAAGTTTATCTTTCCTTTATATTAAAAATGATAAACTCTGAATAATTAAATAGGGAAATAATTAGTCTCAAATAAGGGACCTCAAAAAATCCCAAAATCCACATCACCAAGAGTAATCAAACCGTGTCAAACCGTTTCTTTTCTCATAATTAAATAAGGGATCTCATTATCTCTTAAATAATTAAATAATTTTGAAAGCCGCGTGGTCCGTGTGCACTATTACTTTGGAGCCCACCAAGTAAGACGAAAGGAGAGGGCGAAGTCATGACTCGAGCACTTGTTGCGAGAGGTCCAACGGAACTGCGCTTGCGCTTGGGCTACTAAGGGGTCCTCACGCTCACTACACTTGAAGGGAATCACCATAGATATCAGTTTTCGAAAAAAATAGAAATCAGATAAATATCGTCATCTCGAAGAAGGAACCGTAAGTAATCTCCGATTTTCCGAAATTCTCGTCGACATTGTGTTTACTTCCCCGAAATCGTCTTCTCCAATCGTTTGTATGAAATCGTCTTCGCGCATTCTTATCTACGAAGTTCGTCTTTTCCGGTAAAATGTCGCGACGTTATATATTCAGTTTTGGTTGAGTTTGCTGCTCAGTCGACTGCGGGTGTGATAGGGCTTTGTTGTGTATGAGTTAAGGTTTTGATATGGCTGAGTTATTGTAATATTGTGGCTGATTTATTGATGTGCTGTGACTAGGTTAATGTTATGTTACGGCTGAGATATTATTATGTTGTGGCTGTCTTATTGTTATGTTTTGACTGAGTTATCATTTGTGGCTGAGTTATTGTTTTGTTGTGTCTTTGTTATTTTTGGTTGATAATGTTCAGACGGTTGTTTCTCAAGCTAGATCACGGAATTACCCTCTAAGACTTTACCCCAAAGGGTTCTCTAACCTAGAAGATAAAGCTATCAATCACAATTTCCGCTAGGAGATTGATCTAGTGTTAGAGAAACAATAGGACTTGATGTGTGGGGAGAACTGCTGAACTCGCCTTGGAGTAGTTGCTAGGTTATGTGAACGCAAAGCTGTGGTCTGGCAGACAGTACACTATCTACTATGTAGACAGCTCCGAGTAGAAAAGAAGGAGATATGGAGTCTCGTGGTTGATGAGCCTATGAGGTTCAGCTTACTCGAATTTGGTGAGATCACCGGGTTAAACACAGGTCCACTGCCAGTAGAGGCATTTGAACCTGATCAGTACAAAGAGTTTTGGGAGGAGTGAAGGTGCCGCTGGGGTGGGATCCAAGTTAGGCGAACTCAAGGCAGCATTAGACTTGACGCTTTGGAGTTATCAAAGCGTAAGTGGTTGGGGCTGCTATTTCTTCAAGCGATGGGACTCTATTGTTTGCATCACAATTCAAGGATACCCTTTCAAGGTGCAATAAGGGTATTCGACGATGAAGCCATGAGGTCGTATCCATGGGGTCGGTCTGCATACGGAATTCTCGCTGACTCTCTCAAAACGTTGTCTCCGGAAGGAGGGACATACACAATAAGCGGCATGGCTGTCGCGTTACAGATTTGGGCGTACGAATCCGTCCCCTGCTTCGGTGAGTGTTTTGGGAGAGTGCTTCCAAATGAAGACGTTCGCTTTGCGATGGGGTGGAAGCCGCATTAACGTAAAAGTTTTGATAAAGTGTTGGCTGAGGAAATCAACAAGCATACCGAGGTAAGGTTTAACCTCAGATACGAGTTATTCGGCGGCTGAGTGAATTTTAATTTTAACGATGACTGAGTTATGATATATTATGTGGCTGAGATCTGTCATAACATGGTGTTCCAGGTCCGTGTGAGGAGAATGGTTTTGAAGGACTCACTTCAAGAGATGTTTCCTCAATGGCCGAATGAACGTCAAGACCCACAGGTCGATCGCTTGATAACAGACATACATACTGGTACATTTGTCAAAGACTTTTGGGAAGTGCAGAGGAATGCGCAGGGGAAGGGGAATGAGAAGAAGAAGAAGAAGGAGAAGGAAACGAAGGGTGGAGTTTCGTCAGAAGCTGAGCCACCCACTAAGAAGCAGAAGAAAGGGAACACCAATGAGGGTCAAGCTGGTGCAACGGGAAAAGGTTCTAGCGAGGAACCTAGTAAAGAGTTGTTGAACAATGCGACTATGGAGTCCAATGTGAGTGCTCTGGGAAAGATGATTGATTCGCGGTTTAACGCCTACGGGTTTGACCAGAATAAGACTCTTGAGGATATCGTGAAAGATACATTGGAGGAGCGTCTGAAAGTTCTGGGGGTTGGGAAGCGTAACGAAAAAAATTGATAACCTCTCCATCGTTAGTGGCAAAGAAGGGTCTTCAGAGAAGCCATCGCCGCAGCAGGACAAACATCAGAAGTCTGTCAATAGTCCAGCGTTAAACCCTGCTAAGCCTGCTAAGGGGTTGGGACCCGAAAAAGATTTTGCCGAGGAAGTTGATAATACTTCAGGGGTGAAAAGGATTTTGGCTGGGGATTTTGATAGGGCTAATGCAACACCTGTTAAAACAAGTAATGTTGATTTTGTTATCGTTTCTCCTGCGAAGACTTGTAAGGATGATAAGGTTGGTAACGTTGATTCACGAAGTTAAACTAATTCGAAAGTGAAACTTTTAAAAGTTTCACCTATTTGGTCATTCACGATTTACGAATTGCAAGATAGATTCACTAAGTTAGACTAATTCGAAAAGGGAAACTTTCAAAAGTTTCACCTAATTTGAAAAGCGAAACTTTTTAAAATATCAAAGAACTGAAAGTTTCAAATAACACGAGTCTTCAACAACAAACAAGAAAGTCATACAGGAATTTAATAAGTCGTACAAACCGAATAGAGTTCAACCAAATATATAGAAATCAACCACATACGGGATTTTACACCGTCTTCTTACCTCCCTTCTTTACCTTCTTCTGAGTTGCCTTCTTCTGGGTTGCCTTCTTCTCAGCTACCTTCTTCTTCTGCTTCATTTCAGCTGCCTTCTTCTTCTGCTTATTTTCAGCTACCTTCTTCTTCTCGCTTCATTTCAGCTGCCTTCTTCTTCTCATATCTGGCCATCTTCTGAGCTGCCTCCTCCTCCAGCTTATGCCTTATTGTCCCAATGAGACTCCTCACAGTATCGTAACCCTTTGCCTTTTTCGAAGAGACTACTTCTCTTCCATCATCTGTTCTCGCCCTCTTCTTTTTGTTCTTCACACTCTTTGCCTTCTTAGACTCCTCAGCCGCTGCATACCTAACTAAAGTTTCATCCATGTCATCATCACCGCCTTCTTCTTTCTCCGAATCCTTATCACCACCATCTTCTTCCTCCGAATCTTTATCAACACCATCTTCTTCCTCCGAATCCTTATCACCACCATCTTCCTCCGACTCCTTATCACTAACACGAACTTGGTCGGACGGATTATCACCACTCTTTCCGTCAACACGCGCCCTGAGACTTTTCACTTCGTCTTTCAGTACCTTCATAGCATCTTGGAATGCATTCATAAACCGAGCTTCCATCGTTTTCAAAGCCTCAGTTCCAGGAGCCTCCACCGAATCTGCATGAGCCTCACCAGAATCTGCATTATTGGATGGTTCTCCAATAGCAGGAATGGTGGGACATTCAACCTGAGCTGTACGAGCCTCAAAATCTATGTTGAACTCTGCTTCAAAGATAACTTATTTCCCATTCCGTATTATCTTGGTCCAACGATCCACTTCTGCATCATCGTCGTCATGGGCCCAACAATTTTCCTTGCCCATCCCTATGCTTTCCAGAAGTTCCTTCTCAACTTCTGTTGCCACCAAGATACTCTCAATATCCTATGGCAAATACACATAAGTTTTCATAAATCTCATTAATTGAGTCCCTTCTCCTTAATTCGATTACACATAATACATCAATTACCTTAGTATTACCAAGATTAACGTTCACTCCATTAAGACTGAATGCCTTGGTTCCACCTTTGCGTTTGTACTGCATCTTGCACATCCGCGGGCAACAAGGACGTGCACCATTCACACTTTCTCGGAAATGGTTTCTCAAGGTTGGAATTGCCTCAAAGGCCAACAACTGTGAACACACAACAAAAAAACATTAACATCAATTTTACAATATGACAACTAAATACAAGAGAGGTTAAGAATACCTCCAAAGGAATAGGAAAGCTTGTGAAAACCCAACTCGTCATAACAACCCGTTGCATTTCCCCAAGAAGCTAAACACATCCTTCAAGTTATATTCGAATGCATACCGCCCCCAAGAAAATGTTAAACACGCATCTAGATCATCAACAACAGTCAAGAAGAAACTGTCCACAGGTGATGCTGCCTCTCCAGTCTTTCGGCCTCCGACGAGGATGCTGGCCAAGAAGTACATAGCGGCCATCTTTTTTCAATCCTTATATGGCTTTGATTTCATTGCCAACATCTGCTTCTCCAGGTCAGCGTATGTCCTTTTTCCCTCCAAAATACTTGTTCATGAATGTTGTACCACCCAACCTCTCATGGTTGGGGGGATACTCATGGCAGTATAGTCCAGAAATTAGTCCGAATTCTCTGAGAGAGTATCGGATTGGGACGCCGTTAACGATAAACAATAACTCATACTTCATCCCTACACTAGCTGATCGCAAAACGAGAAGCCACATTCCCATCCACTTCTGCTTTTGGTTTTTAATATGGAAGAAATGTTGGAACTGTGGGTGCTCTATGAACCATTCTACCTCCTCCTTTTTCAGGATCAGTTGTATATTTCCTATTGCCGTCAATGTAACATTTTCCGAAAGCTTTAAAGATTTTTGATACTGGCTTGATGCAAAGTGTAACTTCGGCTGCGTGATGCCTTCTTCGCCGCCAACTACAAGCTGCACTCAAGTGAAAACCGGATCACGTACGACACCTTACAACCATCAACATAAAATTTCACAAACTTCGACTTAGTTAAACAATTATAAAGTTGGTGTTTTTCTTGGTTTCACAAAATTCGTACATCTATATTGTTTAAGTTCAACTAAGATTTACAAACCATATTACACTAACTCCAAAAAGCACTTAGTTCCTTAGTTTTCCACAGTTATCTAATATTTCAAATCATCTTTCGAAAAGTTTGAATACTTACATGCAACTCAGTTTCAGGTTCTCCTACTGATTGGGTCGTCCTTTCTTCACCTTCGGGGTTCTCACCTTCTTCGTTATTTCGGGACTCCATTTGAACAACCTCCATTTCAGCTCCTCTTTCTTTGGCGTCCTTCTCTAGTTCTCCGGGTTCTTTGTGTTCTTCTCGGACATCCTTATCTTCGTTATTCTTGTCTTCTTCGCTTTCATCTGCATATCGGAGACTTTTCTCGGTTCCCGGAGCGAGAGATTTATCAATGGTGCTTAGGTTTGCTTCATCCATTGTTGCTTCTTCGGAGAATTTATAAATAGCCGTTTCTTCTCCTCCTACACTACTCGACACGTCTTCTTTCGCCTTCGGATCGTCTTGTTTCAACATGATTTGGGTTTTGATTCTCGATCTCCGCTGAGTAGGGTTTTTTGAGAAAATTTCAAGAAAAACGCGATGGATACAGGGGGAAATGAGTTGGAAACAGTGAAACCTCAATTTCAACCAATAAGGAGAAAGAAGGGCAAAAGTATTCGGAAATTCAATTTCTGGAAGTGGATATCTGAATTTGTTGGGTCGGTATTGGGCTCGGGTTTGAATAGTCGTAGGTACAATTGTAATTATCTAAATTTCACTTGGTTTCGTTGTTTTTTACTAAATTTTCCTATTTAAATCAAGATATATAAGAAGGGATCAACAATTACGAATGGACAATTAAGTTAAAACAAATAGTTGTTTGCCCACGTCACTTCAATCAACTATGCCGCCCTTAATTAGGCGTGTCAAAATAATACCAAGTTAAAACAAATAGTTGTTTGCCCACGTCACTTCAATCAACTATGCCGCCCTTAATTAGACGTGTCAAAATAATACCGAGACCTTTATAATTTCGAAACGATAAAGTAACTTTGCTTAACCGAGTTTCTAGTTAGTTTCATTTAACTCAGCCATGAAATAACTATAAATCAGCCATGTAATAACTATAAATCAGCCATGTTATAACTATAAATCAGCTGTCACGTATATTAATTTTTGAGATGGCCGAAAAATTGCTTTCCAAAGGGAAATTATTTTCCATTCCTCAGCCCTATAAAAGTCGTTATTAGTACTTACATTTAAGTTTCTCTAAAATAAATTAGTCATCTCCCAACGTCACATAGAAATACTAATATCGAGACTTACGTAATATCGAATATAAAATTAACAGTTTTACTCGTCTCCACTCGTCACATCAGTCCGCCACTCCGCCTAACTCAGCCATTTAGTTGATTTATAAAGGACGTATACTATTTCTTCCAGTTTCGAAATAATGATGTCTAAAAAATACGGTTGCCTCGCATACATCGAGACCTTTATAATTTCGAGACGATAAATTAACTTTGCTTAACTGAGCTTCTAGTTAGTTTCTCTTAATTCAGTCGTGTACAAACGATAGCCTGACCGAAATCGTAATTCAGCTGTATTACAAAACATGATACTAATTACTCAGTCGCAATACAAAACATTCAAAACCGTAACCCAACTGTAATACAAAATCATGAAAATAATTAACCCACCTGTTTTACAAAAAATGGAAAACCATAAACCAGTCGTAATAAATGAATACACTTATGGCATCAGACAAGTTTTCGCATTATGTCCACTCTGTCCACATTGAGAACATGTGTGCTTTCCTAGGACATTTGTTTGAAAGTGCAACTTCTAAAGAAGATTTCATCCTACTTTCTTAGATCTTCCTAGTTGTTGGCGAATATCCAGGGGCAAGCACGGTTGGTTAGCCACGTTTTCTGGAACAGGAACCGTTCTATCAACCGGCATAACCGAGTCAGCGTAGGCGCTCACCAAATAAACATTGTTATAGTAAGGACTGCAAAGAGATATACGACAAACATTCTTGTACTCCGCAGCTGCGATTGCGTGTACACATAGTAATTTCGCGCGTTCAAAACGCTGGCACATGCACTTTTTCAGTATCAAATTAACAACATGCAAAGACTCGTCAGATGATCCATATTTAGCTTCAGTGTGATGATCATCAATCCTTTGTACCGTCAACATTCTGGCGCCACTAACGCCAATTCTATTAAAAGGCAGAATTATACAGGCTGAGTTATAATATAACAGGCTGAATAAACAATACTTTAGGCTGATTTATCGTGACTGTCCCGGCTGACTTACCTGTAGTTGTTTCTCCACACCACGCGTAAGCGTGGTTTGCTGCAATCTAGCATCCTCTCTCTGTTCAGCAAACCATCATGTCATCATAACCCGAATCGATTCTAATATTCGAAGAATGTTAAGATCTCTAGCATTCGACAGTGCTCTGTTCATTTATTCAGCTATTTCGTAGTCATCAAATTGTACCTCTCGCCCGGAAAATGAACACGCGCCCAGTCTCACATCAGCTCTTTGGAGATACCCATGGAATTCAGGATTAATCGCTTCAATCTCATCGAATATCGCTTCAAAGTCAGCCACCCTAAAACATCTTGCCGCTTTCTTCACCAGACGAAATGCATGTTTTCCTTTGTACCGTCCTAAAATATTCTTATATAAATGGTACGTGCAAATTCCCCGAAAATCCAACGGATATACATTTCCAATTGCTTTGCCTATTGACCTATGCCTATCCGAGATTATCGCAAAACCCTCGTCGTTAGGAATCAAAAGTTTTAATTCCGAAAAAACCAATGCCACGAATCATCATTTTCAGTGTCAACCACTGCGAAGGCTATTGGAAAAATCTGAAAGTTACCATCCTGAGCTAGTGTTGTGAGAAGCGTCCCCTTGTATCTACCGTTAAGAAACGTACCGTCGATAACCACAACTTTGCGCATGAAAAGAAACCCATTTACGCTCGCACCAAACGCAAGAAACACATACATGAATCGCCAAACTCGCCGATTTGAAGACGCCAGAATCGTACCGGATTTGCCCTTTTTATCATGTATAAGTAAGAAGACAAGTTTTCATACCCACTCTCAGGTTTTCCCTCCTCGATTTCCCTTGCAAATCTCAGCGTCCGATGGGATTTAAAATAATCCATCTATCCACATGAAAAAACGATTCTATACATTTCAGTCACAACACATATTTAAAACAGACGTATCGTTCTTATAACTAAGTTCTAATATCAAAGTAACTGAGCCGAATCGTATAAATAAGTCAGCCGAAACTTAAAAATACCTTTACACGAAACTGCTTAGTTACAGCTATTCCGACACTCGTTGGACGGACGTCCGGACCAACGTCGCCGAGAAAGTCCTTGTACAAATGTCCTAAAATATCCGGTGTTGCTTGTCGACATCGATAGGACGCTCAATTACAGAACATGAATGATCCTCATCGTAAATACGAACATAAAATGCCAGAGTTTTCTCTTTTGTAGAAGCACACACTCTCCAGATGCATACGGGAACACAACACTTAACCATTAATAACGTCGGAGTGGATATTTCTACATCAAAATCGAATCGATAATTCACTGTAAGAAGTTTCAGTCGTCTCTCCAAGTCGTTTTTATTCTCGTATCGTTGACCAACACAAAGATTTAGCGACGACATCTCCAGCTTTAGAACCTCCGGATTCTCGCAACATCCGCTAGTGGAATAGTTCTGAGTTCTCTGCTTGGAAGGTAACGTCGGCGAATCCTTTTGTGTTGGAGACTTACCGTTTGAGCTGAAGTTACCATCTTCATATGACGCACCGTCCGAATCGTCGAATATATCAAAGCGGCTTTCAAATTCATCATCATCTTCGTCTTCTTCAAATACTACATCTTCTCCGCTTTCATTTTGTGTTTCTCCTTCCACTTTACTACATCAGTCATTCTCATTGTCCTCGCGTTCATCTTCCAAACTGTGGGTTTCATCTCTTGATTCAACATCTGAAACCTCGACTTCTGAGCTAAAACTGTATGACGTTTTACTCTTCTCTCTAGCTCTGTTATTCCGGTTCATTTCGACATCCTTCTTCTCCATAATCTCCACACAAAGACGTAGTTGTTCGCTTTTCTTTAAGCTTAGGAAACCTTGCAACTGTCGATTATTGGAGACGTAAACTGGTGGAGTGTCGTGCGCCATTTATTTCAAAGATTTATTCAAAACATGTAGCTAAGCTGAATCTCATGACTTAATTCATTCAATCTGTAATTATCGAGTACATACTTTGAGAATTCTTCATGTGTTGTTTCCTCATCTAAATGGAGAACTCTGCACCCTTGCACCCTCTACTGTCGGGGTTGAAAACATATCTGTATTTCTTAATCCACTTTCCAGAAACAATAAAAATCGGATCAAAAGAACTCTGAGAAAGATGAAGAATTCTAGTAATTTTCTCTAACAGTATATAAAGGAGAGAAAATGAAGAAGAAGATGAACAGACCGATAAACCGAACCGATAAACCAAACCGAGTTGTAAAATTAGTAAGTTAGTGATGACATGACAATTTTGTGACATAGCGGATGACATGGCAAATTGGTTAGTCAGCCGCCAAACGAATAAATAACTTCTTCAAACTAAGTCAGCTGTGACGTCTAACGTAAGTCAGCTGAAACGGGAATACTATTCTATTAATTAATCTTTTGTAAATAATTCAGCCGTAACAAGGACGTAAAACAATAAAAATCGGATCAAAAGAACTCGAGAAAGATGAAGAATTCTAGTAATTTTCTCTAACAGTATATAAAGGAGAGAAAATGAAGAAGAAGATGAACAGACCGATAAACCGAACCGATAAACCAAACCGAGTTGTAAAATTAGTAAGTTAGTGATGACATGACAATTTTGTGACATAGCGATGACATGGCAAATTGGTTAGTCACCGCCAAACGAATAAATAACTTCTTCAAACTAAGTCAGCTGTGACGTCTAACGTAAGTCAGCTGAAACGGGAATACTATTCTATTAATTAATCTTTTGTAAATAATTCAGCCGTAACAAGGACGTAAAACAATAAGTCAGCTGTATCGTCAATTAAAGCAGCCGTCAATGGTATACTATTCTAGTAATTAATATATCGCTAATAAGTCAGCCGTAACTCACCGAGTTTCACTTTAATCCAAATTTTGTTACGATTGATTAAAAGTAACTCACCAGATCAATCTCAAATAACTCAGCCGCTCTAATTTTATTACTCACCGAAGAGACATAACTCGGTCGTGTCACAACTATAACTCAGCTAAATTTTTCAAAAATCATAAAATCTACGATAACTCAGCCGTAACGACCGTAGTAAATCAGCCGCTTCTCCATAACTCGGCCGGATTTTTGTAAATCAGTCCGCACGTGATCAATTATGTATGAAAGTCAGCCGTCTTTATTAAGTCGACGTATTCTTTAATTCGGCCGTAACGTAGTCATAACGCGGCTGTAACAACGAAGACATCGCTTTACGGCTGAGTTAATGAAAACACGGAACCGAATTCCTGTGGTGCTGGGTTTTTGCTTATGTGGCATGTAAAAGTAATGGCATTCTCGTAAATATATTTTTTCTTATAACGTGAAATAAGGACACACTGGGTATAAAAAATAGGAAAAAATATTCTAATAATAAAAATAAGTTATATAACATTTATCATTTGTCCTAAAATATGTATTAGTTGAATAAGGTTCCCATTTTAAAATACAAATCATTTTTTTCCGTCTCACAACACAAAGTTGGAAATCTCAATAAACCATTCAGAGGTATAGGGGGTTATTGGTAAATGCTGTGAGTGCTCTCTACAGCTCATTTTCTTTCTACAGTCATTTTAATTTACCAATCAAGCTTTCCTTTCCTTAAAAAACTCACAACAAAAATATCTCTACAAAATCAAAATATGGCTGTAGAGAGCTTTGTTTCCAAAGCAAAAAAAATAATGCTTTAAAAAGCTACAGCAAAAAAAATTAAAACAAATAATTCTACAGACTAAATTCTACAGCCAAAAACATAAAACTACAGCCCTTACCAATCATCCCCATAAACTCCATCATTCTGAGACGAAACTACTTCGAATTAGTTAAGACGAACAAGAGAGACTATACTACTTAACCACATTCGATTAGTTTAAGAAGAACTGATCATTCTTCGATCGTTTACATGTACAATTAAAATCTATGAAGAGGAACAAGAACCCCTACGATATACCCTACACGATATTAACTCATGGTTTGAAAAAAAAAAGAGGGGATTTAACTGTCCACCCTTTTTCATCGGTTTGACATGTTCACTACTCCATTATTGTATTACCTTGGTGTTTCCATTGTCTGAATTGCGACACAGTCTCACTTCATTGGATCTGATGGTACTGTGTGATACCACGTTTTGGTGGAAGCTTTCTTAGGATAAATAGGACTAGAGAAGAAGGTAATATCTCCACCAACTGTAAGTAAAACCAGACACACGCCTTTTGTTAGATATTCTCAAAAGAAAGTTTCATACTTCTATTTTTTTTTTTATATATATCCATGATCCACTATGTATATATGTGCCATGCCATATCTATGGCTGTCCAATAGACTAACTAGATTGCTCTTACCAGGTAATATATGGAATTTAGGATGGGGTGATCCAAGACATCAAGATCTGCTGCATCGTCGAACGCATTGAAGCACATCTACACCATTAATATAAAATGAAATTAAAAGCTCTTGTTAGATGTAGCATCAAAATTTGACCGCTAGCAAAAAAGTATTCAAGCAACAAGAAACGATCTATTGATAACAACACTATTTGTGATGTCTTTGACCTTACCATGATACACCTGATGAGGAAACAGGTAAAGCATATGGTTGTCACGTAACCAACCTGCCATACGTATAACAACAAAATAAGTGAGTAAAGTTCCAAGAAGGAAACAGGAAACTTGATTCTGCGAACTTTTGTAGTTTGAAATTCAAGTTTCACCTCTTGCAGCTTCTTGCGTCTCCCTTTGGATTCTACTGGAAACCGTTGCAGCATTAGGAAAAGCCTGCTAGGAGATTTTGTCATCAGCAATAATGATATCAAGCATCCACTCAACTGTGGCAGGAGAAAAGGTGGCAGCAGGTAGCAAGCATATGCAAGTGACAAACGACTTACCTTCCACCATATAATAAAAATCCAAGTGCTGCGAACAATGACACGCCTACAATACACATTCACAAGAAGTGAGATGTAGAGTACAGAAACCGAATACAAACAATCAATCTGCAAAGATGAATAGCAGTTCAAGCTATTACCTGCAAAGAACATCTTGGAAATGATTATCATAACGTGAACAGGCTTCCACCACAATACCAACCAAAGAACAATCTGAAATGAATGCATTCACATGAAAGATTAAAGCTGGTGAAGCCTCTTCATCAATCAGATACAAAGGATGCGAGGCAATCTAAGAACCAGCTCAGGTCCATTGGTTCACAGGTATTACAAAAAGGCCACACAGAAAGTTGGTTTCACCTGAACTACATATACAACTGCATTAATAGTGAAGAAACTTGGCCTCAGTCCATCAGTTGATACAGCACGTGCCTGTTGGGACAGAGTAAAACATCAACAAACAACGCACTAGAAACAATAATTAAAATATACATACCAAAAACAGGCTCTACCTGGTAGTATATCTCTGCCCAAAAGAGGACCAGAAGAGCATACGTAGTGAAGAAAGCAAGACTTGGAATGTCAAGCAAGATATGTTGTAGAATCTACAAGAAACACCAAGCGAAAATAGACCATCAGTGAGGTTTAATCACAATAAGTCAATGAAGAGACCAAACCTCTGGCTGCAAGTTCTGAGCATCACGCCTGAAAACAAACACTAGAGCTCGAACTACAAAGAAGAGTAAAAAAAAAAAAACAATCAACAAAAGATACATACACAAGACAACAAAATCACGTTCTCACAGCTACACACCTCCGTTCACGAGGAAATTGAGAAAGTGAAAGACTTTCTGCGTCGTCCATCCATATTCTGGAACTCTCAATTGTATCCTTACCAATTGAATCTATACAAATAAGATGGAAACATTAATCAAATTCATAGATTTTTTTTTATTATTCTTGTCATCACCAAAGTTCAATTCATAATCCGTACCACAGCAATGACGGAAACGATTGCGTATAAGACAGCGAGGATATGGAAGATACGGTCTTGCCAGACCGGAGATTCGTTGACGTCAGACCACCAATTCGTAGCCTCCTTCAGGTTAAGCGATGCAGATGCAGCCGAGGAAGACGATAAAGAGTGCATCAGAAACAAGCCGCCGGTTCTCATCTCACAGGAATCAAACGTAGTCGGAATCGTTAATGGATTAAAGCTTTGGTCTTGTTTCGAATCAACGAAAAGAGAATCGATCGAATCACTTCTCCTCTCTCCTTCTCCTTCCTTCCTTGTTTAGTTTTTTTTTTTCTTTTGCTTTTTCCTTTTTAAAAAGTTCTTTTTATAGTGTTCCAGAAATAAGATTGAGAACGACCGTGACAGGGAAATACCGAGAATGACGTGGAAGCAATAGAAGAGCAGATTTATAATGTAACTGGAATTAGCCGGTGATGCTTTCCAAGAAGCGAAGTTGTGGTGACCGACACGCGACGTTGTTGTCGTTGTTCCACGTGTCGTGTACGTGGAAAAGCTGATGCTAGCTGGAAATAAAAATTAAACTTTAGAATTTGTGAGCAATGTAGTTAACCATATCAAAACTAGTAGTGTGTGTTTTCTCCGTTTCTAAAAGATGTATGTTTTAGATTTTTTACACTTATTAAGGAAAAATATAAAATTTTAGTTACCAATATATTGATTTTCTTAATTAACTATTCCCCATAAATTTTAACCAATAAAATTTTAATAAATACAATTATATTTTTTGAAATGTACAAATTTTCATTAATAATTGCATTAAAAATGTAAAAGATGTATCTTTTTGAAACGGAATTTTTTCCAGAACATGGATCATTTAGAAACGGAGGGAGTATTTGTTATTTTTTGTACGTAATTTTTTTTCCAAAATATTTTCCTTTTAACTATAGATATACTAACAGAAATCCTATTTATTTCTCTAAATGTAGAGAGAAAATATCAACGTTTATTTTAAAGAAGAAATACAAATGAGTTGGCATATATTTTTACCTAAATGTTATTATTATAAAAAAATATTGAACTGGATTGGAAACATCAGGAATATTCTTGTTTAATTACAAGTTCAGTTTTCAGTTTTATTGATTTTTAAAAAGACTTAAGAACACTTTATTTTTGTGTAATTCGGTTTGGTTTTATAAAGATTAAGACCATGTACTATACGATAACATAAATCATTTATTTCAACAATATTAAAATGGCAAACGAATCAATACAGAAATTGGTTACATACAATTAATACAATGAAACAAATTAAATTTTAAAATAATAACATGAATTTAAAGTCTCGAAACTTTCTTAGAGAAAGGTAATAATTAATCTCTTTCTAATTAACCGCAGAGCATATCCTTCTGATTGGTCCAGCTGAGCCGGTGAGTGTCTGAATATCTCCCATCTTGATCATTGCAGCTGCAAAATCAGACGCAAATCTAGAAGGGTTTCTGCTATATTCCGACACAATACTGTCCGTAGAAGCCCCGGTTCCGAACAAAACCTGATCACTCGCCAAAAGTCCTTTTTTCTGCATCAAGTTTCTGTAGTAGTTATTGTCGAACGAATTTGGTGTCACTTGATCTAAAGGTGCCAGAGTCGTATCCCCACCGCTGACAGGACAGCGACGCTTACGTGTGCTGGAGAATCCGGCGTCAATGTCACTCGAGTTGTCGTAAAGTCTTTCCTTGAAAGTTACGCATTGAGCTTGCCCTAAAGTATGAGCTCCTGTAAATAATGTTTGCGTGTGTCAAAAGCAAACTCTTGTAGAGAGAAATTGATAACAAATAAACGACTAAAAATGTTTTTTTTTTAAATAATAATGGGACTGACCTGAGAGAGCGACGAGGTCTCTAGTGTTGAGACCTTTTCGAAGGAAGAGATCAGAGAGGTCGTCGAGACTTGCCCTGAAGCTAGGGAGATCTCCACTGTCTGCAATAGCTCTAAACGCAGCGATGGAATCTCTTCGACCAACTTTCACTGCATACCTAGGACCTCCAACCTATTGATGATATCAAAATTTATCTATGTAAGAATTAGTTAATACTGCGAAAAGTCAAATTAAAAATGGTATAATGCAATTGTTTCTTTTCTGCCTTGACGTTTAGCTGTTATTGTAGTACTGTGTTTTCCTTAAAATTAAACAACGTGCAGACTTTAGCGTTTGCATATCCACATAATAATATTATACCATGTAGATATGTTCGATAATGTAATTATGTGTCTATAAATATTGATAAATACTATATACTTACGTATTCAGATGCATCTCTAGCGGCAACGGCAATGATATCAGCGCAAGAAACGACACCAGGACACACTCTCTCAACAGCAGATTTGGCTTGATCGATAACTTCAAACCCTCTCGCTGATTGAAAGTTTGGCACTGCATCTCTCTCACTCTCCATGGTAGGAGTTGCAACGAGCATAACTGATGCATCACAACCCTACAAACAAAAAATTAAAACCAAACATACATTTTAGCGCTGTCCGGTAACATAGTGGATAGGTACACATGTTATAAGATCACATGTTAATACACATACATTGACGAAGCAATCGTGGAAATGTAAACGGATGAGAGAAGCAGCCATTCTACGTTCACGGCTGATGGCAGTTCGGATTGAGGATCGAATGGTTGATAGAGCGTTTGGGCAACTTTGGTCGTAGAAAGTAAGAGAGAGTTGTGCTTGACAGAAACAAGACAAGCTTAATAACAACACAAGAATCTTGAAGATCGCCATAGACAGTATTGTTATAACAAGAAGCTTTATCACTTTCCGAAGTAATAACAAATTATGTAAAGAACTAATTGGTAATTGACTTGATGAATTGAAGATGTGGAAATGAGAGGGACTAACTCTCAGTATATATACAAGCGAACAGCGAAATAGTCAAGTGCGGTCCCATTCAGCTGCGGGAGCGCGTACGTGGAAGTACCCTTCTGACCTTTTCAAATACGTTGCCTTTTATTTTACATATAGTTTTTATTATTTTTGCTTGATACTGAAACAAACAAACATGATTATATTTCTTTTTTTGTGTAAAAATTAAAAAGGGTGTTTACATCTCTTTGCTGGAAACCCAAACATTATAGAATAGCCCTGGGCATATAATCCAAACTTCCAGACGAGATATAGTAGAGATGTATGTGAAAAAGAAAGAGGCGATGAAGAAGATATTTGGAGACAACAAGCAAAGGCTTTCATTGACTGCAGACATCTGGACTGCTCCTTATACAAGATCAAGGTACATGGTAATCACAGCTCACTTCATAGATGCAGGGTGGAATTTAAGAAAGCTCATTATTGGATTCAAGAATGTTGTTGATCATAAAGGATCAACAATCTCAAAGGTTCTTCTTGATTGTTTAGAAGAATGGGGTATCAAAAGAGTGTTTTGCATTACTGTTGATAATGCTACCGCTAATGGTTCAGATATGACAAGATTTAAGGAAGGTTTCAAGGAGATTGGAGATGATGCCATGGTTTTAGAAGGTCGGTTTCTACATCTTCGCTGTGCTACTCACGTTCTGAATCTTATTGTCAAGGAAGGTTTGAGGGAAGCTGACAACAGTATAAATGCAATTCGAAATGGCATTCAGTTTGTGAGGTCTTCAACGCAGAGACAGATCTCCTTTGAACAGCGTGTTGAGTCAGGAAAACTTCAGAGAGGAAGTTTGCCTCTGGATGTCACCACAAGATGGAACTCAACATATCTGATGCTAGAACAAGCAATGAAGTTCAAAGTGGCTTTTGAGAAGATGGTAGTTGAAGACAAGCCATATAGTGACTATTTCAGTGAGGTGGTGCAAGGAGAGAAGCGAATTGGACCACCAACTAAAGAGGATTGGGAAGCTGCTGACAGGTTAGTCCAATTCTTAATCATTTTCTACCAAGCTACATTGGTTTTGTCAGCTTCAACTTCATTCTGTGCACACAAGTTTTATCACGCAATATACACAGTCACGATAAATATTAGAGGATTAAGCACTGCTCCTGGTCCTGATGCAATATTGAGGTCTAAAGCTGCGTCTATGTTAGGAAAATTAGGGAAGTATTGGGATCCATTCGGGGAAAAGGTTGAGATGAATAAACTCATCATTGTAGCTGGTGTTCTAGACCCAACCAAGAAGATGAAATTTTTTACTAAATGTTTTGAGAAATTGTATGGAAAAGATAGTGTTGAGGCAACTCGGTTAACTAAAGAAACTGAGGACATTTTGAGGAGCTTGTTCAATGAGTACAACAACAGTTACAACACTAACAATAATGGTGGGTCTGCTGGTGCGTCTAGTCATAGTCAGTCTCAGTCTCACGGTATCTCTAGTCAGTCTCAAGATCAATTTGTTGAAGAAGTATCTCAGAGAACATTACTTGGGAATGGTGTTGCATATGAGAGCATGAATGACATCTATGATGAGCTTGGCCAAGAAGTTGGTTTTCAGGAAAAAATAAACGAGTTGGATCTCTACTTGAAAGAGGGTGAGGAGAATCATCATGTGATGAATGGTGCAGAGTATGATGTACTCTCTTGGTGGAGGGGAAATAGTGGTAAGTATCCGGTTCTATCACTATTAGCAAGGGATGCATTTGCAATGCAAGTGAGTTCTGTTGCATCTGAGTCTGCATTCAGCACAAGTGGTCGAGTTTTGGATCCAAGCAGGAGCTGCTTGACACATTACATGATAGAAGTGTTAATGTGCACCGAGCAATGGCTCAAATGCGAGATTAAAGTCGGTGGCAGAGGAATTATAAGACAGGAACAACTACTTAAGGATGTGGAGGCAGAAGATGATCTTATGAGAGGTAATTTCTAGTCTCTATTACTTTTTTCCAAGTTTTATTTATGCATTGCTTGTTACTTGTGATTACTGACCTTTACTTGTTGTTGTTTCAATTTTATTAGAGTTTGAACCTGGTTTTAACTTCAGAAGTCTTTGACTTTGAGATTTATGAATGAGCGAAGAAATAGCAATGGTAAGCTTGACGGTTCTTTAATCTTAATGTAAGTTTGATACTATGATCTATATTCTAATACTTAATGTTTTTACTTTTTAGTTTCAGATGTTAGAGTCTTGAGTTGCAGATGGAAAAGAGCTTGAATGTTAATGAAGTTGTCATAGTCACTGGTCGTTTTTACCTATCTTTATGTTTAATCTTTAAGTTTTCAGTTTGTCACAATGTCACAGACTCACCGGTGGTGCTTGTTGTCTTTGTCAGTTTGATACTTTATTCAGTTGTTGTTAAACTTTGGTGTTGCTGTTACACTTTGATTATGTCATATGTGTGAACGATTATTGATAATTTTTGCTTTTGAAGGTTTGATCCGTTGTTGAGCAATGAGAATGATGCATTGATGCTCATTTGCCATTGTTTAGTAGTGTAGTTATTTTCGGGTAAACCGACTACCCGACCCGATTTTTGAAATTTTTACCCGAAACTAATGGATTTTACCCGAAACCGACCCGTGATCTATGAGAACTGAAATTAACGGGTTTTTTACGGTTCCTACACACATTGACCCGAACCGACCCGGACCCGGTGAAACCCGAACCGACCCCGAACCGATATATTCAAAATACCCGATTGAATCCTATTATCCAAGACCCGAAAGACCCGGACCCGACAAGAACCGACCCGAACCCGACACGAAGACCCGAATGGCCAGGGCTAATTATAAATAGTCTTTTCTATCGCGAATCGAATTCAGAAGGCGAAAGTTACAGTCGCAACCTCTGACTCGTTCTTATCATATGATTATATAGTCTCTTGAGATTAAAGTATTTGATTATAATCATAATTATTTTACGATGTATATACATACTATAATAACTTTTACTTTGATAACGACTTATGTCTTATTTTTTAATTCAACACTTTAAATAGATTAAGTTTTTATGATTATTAAGATATTTCTTTTTAAGAGAAGAGTAATGTACCTCGAAGTATTCAGTTATATTCTCTACATTTTCTACTCTTGAATCACTTAATATTTTAATCATTAAAAAATTGAACAAAGTATCCGAATTAGGTTTAGAATATGGAGAATGGCCTGAGTTGACCACGCCATGTAATTTAATATATATAGTTAAATGGTACGCGTAATTTTGAAAATGATTTTTTGACTTTGAAAAAGTAGCGAGAGCATCTTTGATAGGCTAGTGTTATGAGGAATTGTCCATACCATACGAGGTTGCTTCTTAACTTGTTCTTCTTTGCCTTCCTTTTCTGGATTCAGTTCCTTCCTTTTTGGGAAGACATTTGGAGGCTTACTAGACGAAATTGAATTGACCTTTTCATAGAAACAATTAAAAATGAAAATTCGAGACAAACACATTCATATGTACTACGTATGCATGCATCTATAGTTATACATTTGTGGTGGCTGGCACATTCAGGTTTCCACTCTGACATGATATCTTGTTTTTATCCTTTTTACAGTTTTTTACATCGAGATGTTTTGAGATGATTTTTTTTTTTGCTAAAGTTAAGGGTTAAATCGGGGTCTATTAAAGACACATAACTAACTTCTGGATGGGAGGTGTAACCCACGGATGAATCATCATCCGGGTATTCAAATGAGCCGAAAAACAGCTTTCAGATGAATTCTATTGAAATTTTAAGAAATAATCAAAAGAAAAACAAAATCATGTATAACACAGAGAACTTAGTCTACATGTATAGTTAGTTTTATCCCACAAATAAAAACTCGACTATGTGATTCTAGAGAGAAAAAGAGAAATCATGTGGCTAAAAACAGTACATAGCTTCTTTTTTTTGAGAAATGGTTGGACATATCTACATGATCTCTTTAACTTGTTCTTCTTTGCCTTCCTTTTCTGGATTCAGTTCCTTCCTTTTTGGGAAGACATTTGGAGCTTACTAGACGAAATTGAATTGACCTTTTCATAGAAACAATTAAAAATGAAAATTCGAGACAAACACATTCATATGTACTACGTATGCATGCATCTATAGTTATACATTTGTGGTGGCTGGCACATTCTAGGTTTCCACTCTGACATGATATCTTGTTTCTATACTTTTTACAGTTTTTTACATCGAGATGTTTTGAGATGATTTTTTATTTGCTAAAATAAATGGTTAAATCTGGGTTTATTAAAGACACGTAACTAATTTCTGGATGAAAGGTGCAGTCAACGGATAGATCCTCACCCGAATATTCAAATGAGCCGAAAAACAGTTTTCAGATAAATTCTAATGAAATTTTAAGAAATAATCAAAAGAAAAACAAAATCATGTATAACACAGAGAACTTAGTCTACATGTATAGTTAGTTTTATCCCACAAATAAAAACTCGACTATGTGATTCTAGAGAGAAAAGAGAAATCATGTGGCTAAAAACAGTACATAGCTTCTTTTTTGAGAAATGGTTGGACATATCTACATGATCTCTTTAACTTGTTCTTCTTTGCCTTCCTTTTCTGGATTCAGTTCCTTCCTTTTGGGAAGACATTTGGAGCTTACTAGACGAAATTGAATTGACCTTTTCATAGAAACAATTAAAAATGAAAATTCGAGACAAACACATTCATATGTACTACGTATGCATGCATCTATAGTTATACATTTGTGGTGGCTGGCACATTCTAGGTTTCCACTCTGACATGATATCTTGTTTCTATACTTTTACAGTTTTTACATCGAGATGTTTTGAGATGATTTTTATTTGCTAAAATAAATGGTTAAATCTGGGTTTATTAAAGACACGTAACTAATTTCGGATGAAAGGTGCAGTCAGCGGATAGATCCTCACCGAATATTCAAATGAGCGAAAAAGCAGTTTTGGATAAATTCTAATGAAATTTTAAGAAATAATCAAAAGAAAAACAAAATCATGTATAACACAGAGAACTTAGTCTACATGTATAGTTAGTTTTATCCCACAAATAAAAACTCGACTATGTGATTCTAGAGAGAAAAGAGAAATCATGTGGCTAAAAACAGTACATAGCTTCTTTTTTGAGAAATGGTTGGACATATCTACATGATCTCTTTAACTTGTTCTTCTTTGCCTTCCTTTTCTGGATTCAGTTCCTTCCTTTTGGGAAGACATTTGGAGCTTACTAGACGAAATTGAATTGACCTTTTCATAGAAACAATTAAAAATGAAAATTCGAGACAAACACATTCATATGTACTACGTATGCATGCATCTATAGTTATACATTTGTGGTGGCTGGCACATTCTAGGTTTCCACTCTGACATGATATCTTGTTTCTATACTTTTACAGTTTTTACATCGAGATGTTTTGAGATGATTTTTATTTGCTAAATAAATGGTTAAATCTGGGTTTATTAAAGACACGTAACTAATTTCGGATGAATTCTATTGAAATTTTAAGAAATAATCAAAAGAAAAACAAAATCATGTATAACACAGAGAACTTAGTCTACATGTATAGTTAGTTTTATCCCACAAATAAAAACTCGACTATGTGATTTTAAAGAGAAAGGAGAAATCACGTGGATAAAAACAGTACATAGCTTCTTTTTTGAGAAATGGTTGGACATATCTACATGATCTCTTTAACTTGTTCTTCTTTGCCTTCCTTTTCTGGATTCAGTTCCTTCCTTTTGGGAAGACATTTGGAGCTTACTAGACGAAATTGAATTGACCTTTTCATAGAAACAATTAAAAATGAAAATTCGAGACAAACACATTCATATGTACTACGTATGCATGCATCTATAGTTATACATTTGTGGTGGCTGGCACATTCTAGGTTTCCACTCTGACATGATATCTTGTTTCTATACTTTTACAGTTTTTACATCGAGATGTTTTGAGATGATTTTTATTTGCTAAATAAATGGTTAAATCTGGTTTATTAAAGACACGTAACTAATTTCTGGATGAAAGGTGCAGTCAGCGGATAGATCCTCACCAATATTCAAATGAGCGAAAAAGCAGTTTTGGATAAATTCTAATGAAATTTTAAGAAATAATCAAAAGAAAAACAAAATCATGTATAACACAGAGAACTTAGTCTACATGTATAGTTAGTTTTATCCCACAAATAAAAACTCGACTATGTGATTCTAGAGAGAAAAGAGAAATCATGTGGCTAAAAACAGTACATAGTTTTTTTTTGAGAACTGGTTTGACATATCTACATGATCTCTTTAACTTGTTCTTCTTTGCCTTCCTTTTCTGGATTCAGTTCCTTCCTTTTGGGAAGACATTTGGAGCTTACTAGACGAAATTGAATTGACCTTTTCATAGAAACAATTAAAAATGAAAATTCGAGACAAACACATTCATATGTACTACGTATGCATGCATCTATAGTTATACATTTGTGGTGGCTGGCACATTCTAGGTTTCCACTCTGACATGATATCTTGTTTCTATACTTTTACAGTTTTTACATCGAGATGTTTTGAGATGATTTTTATTTGCTAAATAAATGGTTAAATCTGGTTTATTAAAGACACGTAACTAATTTCGGATGAATTCTATTGAAATTTTAAGAAATAATCAAAAGAAAAACAAAATCATGTATAACACAGAGAACTTAGTCTACATGTATAGTTAGTTTTATCCCACAAATAAAAACTCGACTATGTGATTTTAAAGAGAAAGGAGAAATCACGTGGATAAAAACAGTACATAGTTTTTTTTTGAGAACTGGTTTGACATATCTACATGATCTCTTTAACTTGTTCTTCTTTGCCTTCCTTTTCTGGATTCAGTTCCTTCCTTTTGGGAAGACATTTGGAGCTTACTAGACGAAATTGAATTGACCTTTTCATAGAAACAATTAAAAATGAAAATTCGAGACAAACACATTCATATGTACTACGTATGCATGCATCTATAGTTATACATTTGTGGTGGCTGGCACATTCTAGGTTTCCACTCTGACATGATATCTTGTTTCTATACTTTTACAGTTTTTACATCGAGATGTTTTGAGATGATTTTTATTTGCTAAATAAATGGTTAAATCTGGTTTATTAAAGACACGTAACTAATTTCGGATGAAAGGTGCAGTCAGCGGATAGATCCTCACCGAATATTCAAATGAGCGAAAAAGCAGTTTTGGATAAATTCTAATGAAATTTTAAGAAATAATCAAAAGAAAAACAAAATCATGTATAACACAGAGAACTTAGTCTACATGAAATAGTTAGTTTTATCCCAAAAAAACCAAAAACTCGACTATGTGATTTTAAAGAGAAAAGGAGAAATCACGTGGATAAAAACAGTACATAGTTTTTTTTTTTTGAGAACTGGTTTGACATATCTACATGTTCTCTCTAACGGAATTGACTATTTACACCACTACAAATTGACAGCTTAGGGCATCGGAAGTCTCATTCACCACACAATAGTTTTACGTCAATCCTCAATTATATTTGCTAAATAAAAATTATCACGTTGATAAAAATTTCCACCAATCATATTCAGAACGTCTTATTAATTATCGAACATATCATTCGTCGGTGTTGAGGCTTATTTTGTTATATAGTATGGCTATGAACTTAATTTTGTTTTTCTAATTAAATACTTCTGATTATTATTTTATACAGTGTTCTTCAAATTTTGACTTTGAATTTTCTCGTAGTCAATTATTCCTTTCAAACTAATAGAACTCAATAATTGCTGGTTAGATGTCTTGAGATCCAAAGTTCAAACTAGATTATTATAAGATTAAACTAATCGCTTTCTGATTACTGATGTTCTTTTTTCTTCCTTCCCAAGTTTTCTTACTTATTTTCGTTAATAATATAAGTTAACAAGTTGACAATTGACCAAAATACAAAGTAATAACAGGCAATTTTGGTTTGTGTAGATGAAACCTCTTAGGGCTTGTAACACTCAACATCAAACTTCTCAAATATCATTCTTGATCAATATTCCCTAACAAGAAATATAATCAGTTTCTCAAAAAAAAAAATATAATCAGTTTAAAAAAAAATATAATCAGTTTTTATTATCAGAAAAAGAAAGAAGAAGAGTTTACCACAAAAAAAAAAAAAGAAAAGAAAGAAGAAAATCCACTCTTCTGTTTTACGTGCGGAATGGATAGAGAACGAGTATGATGCAATTTTCTCTAGTTAGGTTCGTGATTATGATGATGAGTGATGACTGTTGAGCACCATCCTAATATTCTCAAGCTGTCAAACACAACTTTTTGCAACATTCTAAGATCAATCTTCACTACAAGAATTTAGCTAAATAGCTACAGATTTATTCATTGCTACAAAGGAGAATCTGTAGCTAAAAGGCGCCAAGCTACGGATAGCAACGGATGGAACCCGTGGCGTCAGCGTCGACGCTAACTCTAATCCGTCGCTACGTCGTAGCTCGCTCGCGACGGCTGAGCAAGGGCACCGGCCGTAGCTATTAGCTACAACATGGCTATGGAGTTTTCCGTCGCACTCTAGCAACGCTTTTAGCAATAGACATAGTGTAGCTAAGTGGCTACAGAGCTTGGCAACAATTTATCCTAAGCAAAGTTGTAGCAAGGGGAGCTACGAATTTAGTTACAGAAATTTTGTATCTAAACTTGTTTTTTTTTTTTTTTAATTGTCAGGATTTTATATTTTGTTTTTAATTATAATTTTAATTGTTTTTATTTTTGTTTTCAATAAGAGCATAAAAATAAACTGAAACTCTTGGAACTTAATAGAAAACAAAGATTCATTTGATAATAGAAACAGATCAGAATATGAAACCGATATGTGAAAATTAATGACATAACATACACAAAAGACTCTAATTGTTATGTCTTCAATTTTCACAGAAAAAAAGCTAACATAAAGTCAGCAACACCATCTAGATTCCCTGCTCATCGGTGGTAGGAGGTGAAGATGGAGAAGGGTTGGTAGTTGCATCAGAGGCTGTCACTCCTCTAGCTTCACACAAAGCAGTGAGCTGCTGGCTCATCAGCTTGACCATTCCAGTAAGATTAATCACCTCCTTCTCCAATTGAGCTTGACGAGTAAGAGCAACAGCAGGGGGAGCAACGTGATCATAGTTCTCCGTTTGTGCTGTTCCAAGTCCAAACATCCTGCCTTTGTGTGGCTTGACCACCTACAAAAGCAGAAAAACAAGAAACATAAATCACTAGACACATACAATGAAACATAACACTACCACAACCATAACAAAATAAAAACTCATCAAATATTTACCAATAAGCATCAACAACCAAAGCAATGGAACCACAAAATAATCTAACATCTACCTGGTAAAAAGCCTCATCTCTCATAAGTGGTGTGATTGATGCTTCTGTGTTGGAGCCTTGGCTATCAGTCTCATCAGTGCTGGGTTGTTGTGAAAGAACAATAGACTCAACTTCTTCGATAATCCTCTGTGCACGCTTGTCTACAAGCGTGCGTCACTTCATATGAGTCTTGCGCAACAGGGCAGTGATAGCTGGCTCCTCACCCAACTCCTTCATCTATATACATAAGGCAATGGATTAAAAGACCCACAAGAAAAATATAGAAACACAAATAGACACAACAAGACAATAAGAATACAATTATTATACCATTTCATATTTGACCTTCGCATAAGATTTGGAACCTGAGATGTGTTGATGCACACCATCTTCACCACGCTCTGATTTCCTGTTGTTGGAGTTTGTAGTGCTAACATGAAGTGCCTGAGGAGTGTTCCAATGTCGCCACATCAACTTCCAGCTGTTATCAGAGACGAAGGTGGGCTTTTTGTTGTGTGTCTTTCCCTTGCTAATGTTGTTTGAGATCATTCTCCTGAGTTGCTTTGTCCAAAGAGTCTTCACCAAATTATGGTGGTCCGGATCCCAGTAATACTTTTGCTGGAAAAAAAAAAGAAAAGCAAAACTTGATGTCAAAATAGATCTAATATAAACAAGAAGTAGTTAAGGGAAACAACCAATATGAATCTTACCACAAAATCAGACCACCACTTGTCTTGCTGCTCTGGAGGAACCTCACTGAGATTCCACCACGCTCCATCAAAATCGTTGGTAAAAGCTCTCTTTATATCATACTTGACCTCATTGTCAATTGATATCCTATCACAAAGAGACAGAACAATTAGTAAGTGAAACTATTATTACAAATTTATAAATTGCTGTCAAAAGTATATCTTACCAAAGAGCACCATCTCTCTTCTCGGGATGAAGAATTAGCTGGTTTCTTCGTGCAGGTGCTTGTAGTAGCTCATCAAGGCTTCGCAGTGGAAATCCCGGTGGAGCACATGGGTTTGTGTTCTTCGCGGAACTGGGTCCACCTCGTCCGGCAGTAGCTCTTCCAGGGAAACCTCCTCTTCTTGGTGGTTGCATACTACAAGGATTTCAAAGACATTAGCACAATCTCTGAGATAATTCAAAGTTTGTCCAAAACAAATAAAAAGAAGAGCTTTAAATAGATGAATCGCTTAGTTTAGTAGACTGATAGAAGATATGAAAATGCAGAGAGTGAACAACCACATCGATTTTGAAATATAAACCTTTAAACTGACTGAAAAACACAGAGAATAAAGAAGAAGTGAACCCATATCGTTTTAAAATTAAACAACTAAATCGATGGAAAAAATAAACCCTAAAGAGACTGAAGATGCAGAGACTGAAGATGCAGAGACTGAAGATGCAGAGACTGGTATAAGCAATTAACCCCAAATCTATTTGAAAACTATAAACACCAACGGGATTGAAAAAATTAAGACTAAAGTGTAAGATTTTGGAAGAAGAACCTTGATATATTAACTGAGAGATGCTCTGTTATTTTTCGTATAGAAGAAGTGGGATTAGGGGGTATTTATCGGAGAAGAAGAGAGTGTTGGCGGAGAAGAAGATTTAGAAAGAAAATATTTTAGGCTGAGATTTGGGAAAAGATTTATGGCGGAGATCAAAAATTTTGCTGAATGATTGAGCGGCTAATGAAATTTTGGGGTGAAAAGAGATTTATCAACCGCTAAATCCCTCGGTATATGGAAACAAGTGGGGATATTCCTCACATTTCTTTATTTGATTATATTAGCAATCAACTTTTTTTTTTGAGCAAACCATTCATTTAAAACTTAAAACGAGTATATATGGCTTATAATATATTAGATTCTATATATATATATATATATATATATATATATTAGTTGTAATTAATTCTACCTAAATTCTATATATGGCTACATTCTAATCCATGATATTATATATGCATGATTTTATTCTAACTAATTATAGCTATGCACCAACAATATTAAAACCTTTGAAAATTCAAATTTCATTATCACAAAAATTCAAAAAATCCACTATATCACTATATATACATATAAGTTTGCGTTTCACCAAAAAAAAAATATAATATAAAAGTTCGTGTACCTGTAATTATTCGGATCCAACGTAAGAACCATCACTTGAATTTTCATAGTGATCTTCTAGTGTAGGCTCTTCAGCTATTATCGGATCATCTAACACCATCTCATCGTCGGTTTCAACATCAACTGCATGTTCCACTACATCTAATAGGTCAGCAGGTGCAACAATCTGGTTGTAGTTGTCATCTTGTAAAGCCGAGTCAATGATTTGCGGGGAAACTGATCTAACACCACGTGGAATGACCTTTGAACATACCCACCATTCTTCGTTGCTTTGTTTGATACGAGGGTAAGGAATATAAGATACTTGATCTGCTTGATTAGTTATAATGAAAGGATCATACTTCTGGTAGTGTTTCTTTGGACATATATCAACAATGCCAGAAGGGTGTCTCCGCATTCCTTGTCCAAGGGTGTGATCAAACCACTTACACCGAAAAACCATTGTCTTAAGACCGACAGCGCCATGATACTCGATCATAAATATCTCATTTATAATACCATAGAACTCTGAATCTGCTGATCCTCGAACACAAACTCCATAATTCATCGTTTTCTTATGTTGTCCATGATCATATGTGTGAAATTTGTATCCCCTTGAGAAAAACATTGGCCATGCTGTATAATGTCGCTTTGGCCCTTGGACAAACTCAAGCAACCACAATGAAACACAGTTTCCTGGATCCTTATGTTCGATACCATTGATCTGCAATAGATTCAAATTGATTAAATATCAATACCTAATATATATATATATATATATATATATATATAGCTTATTCTACTTACGAAAATATGATTTAAAACTTACATAATCTCTGCACCAATATGCAAAATAGTTTTCTTTTGCAAATGTCAATTCTTCTTCTGTAATGCCTGGTTGGTGCATACGCATATAATCCTCATACAACCTATATGTGTAATAAAAATTATTTAATATTAATTATTTGTATTAGATAATAAGAATTGTTATGTTAATATTCCTTTTTAATATACCTCTCACAAGGTTCGATTTCTTCGCAATTGAGCAGAAGAAATGTATGTAAGATGTGAGCGTCTTCTTCGGTTAACCATGCTTCTTTAGATCTGCCACCTACCCTTCCAACAGGTTGAAACATGCTAGGAACATCTGGGTAATCGTATGTGAACTGAATTTCACCTTGAGTGGTCTGATGATGATGTGTACCTCGACCATCTGCTGCAAAATAATAAGAAGAAAAATGGGAGATTTCTTCTATAATGTACTGAGCAACTATTGATCCTGCATATTTTGCTTTATTTTTTGCTTTCTGTTTCAGATGATGCATTTGCCGTTCATATAAATACATACATCTGAACTGAACAGGGCCTCCTAATGCAGCTTCATAAGGTAGGTGAACTGGAAGGTGTTCCATCACATCAAAGAATGACGGAGGGAAATTTTTTTCTAGATTGCAAGTCTTCACAGCAATATTGTCTTTCATTACTTCGACATCGCTTGTTTTCAAAGTCTTTCCACAAATATCTCTGAAGAATAATGCTATATCTGCACACAAAGTTATTATGTTAAATAAAATATACCAATAGAATTGTGATGTACAATAGGTTAAGTAAAGTAGTATGTGAAACTAGAAAATATAAATATACCTGATATTGCTTTATGGGCCTCTCGTGGAAGTAGTTCTGAAAAGGCTATCGGAAGTAGACGTTGCACAATAACATGGCAATCGTGACTTTTTAAATGTGCAAGCTTCCCATTTTCTTCATCCACACAAGCTGAAATATCTGCAACATACCCATCTGGAAATTTAATTTCTCGCTTCAACCATCGGAGAAATATTTTTTTTGCTTCCCTTGATAATCTAAAAACCGGAAATGGCAACTTCCCATCTTCTGTCACCTCTAATCCTTTTCTGTTGCAAATTGCGGGTAAGTCTAACCTTGATTTCAAATTATCTTTTGTCTTCCCAGGAACATTCAATACCGTGTTCATTATATTGTCAAAAAAGTTCTTCTCAATATGCATAACATCAAGATTATGTCGAAGCAACTGATTTTCCCAGTACGGTAACTCCCAAAAAATGCTCTTCTTTATCCAATTATGATAATCACCATAACCATCGATCTCACGAGGTATATGTCCATTACCTCCGCAAACAACAGAACTCAATAACCCATCAATCTGGTTGATTCTCTCGTGAAGCACTTCTTCACCATTCAAAATCGTAGGTGGAAGTTCCCTAACTGATCTGTTCTTTGTGAAACTCCTCACATTTCTCCGGTAAGGATGATCTTCATGGAGAAATTTCCTGTGACAATCGAACCAACTATGTTTTCTCCCATGTCTTAACCAGAAAGATTCAGTTTCTTCAAAACAATATGGGCAAGCAAGTCGTCCATAGGTCATCCACCCAGAAAGCATACCATATGCTGGAAAATCACTTATCGTCCACATCAAGACTGCTCGCATCACAAAATTTTGTTTCTTCGACACATCATAAGTGTTTATGCCGTTTGTCCATAAATCTTTCAACTCTTCAATCAACGGCTGTAAGTATATATCCAGACTTTTCTTTGGATGCTTAGGACCAGGAACTAAAATAGAAAGAAACAAATTTTCTCTCTTCATGCACATATCTGGTGGCAAATTGTATGTCGTGACTATAACGGGCCACACTGAATGATCTTGACTATGCATTCCTCCAGGATTAAAACCGTCGGTCGATAAGGCGAGATAAACATTTCTAGGCTCCTCTGCAAATTGAGGATATACCTTCTGGAAGTGTTTCCATGCTTCCGCATCTGATGGATGATGCATCTCGCCTTCGGGAGACGAATGTTCTGCGTGCCATCTCATGTGTGATGCAGTCCTCTCTGATTGGTATAAACGCTTCAACCTATCTCCAATAGGCATATAAAACATCCTCTGATGAGGGATGTTTTTTCCTCCACCTTCTAGTTTTGGTTTATACCTATCTTTTCCACAAAAACGACATTTCAGTAACTTCTCATCGTCTTTCCAAAACAACATGCAGTTGTCCTCACAAACATCTATCTTGTGCATCGGCAATCCCAAAGACCGTGTCAACTTCTTAATCTCGTAATATGATTTTGGAGCTCGATTATTCGCTGGTAGATAATCGGTGAACGCATCACAGATTGCATTCATGCAGACCTCGGACAAGTTATGATCAGTCTTTATATTCATGAGTCGTGAAGACAATGATAGTCCAGAAAGCCCTTCAGAACAACCCTCGTAGATTGGTTGTTGTGCATCCTCTAATCTCTTGAAGAATATACTTGCATCTCCAGATGGTTCCTCAAAAACATTCTCATCAGATCCATCATATTCGTCATGAATCATGTTGTCCACTGGAGAATTTGTGCCCTTTTCGTCAACATGATCTTGAATGTTGCTTGTTGATGCTTCACCAGAATAACCACACTGCTCTCCGTGGCTCGTCCATATAAAATAGAAATCCATAAATCCTCTTTCATATAAATGATTTCCCACCATATCTGCGTCTAAACGCTTTCGATTTAAGCACCTTGAACATGGACACAATAAATCTCCTCTGTTTTTGTATGAAGGTTGGTTTTGAGCGAATCTCAAAAATGATTCTAACCCGTTGAGAAATTCTTCTGATATAGTATTAGTCACTGTATCAATCTCTTATACATCCATGCTCTGTCTTGGAAAATATTGTTGTTGTATGACATTTTTCCTTAAAAAAAAATTATATTTAGTGATGATTAATGAATTGTTCTTTAAATTATTTTACAAAGTTCACAAGGCATATTTATGTAAATAATGAAACTATTCTTTAAACAATTTATATGACGTTTTAAAAGCTTTGATTAACAAAAAAAAGAATAAAAATAAAATTTTGTTGATTGTAAGTTTATAACATTACTAAAACAAAAGCAAAAAAAAAAATGAAGAAGATAAATTCAGGAAATTTACCAAAGACCAGTGTGCAACCGTTGGATAGTTGATAATTTATATTGTGAACTAATTTTTTTCCTTGTCACGAGGGTATGAAAAACACAAGATTGTATTTTTCTGTTTCCTTGAGTATAGCAACTACGTACACTACCTGCAATCATATATTTTCATGTCAAAATTTAAATTTTAAAATACTCAAAGCACTTGTCCAAAAAAAAGATAATATTCAAAGCAGAACAGAAAGACGAACTAAAACTAGAAACTTTGTATTTCATATTTGGAATCCATAATCTTGAAAGGGAAACTAGAAATTTCTAAGGGATTAAAGAGTTTAACTTATCTTTGGTTGTCATAAAAAAAATTATCTTTAACACCACTCATGATTCATAAGTTGTTCATGTATGTTCTAACAACTAGTCATTCTCGAAAGTCTCCAATACCAATTATCTTCTTTTTGTTTTTACATTAGTTAACAACTTGTAAATATTTTTCTAAATATTTACATTGTCGAAAGTCTCCAATACCACTCATAATCTTTTTTTTTTCTAAAAAAAAAAAACAACTTCTAAATATTTTTCGTATATCTTAGCCATATTAGAGCTCCATTTGCGATGAACCTTAATTAATTAAAAAGGCAAAACGGAATCTGAGAGATACGACATTGTATATTTGGATCAGCCTTGAGAACAAAACCAAAAGCTTGAAATTTATAAATATAAAATTAAAAAATAAGCAGAAGAAAAGATTGAGACAGAGTTACATGTGGGACACAGATTTAATTAACGTATTCCAGATGCAGTGAACTTACCTGAACTAATCTGAAAGTGAACCGCCTCTCGCCTTTGACCTGAAATTCACATTCCCCCAAACATATACATCAATTTAACTTTTATCTGGCTTCATCTGATAACTCCAACATTACGTATATTATCTAAAAACGTATCAATACTGACCTGATCTGGTAGAGAAAATGGGGTTTTGGTAGAGAAAGAGAAATGGACTGAAGCTCCTTTGATACGTTTGGGACAGATATGAAGAAAGAACTACTATCTTCACCTCATTGTAGATTTGATATCAATGCCACAATAACTATTATAGACTGTAATTAAAGAGGTAGCTACGTGAGGTAGCTCTTGTGTTAATACTAACCAAACAATTGCTTTGACAATTAATTGATTAGACTTAAACCAACATCTCTAGCAATTAGTTTCATTAAATTAGCATATTCTTAATATATTTGGATTTAAATCTTTTTTTTTTGTAAAATTTATGCATTGTAAATTTAATCTATAATCTATCATTCTTATATATATAATATTTATTACACATTAAAAAATATATAATTTGAAATCTGTGTTGAAAGAAATTGCCAAATATTAAAAAAAAACAATTACAAACTGATATCAATAAAATGATATTTATGAAAATGTATTATATAACAACTATATGGTTTTGTATAGATATATGATATTTTTATCAACAAGCTACGGATTTGCGAGGATAAAATATTGTTGCTATTTAGCGACATTAATATTTGTAGCCAGTCGTTGCTAAATAGAATAATTGTAGCTACGAATTTGTTGTAGCTAAAGCGTGGCTATTTAGCTACGAATCGTCAACGGAATCTATCTCTCGCTACCTAGATACGGATTGCTACGAATTGCTACGGATTTAGCTACAAAACTAAAATTATGTATTCCGTCGCTATCTTTCGCTATTTTTGTAGATAAATTATATGGCTACGGAAATATCTTCGCCAGTCCGTAGCTATTTTAATAAATTCTTGTAGTGCTTGTCCAAACGCTTTGTCTAGGATCCAACGCATGCATCCATTAGAACCGCCATTGGTCGCGAATACCCCCGAAGTCTCGAGAAAGTTTGTCCTGGCATTGTTTGCGGCTAGAGACGTCTCTAAATACTTATGCGTATACTTCTACTATTAGAGTTATAACCGGTTATTGGTTTACACTGGTTTAGTTTCCTTTAACTAAATACCGGTTGTATATATATATATTACTTTGTACAGAGATAACATTTGAGCTGAATAATACAAACATTTAACTTTCATATCATCTTCATCATCTCTTCTTCAATCCTTGATTCATCGTCTTCCTATCGTCTAATATGGTATCAGAGACTTTTTGATCTCCGTCGCTTCCGCTTTCTCTCAGCTCCGATCTCGATCATGAGTGCTTTTTTGCATCCATTGATTTACGAACTTCTTGCCTCTCAGCTTATCGCGATCTACAATCTCGGTTGTTTCATTGTTCTTCTTCTCGATTGGTGATTCCAGAGATCTTGATCTTCGATTCGTTTCATTTTGCTTCGTCGATTCGATTCTTGTTCTCGTGATGGAAAACGCCCAACCTCCGTTTGTCTCCGCCGCTGATCCGTCGCTCGTGGATCCAAATGCAAATCATCTCTTTGTCCACAACGCGGATCATGCTGGTATCTCTCTCGTCTCTGAGAAACTTACTGGAATTGGAAATTTTAATAGCTGGCGTAGATCGATGTTGCTCGCTCTAGGTGCTCGAAATAAGGATGTCTTCGTGAATGGATCTTTTCCTGATTTAGATGAATCTCATCCTGATTATGGATCTTGGTCTCGTTGTAACAACATTGTCTGCACATGGCTGGTGAATGCGGTTGATAAACCTATTGCTAAGAGCATCATGTATCTCAATACGGCCAGGCAGATGTGGCAGGATATTCATGATCAGTTCAAGCAGAATGATGGTCCATGCACGGCTGAAATCAAGCAACAAATTTACGCAGAGACTCAAGGTTCTCAGAGTGTCAGTGCTTACTACACTAGGCTTAAGCAACTTTTGGAGGAACTCAAGAATCATGAAGATCCATATACTTGTTGTTGTAGCTAGATGAATTGTGCGAGTCACAAACAACTTGCTAATAAAGGAGAACAAGATAGAGTGTTGAAGTTTCTCATGGGGCTTAACGACTCCTTTACTGCCATCAGAGGTCAGATCTCAATGATGGAACCGAAGCCTCTTCTGTCTAAAGTGTTCAACATTGTCTCTCAAGAGGAACGTCAAAGATCGATGAAGTCTACAAGTAATCTCATCTGACGTTTCAGGCTTCTCAAACGGAGGTTTCTTCTGATTCTGTTGTTGGTGCATATGCTGGAGGATATAAACCGCGGTCTCGACCCATTTGTTCTCATTTTGGAATTGCGGGACACACGGTTAATCGCTGTTACAAACTACATGGCTATCCACAGTGATATAAGCCACCTTCTTCAGGGCACAAGTCTCTGCACCCTTCACAAGCGAAACCAGCTAACACAAATGTGGCTGGTCCGGTTATTCAAAATCTTGGAGCTATTACCATGCATGATCAGCAGGGTACTCACTTGGGCACAGTTACTTCGGAACAAGTTCAGCATCTTCTAAGTGTTCTCAACGCTTCTTCATCACGCAATGAGAACAACCTTCCTCGGATCTCTGGAAGTAATCTCACTCTTGCAGATAGCTCGGTCTCCACCATTAAACCACAACCCCATCTCACTCCTATTACTTCTTCTCACCCTAATGATTCAGGTACTTACCTTAACTCTCCCCATTTCATTTCTTCTGCGGGAATCATAAACAGCCTTACTTTTTTGCAAAATGCTTGGGTCATAGATACAGGAGCTAGTTGCCACGTGTGTTCGAACTTGAATTTGTTTTCAACTCAAACCCTCATAACTAACACTTGTGTCACTCTACCTGATGGTACGAGAATTGATGTGACCATTTCTGGAACAATCATTCTGTCTCAACATCTCACGTTACATTCTGTGCTTTACGTTCCGGGTTTTAATTCAACCTTCTCAGTATTAGTGCTTTAACTCATAACACAACGTTTTCCGTCTTGTTTTCCTCACAATCTTGTCACATTCTTTCCTATAATCCAATGGCTTTTCTTCAGGAGCATATGCCGGATTACACGATTTGGAAGGGTAACCTTCACCAGAATCTTTATATCCTGGACACATGTGCTCCTGCTTCTCCTTTTATTGCTCAAGTTCATCATCTCTCTGCTGTGTCTTCTGAAGTTTGGCATCAACGTGTAGGTCACCCGTCTCAAAATAAAATCAAAATTCTTTCAAAGTGTATTGAGATTTCAAAAGAAAATTTACGTCATGATCATGTTTGTAAGGTGTGTCCATTAGCTAAACAAAAACGTTTGTCTTTTCCTTCACATAATCACATGTCAGATTCGGCTTTTGATCTTTTGCATCTCGATATTTGGGGTCCGTTTCATGTCCCTACAGTTGATGGATACAAATACTTTTTAACAATCGTTGATGACTACACTCGTGTAACATGGATTTATCTTTTAAAAGACAAAGGTTCTGTAGCTTCGGTTTTTCCCACGTTCTTAACATTCATTGAGACTCAATTTCAAACTCCTGTGAAAGCTATTCGAACAGACAAGCTCCAGAACTTTCTTTTACTTCTTTGTTGGTTTCTAAAGGCATACAAAATTTCTTTTCTTGTGCATATACTCCACAACAGAACTCTGTTGTGGAAAGAAAACATCAACACATTCTTACCGTTGCATGTTCTCTTCTGTTTCAATCAAACATTCCACTTGAACACTGGGGAGATTGCATTCAAACTGCAGTTTACCTCATTAACAGAACCCCCGCGCCTATTTTACAAAACAAGTCTCCTTTTGAACTTCTTATGAAGAAAACTCCTTCATATAGTCATCTTCGCGTCTTTGGTTGTCTCTGTTTTACTTCAACTCTCATCAAAGATCGTCACAAATTCTCTCCTCGTGCCACTCCTTGCGTGTTCTTAGGATATCCTCATGGTTACAAAGGCTACAAGATTCTTGTTTTACACACAAACCAAACTTCTATCTCTCGAAATGTGATTTTTCATGAAACCACCTTCCCTTTTTCTGAGCACATTCAATCTTCTGAAGATGACATTTTTGGTCAGCATGTTCTGCCATTACCAGTTCCTGATTCTCCATTTCCAGCTTACTTTGATCTCGGTCATAACTCGTCTATTTTTCCTGACAATTCTTCTGTTTCCATTGATGTTCCTTCTTCTTCTTCATCTTCTCATCACCCTTCTTCTTCATCTCAGTCTAACAATGATCAAGTTCTAAACACACGTCAGAAAAGGCAAACTAGAGCTCCTGCTTATCTTGACCAATACCATTGCTATCTTCTAAACCAAACTTCTTCTTCTTTTCCAGCTCATCAAACCCATACCACCTCTTATCCCTTTTCATCCTTACCGTAACTTTCTCTTATCCATCACCACTGTTACTGCCCCTAAGACTTTTCATGAGGCTATTCTATTTGATGAGTTTAAAGGCTCTATGAGATCTGAGATGCAATCTTTAGAAGATACTGGTACTTGGTCCATCTGTCAACTGCCTCCAGGAAAGCACCCTGTCGGTTGTAAATGGTTTAATACCTACAAATTCAACCCTGATGGCTCTGTTGAACGGCCAAAATAGTTGCTAAAGGCTATACTCAGTTGGAGGGTCTTGACTATCTCGACACCTTTTCTCCGGTAGCGAAGCTTGGCACATTCAGAATGCTTGTAGGCATTGCAGCTGCGAAGAACTGGTCTATGCAACAGCTTGATATTAGCAATGCTTTTCTGAACGGAGACCTCGATGAAGAAATATATATGACGATCCCTCAAGGTTACACAGAGCTCACAGGTCGGAGTCCTCCACCTAATTCTGTTTGCCGCTTGCACAAGTCTTTGTACGGCCTTAAACAAGCCTCCCGTCAGTGGAATCATAAGCTCACTACTGTCATTACTTCTGCGGGTTTTGAGCAAGCTCCTTCTGACCATTCATTATTCGTCAAGTGTTCTCCTAGCTCCTTCACTGCAGCTCTCGTATATGTGGATGATATCCTAATAATGGGTGATAGTGATGCTGCCATTGTTGATTTCAAAGACATCTTGAAGTCGAATTTTAAACTGCGAGATCTCGGTGATGCCAAATATTTCCTTGGTTTTGAGATAGCACGCATGAGACTGGTATCTCTATCAATCAACGGAAATATGCTCTTGAGCTTTTAAAAGATGCTGGTTATCTAGGCTGCAAGCCTGTTTCTGTCCCTATGGAACCAAACTCGAAGCTCTCTGACTCGTCTGGTGATTTTCTTCTTGATCCTTCTGTGTTCCAGAAAATTGTTGGCAAGCTCCTCTATCTGACACACACACGGCCTGATATCACATACGCCACGCACAAGCTAAGTCAGTTCATGTCGACTCCTCGTACAGATCACCTGAAAGCAGCTCAACGTGTCTTACGTTACATCAAGAATGATCCTGCTCAAGGTTTATTCTACTCTGCTTCTTCGACTGTCACTTTAACTGCTTTTTTTGTGATGCCGATTGGGCATCTTGGCCTGACTCACGATGCTCTACCACTGGATATTGCATTTTCTTGGGAGATTCTCTTATTTCATGGTGAGCTAAGAAGCAACAGACTGTATCAAGAAGCAGTTCTGAAGCGGAGTATCGCTCGATGGCAGACACGACATGCGAGCTCATCTGGTTGGCTTCTCTACTCAGGGATATGCATTGTCCACTTACGAGTACAGCCACATTGTTTTTTGCAATCAGTCAGCCCTGCATATTGCGTCCAACCCAGTGTATCACGAACGCACAAAACATATTGAGATAGACTACCATGTGGTTCATGAACGGATACTCAGTGGATTCTTGAAGACTTTGCACGTCAAGTCTACACATCAGATCGCCGGCATATTTACGAAGGCTGTACAGCCTGCTCTATTTCATCAGTTGATTGTCAAGATGGGACTTCATCACTTGTGTCTTCCATCTTGAGAGGAGAGTATTAGAGTTATACCGATTATCGGTTTACACTGGTTTAGTTTTCTTTAGCTAAATACCGGTTGTATATATATATCACTTTGTACAGAGATAAGATTTGAGCTGAATAATACAAACGTTTAACTTTCATATCATCTTCATCATCTCTTCTTCAATCCTTGATTCATCGTCTTCGTATCATCTAATATCTACTATGTTTTTTAGTAAGTTAAAATTATATGTGGGACTAATTAATGTTAAAGTCGTCGGAGGTCCAAACTGGCGGTGAAAGTCGGGAGGAGAGGTTCCACGGCTGTAGCAAATAATGGTGACCTTGATCAACTTTCTGGTCTCTTTCACGCTTTAACCCAAGATATCTCGTCCTTCTCTCTCTCTCGAGTATGTCAAAAATTTGTACTAGTATGTATAACGTTTTGTTAGTTAACAAAAAAGCTTGAAAGTTTGTTTAACAATGCATGCATGCAAATGCAAATTTATTTTATAAGAAAAAAAGTACTAATTGTTTTGATTATTTGTTGTTTGTATCTATATTATTAAAACTCAAGTACAAAATTGTATTGTTTTGAGACATGAATTGCAGTTTAAAAAGGAGGTTTGTTTGGAAACATGGATAACAATATTAAATGACAATTGTTTGGAAACATGGATAGCAGTATATTTATTTCCTTTTATTTACACATTTAGTCATTGAGTTTATAATAAATTAGGTATTTCCTTTTTGTAATTATTTTTATTTACAGATTCTACCACTGCATTTAAAATTAATTTCAAGTAATTAATTACAATTCCAAACTTATCTAAGCAAATTAATATTCATATATTGATCATTATTAATATTGTAAAATTATTACTAAATAAAAAATTTTCTATTTCACTTAATTTAGCCAAACACATAAAAATAATTTTTTTATTTGTTTACTGAATCAGTTAGGCATAGACATTCGGGTACCCATTTAGGTACGTGTCGTTTCTTTCGGATATAGATTTTTTGGATTTTGAAATTTATTTTTAGGTACTTCCTTTTTGTGTTTTTTATTTACAGATTCTACCATTGCATTTAAAATCAATTTGAATTAATTAATTACAATTCCAAAACTTATCTAAAAAAATCGATATTCATATATTGATCATTATTAATATTGTAAAAATATTAGTAAATAAAAAATTTATATTTCACTTAATTTAGCCAAACACATAAAAATAATTTTTTTTATTTGTTTCTTGAATCGATTAGGCATAGACTTTCGGTACCCATTTAGATACGAGTCGTTTCTTTCGAGTATAGATTTTTGGGTTTTGAAATTTTCTTTTAGGTACTTTCTTTTTGTGTTTCTTTTTATTTATAGATTATCCCATTGCATTTAAAATCAATTTAAATTAATTAATTACAATTCCAAAAATTATCTAAACAAATCGATATTCATATATTGATCATTATTAATATTGTAAAAATATTAGTAAATAAAAATATTTCTATTTAACTTCATTTAGCCAAACACATTAAAATATTTTTTATTTAACGTCTGAAATCAGTTAGGCATAGATATTCGGTATCCATTTAGGTGCGTGTCGTTTCTTTCGAGTATATATTTTCGGGTTTTGAAGTTTCTTTTGGGTACTTTCTTTTTGTAATTTTTTATTCAGATTCTACCATTGCATTTAAAATCAATTTGAATTAATTAATTACAATTCCAAAACTTATCTAAAAAATCGATATTCATATATTGATCATTATTAATATTGTAAAAATATTAGTAAATAAAAATTTATATTTCACTTAATTTAGCCAAACACATAAAAATAATTTTTTATTTGTTTCTTGAATCGATTAGGCATAGACATTCGGGTACCCATTTAGGTACGTGTCGTTTCTTTCGGATATAGATTTTTTGGATTTTGAAATTTATTTTTAGGTACTTCCTTTTTGTGTTTTTTATTTACAGATTCTACCATTGCATTTAAAATCAATTTGAATTAATTAATTACAATTCCAAAACTTATCTAAAAAAATCGATATTCATATATTGATCATTATTAATATTGTAAAAATATTAGTAAATAAAAAATTTATATTTCACTTAATTTAGCCAAACACATAAAAATAATTTTTTTTATTCGTTTACAGAATCAGTTAGGCATAGACTTTCGGGTACCCATTTAGATACGAGTCGTTTCTTTCGAGTATAGATTTTTTGGGTTTTGAAATTTTCTTTTAGGTACTTTCTTTTTGTGTTTCTTTTTATTTATAGATTATCCCATTGCATTTAAAATCAATTTAAATTAATTAATTACAATTCCAAAAATTATCTAAACAAATCGATATTCATATATTGATCATTATTAATATTGTAAAAATATTAGTAAATAAAAATATTTCTATTTAACTTCATTTAGCCAAACACATTAAAATATTTTTTATTTGCGTACGAAATCAGTTAGGCATAGATATTCGGGTATCCATTTAGGTACGGGTCGTTTTTTCGAGTATATATTTTCTGGGTTTTGAAGTTTCTTTTTGGGTACTTTCTTTTTGTAATTTTTTATTTACAGATTCTACCACTGCATTTAAAATCAATTTAAATTTATTAATTACAATTCCGAAATTTATCTAAAGAAATCGATATTCATATATTGATCATTATTAATATTTTACAAATATTACTGAATAAAATTTTCTATTTCACTTAATTTAGCCAAACACATAAAAATATTTTTTTATTTTTTTATGGAATCCGTTAGGAATAGAAATTTGGGTACCCATTTAGGTACTGGTCGTTTTTTCGGGTATAGATTTTTTGGGTTTTGAAATTATGCCATGTTTGGATATAAATTTATGTGTGAGTTTCAAGTTGGATCCCCCATATATGTATGAATTTTGTTATGATGTATAGGAAACTAAAATATTCAAATAACGAATGTATTTGAAAATGAATGGGATATTTGAACCAAAAATAATAGCTGCACATAACAAAAAATCAATATAAAAATACTGTACATTTAGATTCAAAATCATTTCTTTTAACAACAAACTACACAAATATGTTGATTTGTATAAAAATTTAAACTACAATGTAAATATTTAATTAATATAGAAATATGTCACATTATTAAAACAAAATATCAATATAAAGCATTGTACATTTGCGTTCTAAAATCATTTATTTTAACAACAAGCCAAATAAATATGTTGATCGGAGGGGGAATAAAACAAAACTTGAAAAACACATAGTCTACCAAAGAGATTCTACGTGTCGAATTTATTATAAAGAAAGTTTTATTAAGATAAATACATTCAATAATTGCAAACAAATAATATATTTTATAAAATTGAAAAATAATAACCGTCCTGAGTCAAAATCTAGTTTTTGTTATACCAAATTTGATTCTTTCTGACGCTGGGAGATAATGGATTCAAGATAAAACAGGGCCTTACGGGTATGGGCCCAACAACTGTATCTGTATGGTCCGATAAAAGGGTGTGACGTTATGGTGGACAACGTCGTTTTCGGTGCACATGGAAATACTTTTTACGTCATAAAACAAAAAAAAAAGGTATCTCTCTGTCCGTTTCTTGAAGTAAACAGGCAGAGCAGAGACGAAGTTTGAATCCGAGAAACACCTTTCTGTCTTCTTTATTTCTCTCCTCTCAGATATTTACGGCGAGCCTTCAGCCGCTCTTCATCACCCAATAAAATCCCATGAATCGTCTCCGATAACTACGTGCGATATTTTTGTTTTCTTCTTCGTGAATTTCCTTTTGTTTCTCTCCTCCCCCCGTTGATTGGTTCATTTGGATCTGAAGAGATATTGGTGTTCAAGGGTACTTGCTCGATTAGTTTTATATTCTTACGCGATTGGACTATCTGAATGATTTGATTCTTCCTGGTGTGGTTGATACTTCGCAGAGTGTGTCTCAGTTAATGAATATTGCGGTAACAGAGGAGGAGGAGAATAATCTGTTTCCGTATTCGTTTTTGGTATCTCCAACATAAACCCTAGATTTAGATGGGATAAGGCAGAGATATACCCGAGTTAAAGCTTCTTCTTGTGTCGATAACTTTGAGATGGTTTCTTCACAAGGCTCAACTCTCTCCGCTGACGTGATGAGCCTTGTGGATACATTCCCTGTTCTTGCCAAGACTCTTATCGCTGGTGGAGCTGCTGGTGCAGTTGCTAAGACTGCTGTTGCTCCCTTGGAAAGAATCAAAATTCTATTACAGGTGGGCTTTTTATTTCATCTTATTTTAATGTCACAATGGCTCTGTTTACATATGATTGAGTTTTCACCAATCTAATACTTTCAACACCAGACTAGAACAAACGACTTTAGGTCCCTTGGTGTGTCCCACTCACTAAAGAAGGTCTTACAATGCGACGGTCCTCTCGGTTTCTATAAGTAAGTTACCTTTTGTGGTTTTATGTTTGCGCTCACTTACTTTACTAAACCTCTTGTGCTCTGCGTAATTGTTGCAGAGGAAACGGGGCGAGTGTTATTAGGATTATCCCTTATGCCGCCCTTCATTACATGACGTACGAAGTGTATCGTGACTGGATTTTGGAAAACGACCTTCCTTTAGGTTCTGGTCCCGTTGTTGATCTTGTGGCTGGTTCAGCTGCAGGTGGCACTGCAGTTTTGTGCACGTATCCCCTCGATTTAGCTCGTACTAAGCTTGCTTACCAGGTGCCACTGAATTTGAATAGCTCTTGTTGTTGCTCAACTGAGAATGGCGAATATATTTACGTTTCTCTTCTGATGCTGTTACTATTTTATACAAAGGTTTCGGACACAGGACAGAGTTTCCGAGGTGGTGCCAATGGCTTTTACCGTCAACCTACGTATTCAGGCATTAGAGAGGTGCTTACAATGGCTTATAAAGAAGGGGGACCACGTGGGCTATATCGAGGCTTAGGTAACGCTCGCAAAAGTTTCTTGCATTTATGTTTAAACTGTACTGCTTCAAGTTGACAGAGGATGCCACTTCATCGTAGCTATTAACCGTTAGGCAATACCAACTCGATAAGGATCAAGGATTTTCTTAGTCTAAAGTAGGCCTGGGCATTTTAACTTGGACCCAAAAACCCGAACCGGAATCGACCCGAAAATACCCGACCCAAAACCGAACTGAAAATTTACAAGTATCTATTGGATCCAAAAATTTTCTATCCAAATAGACCCGGACCCGAAAAGATCCGACCCGATTAGACCCGGATCCAAAAAGAACCGAATCCGAATAGATCCGACCCAATAAGAACCGATTCAAACCCGACTTAAAAACTTTAAAATATATTTTTATTAGCAATCTTTGTTATTATTTTTGTAACATTTTTAAGTAACATGAAGTTTTAAATGTAAAATACTCCCTATGTTTCTAAAAGATGTATGTTTTAGATTTTTCACATTTATTAAAAAAAAACATAAAATTTTAGTTAACAATGCATTGATTTTCTTAATTAACTATTCCCAATAAATTTTAACCAATAATATTTTAATAAATACAATTATATTTTTTGAAATGTACAAAATTTCATTAATAAGTGCATTGAAAATGTAAAAAATATATCTTTTTGAAACGAATTTTTTTTCCAGAATATGGATCTTTTAGAAACGGAGGGGGTATAGAGTTAAAAATGTTTCATCTTAATTATTTATATTTTATTTTAAGTTATTTTGTAAAATTTTAAATATGTATGACAAATTTTGACTAAATTTGATGGAATTTTTATTTATTTTTAGATCCTAAATACCCGAACCCGACCTGGACCCGATCCGAAAATTATGAGTATTTTAGTTATAGACCCGAATCGACCGAACCCGACAAGATCCGACCCGGAACCGACCCGAAAAATTATAGGTACCTATATGGATCTAAATTTTCAGGACCCGAAAGACCCGGATCCGACAAGACCCGACCCGAAGACCTGGATGCCCAGGCCCAGTCTTTTTTTTTTTTTTGGTCAAACTGACTCTTACATTTTTTCTTTACGTGTGTGTAATATTTTTTTTCCTGTGTGTGTTTTCGCAGGACCAACGCTGATCGGCATCCTTCCATACGCGGGGCTTAAGTTCTACATATATGAAGAACTGAAAAGACATGTTCCTGAAGAGCATCAAAACTCTGTTCGAATGCATCTACCTTGTGGAGATTTAGCTGGTTTATTTGGCCAGACCTTGACTTACCCATTAGATGTTGTTAGGAGACAAATGCAGGTAAAACAAAAAAAATATCAAACTAGAAACAAGTTTCAGACTTTGCAACAATTTCAAAACTCCAAAATCTGTTTGGTTTTCGTGTGCCAATAGGTGGAGAATCTGCAGCCTATGACTACGAGTGATGGCAGCAACAAACGTTACAAGAACACATTTGATGGGCTTAAAACGATTGTTCGAACTCAGGGTTGGAGACAGTTGTTTGCTGGTCTAAGCATCAACTACATTAAGGTAAAAATCCGGCATAAAGTTTTCAAACCTTCAAAGTGTTTTTAAGAGAATAACTCCAAATTTTTTTTTTTTTAATATGTTTCCATTTGATTTGTATTTGGTGTTTGTTAGATTGTTCCATCGGTTGCCATTGGATTCACGGTGTATGAGTCAATGAAATCGTGGTTGCGAATCCCATCACGGGAGAGATCAAAACCAGCATAAGGGCTTCGTTCATTGATACACTCTTAGAACATGACACACAAGATAACACAGTTCTTTTATTTACTTTCTCAGGCGTAAGAGGCCCCTTATTTTTTTCCTTTGTAGTGATAATATTCTTTGGATAAATGAAGCAATAGTTTATAAATTTGTGATCAAACACACATGTATAGAAAAGGGTTTGATTTATATATTGTGCATCCAATTAAAAGATTTCACTTTTCTTCGTTTATACTCTTTCCGTTTCAAAATAACACATGTTTAAGAATTTTCACATATATTAAGTAAGTATTAAATTTTAACTAAACATATATGATTATCTATTTTTCATAATTTAAAATCAATAAAATTTAATAAATTTTTTTTTTTTTTTGAATTTCTAATGTAACCATTGAAATTCATTAAAAAGTCATTGAAAATAATATTTTTTAAAATATGTATTTTGGAAAGTATGAAAATTTTAAAAGGAAATAGTAATCTGAGGTATTTTTTTTTTCAGCAACAATACAGACTCATATTGATTCTGTGAACCAAACTGGGGAAACTGTATCCATATGAACGACATAGAACGATTGCTTTCGTGCACTACGTGCAAGACAATCCGCCTTTGTATTTTGCGTTCGTGGAACATGGATAATCGCCGAGTAATTGAAGCTTCTCTTCAAACTTCTTATGTCTTCTAAATAATTTGCAAAGGCTGGCCATTTTTTTGGTTCTGAAACCATCTTCACCAGCTGCGAGCAATCCGTTGCAAAAGTAACAGTATACTGACGTAAATTCCGCATACATTCCATGGACCAGATGAGAGCCTCAATCTCTGAATGTAAAGGAGACAGACTCGCTCTTGTATTTCTTGTACCCATTAAACCGTCAAAACCATCTAAAGTATTGTACCATCTTTGACCTGAGAAGATATCTTTTTCTTTCCAAAACCCATCCGAAAAACACCACCTGCCCGAGATAGCCGGTACAGATGGTATGGGTGTTGATCTAGATTGCTCCACGATCTGGTTAAGAGAGCTCTGCACCTCCTTCTAGAGACAGGATTCCGATTCAGCCAACTGAAGGGTATCCCTTGGATCAATATCCAGAAGTAATCTGAGGTATTAGTATACTACAAGTTAATGATATGATTAAAGACTAATAATGTGGGACAATGTCTTAAAATGAACTTGATAGTTACATTTAATGATGGGCCAATTTCACATGCGTATGCGTTTGGGAAATGTCACAAACACTCCCATCTTACCGTCAAGAATAACATGACTTGTAGGGTTAGGCTCGTCTTTTTCGCTGACAAATCCGAGACAGAGAGAGATATATATGCGTGTAAATATTGTGGCAGAGAGAACAAATATCATCGGTGTATCTCTTTCCTTCTCCGGCAGGATTCGACTCTACAGATTCATCTTCATAGAAAGTGCGATTCTTTAGTATAGATTCATGAGTATTCTTATTTTTTCCAGATCATTCGAAAAAGTTAGTCTTTTTTTGGTGTTTCTCACATATTTAGATGTTTTTTTTTTTAAATTGTCTTCAGGGTTTGTTTTGTCGGAGCTGAGCAGCAATGGAGGGAATGCTCTCTTCCAGTGAGCAGCAGAGATTAGTCTCTTCTTTCCTCGAGATCGCTGTCGGACAGACATCTGAAACTGCTCGCCAGTTCTTAGAGGTTCGTTAGATTTTGTCTGTTCTAGTCAACTGATGTGATTGGTCTGAGTGAGCTTATCCTTGATCGAGTTTCTGATTTCAGCTTAGGGATTTAGATAACATCGAAAGACTGACACTTTGGGATGTCTAATTGAAACCCTAGATTGGACTCAGATTGATTGTTCCTTTCTGTGGCATAGTTCGGTTGATCTGGATTTTTATGTAATAAGATCTGTGTGATGAGTTTTATCTCTCTGGTGTTAGGATCTGCATCCTGATGATAGTTTGTTTTGCTCTCTTTGCTTGTGTAAAACTACTAACATTAGTAATGAATTTTCTATCAAAGGCAACAAGCTGGAAACTCGAGGAAGCTATTCAGCTGTTTTATGTTGGAGGTGAAGGTGGTATTCTTCCTTCTGGTACAAACACTCAGCCAACGGTGGACGATCCCATGGCTGCACAGTCTTGGGGGTATGAATCAATGTTATATTTCATTCATTTATTGTGAAGTATTGTTCTTTTTGATTTGTTGAACCTGACGTTATGTTTTTTATAGGGCGGCTGACACAGGAAATGAAAGGATGCAGAACGATGTAGATGAAGTGCGTGCTCCTTTACCTGTTGTGAGGGAGACTCTTTATGGTGACTCCATGTATTATGGGTTAGGCTCTTTTTTTTCACCCTCATTAATTAGGATCTTAACTACTAAACGATGAAGGTTAGTTTCTGGATTCAGTGGTCCGGTCTAGTTGATGTTTTGTGCTGGTCTCCAATCTACTTGCAGTTTTCGGATTAACTTTGGTTTCAGTTAGCTCTGGTCATGATTAATATCTAGTTCCGTTGCTTAAAGACTAACATCTCCCCAAAAAAAAAACTTACTCAGGAAGCCAAATTCTTAAGCACACAAACAATGTACCGTCTATGCTGATGGTATATTCTTCTTAAGTTCTAAAAGTACATGTGTGATGTAGCTCATATAATTCACTTGTCTTTGTGATTAGAGCTGCAAGGGTGGGAAACTCTCAGCGTGAACCAGCTTCTCTGATCGCTTTCCGTAACTTCAGTGAAGAACCAAAAAGCCCGGGAATTTGGGAGCCAGATGAGGGTGCTTCCTCTGCCTCTGCCTCTGCCTCTGGCTCAGCTTCTGCACCAGAGGCAGCATCAGCTCCTCGGGATAGCTTGGCTTCGTTGTACCGTCCTCCTTTTCATCTTATGTTACCCGGCTCGTTTGAACAGGTTCTCTTCAAAGTTTCCTGCTTTTGCTAATTGCTCGTCTGCTTGCCTTAGTCTAAACCTCTATTTATGCCTTTTTGGTTCAGGCAAAAGCGACGTCATCTTCTCAAGATAAATGGCTTCTCGTCAACCTCCAATCTACCACAGAGTTTAGCTCTCATATGGTTATTCTCTAACCTTTTGGGTTGGATATGAAGTATATGAAACAACTGAATCGTTTTGGATAAGTTAACAGCAAACTCAATCACTCACATCCAGTTTTTTTTTGTTTATTTCTCAAAGCTAAATCGAGATACTTGGGCAAATGAAGCTGTTTCTCAGACTATCAAGGCCAACTTTATCTTCTGGCAGGTAATATAGTATAGAAACCGAAACTGATCTGTACAGAATTGGTTAAAGTCCTGCCTTTTCCGGTACTACTAGGTCTATGATGATACCACGGAAGGAAGGAAGGTTTGCACATACTACAAGCTCGAGTCCATTCCTGTGGTTCTTGTCATTGATCCTACAACTGGCCAAAAGATGAGAATGTGGTCTGGAATGGTCGAACCCGAGACTTTGCTTGAGGATTTAGTTCCGTTCATGGACGGTGGTCCTCGTGAACACTTTGCTTCTCTCTCAAAGAAACGTCCGAGAGGCAGCTTCTCATTGGCTCCTCATTCCAAACCCAAAGGTTTAGTTTAAAAAACTTTTCAGCAACTTCAATAACTGATTTGATCTTTTGATCTGACTTGTTCCTTTAGAGGTTGTTGCAAAAGATGAAGAAGAAGAAGAACTGCAACGCGCATTGGCTGCTTCCTTGGAAGACAACGACATGAAAGAGTCTTCAGCAGCAATAACGCCTGAAGAAGTAGCCGTTGAAGCAGTTACAGCATCTGTGCTGCCAACGTTCCCACCGTTACCGGAAGAACCAAAGGGAGGCGACCGCAGCGTTCAGTGCAGAGTTGGGATACGTTTACCAAACGGACAGAGAGTCCAGAGGAACTTTCTCAAAACCGACTCAATTCAGGTCTGCAAAATCCTAAGAAGCAAACATTGACTGACTCATGTGTTCTTTTTATTTGTCTGAGATTTTTCTAAGATATTTTCTTGCTGTCGTCTCCACTGTAGCTTCTCTGGTCGTTCTGCTACTCTCAGCTTGAGGAATCAGAGAGGAAGAAGCCACTGAAGCTAACACAGGCGATTCCAGGTGAATCAAAGACGTTGGAGTATGAATCTAACTTGACCTTGGAGCAATCCGGTGTTGCCAATTCCATGATCTCTGCTACTTGGGAATGTTAAAGATCATATCTACTAAACTTATCCTATGATTCTGTGTTTTAACTTTTTAAGGTTTATTAGATTAGGTTCTTTTAAGATTCTGACCTTCTGAAGAATTGAAAATTTTATTTGTGATATTTTATTTGCTACGAATTGAAAAAGTTATATCTATCATCGGATTATCACAGGTTTTAAATTTCTGGGTTCTTATGATATTTGAAATTATAAAAATCTCAATTTTATTTAATTGGATTAGTTATGTTTGTGCTCAATGGTCACTATGATGCTTAAATAAGATTCAGTGTATAAGCTTTGTAGGGTTAACTATTTTTATATTATAATGGCCACTGTGATCCTTTGTTAGATTTAATTATCATCAGATCTAAATACGTTAGTTAGACTTAGAGTAAGAACTTTTACGGAAGAAAAAAGGACTAAAAATCAATTTCCTTTCATTTTGTTACTTAAGAGTCAAAAATCGAGTTTTTAACTAAAAATCGAGTTTTTAACTAATCTTTAATTAATATATAAAGTTGACTTGTGAAGGAAGCACATCCCTCCACATCATCATCTTTGCATAGGGCAAAAACTACCACGTGGCACTTAATAGATTCAACGAAAGTTTTTGGGTTTTGGCTAGCACTTACGTATGGGCTGGGAACAAGAAAGGTAGACTTAACCCACGATTTCTCATTAGCTTCTTACGTGGACCGGAGACAAAAAAAATTAATGTTGCAATCCTTAGAGAGGCCCAATCTGAAAAAAATCCATCTCTCTTCTTATTCGTCCTCTCGAGAGACCTAATTTACGCTTCCTTCTTCTGAGAGAAGAGCATAGTAACGCCTGCGAATCACTTTAAGAGAATGCCATTAAACATTACATTCATTCTCAGTAATGTGACATCCCACTACACATCCTTAATTTTTCACCACTGCCCTCTTCAGCTTCTTTGCAATCTCTCTTCCCTATAAAAAGGCATCTCCAACGCCATGGTTTTCACAGATTCGTTTCGGTTTTCCACTCAACACAGACACACTTACCTCAACGAACAATGGCGACCTCCCACCTTTGGCTCTCTGAATTGAAGAGCTACCGTTGCGGTCAAACCCTTGTGACAAGCGTTCTGCGTTTTTGGGAAGCTCGGGATGTGAAAAAAGATTGTGAACTTATGGGCATTGATATACTTCTACTGGATGATAAGGTAGTAGTTTTACTGATCGTGTTTCGTCATTATTATTATTCAGTTTGTTTATGTTGATTTCATTTTTTTTTACAATCAAATCCCCGATTCGTATGATAAGGCTATGTAACGGTCTATCGGCTGAACACATTCAGGCAATGGGTTCGATGTGAGCTTAGTGGGTTCAACATGAGATAGGGTTACAATCATTTCAATCTTTGTGATTGAATCATTGTCATCCGCTTCAATGAGTCTACAAAGTTGGTCGAAATCCTAATGTTGTTAATCCTATACCAACAGAAATGTTCATGTTTCGTAAATACGATCAGCTGATGGGGGTCGACAAATACAAACGAGTTGCCAGGTACATCTTACAAATTTTGGAACATCCGTTCTAATTAGTTGAATATTCAGACATCTCATGTCAGCCTCTTTTTCTATTTCCTACATCATTGGTGAATTTAGGCCATCAAGATAACATACAATGACGAATCCAGAAAACTCACATGTGTTATTTTTAATCAAATTAAACACAGGGGCATGACTGAGTGCGTATGTTTGACAGACTTGCCGCACTCCTTCACAAGAGATTGGAAACTGGTGTCCACCAGCCGGGAGTGATGATAGCGACCAGCATTAACACCAAATTCGTAGAGGTAAACACTTTCTGAAACGTTTTGACATATTTATGCTTCCTGCAAAAGTCATGTAACATTTCCCAAACATGTAATGCAGGTCGTCTGTTCATGAATTCAACTTCTGGGACACAGTTTTATTTTGGTATGGAGGTAGTTACCAGTCATAGTTTATTTGATGAGCAAGGCCTTTAATTGTAATGCATAAGTTAGCACATGTTAACATATCTCTTTCTCATGGTTTGTTATCATCCTACATGGCAGGTTATGTGACCCAGCCAGCAATAACTACACCAAAAGTATGCAATACGGGGTGTCAAGATGCTGTAGATCAGACGTAAGAGATGAGTTGAACGCCACGTCCTGAGCTTTCTCCCACAAGTATGTTTTCTAATTTTCTTCTTCCATTTCAACTTTCCCCATAGTCTGAACCCATGTAACTCACACGCAGATTGTTGAGTTCCTATGCACTGCCAAAGTTGTTTCTGTTGAAAATACAAACAGATTATGCTCCAGGGAACCCATCCAAGAAGGTCCGAAATGCTTAGTTTCTTGCATTGAGCACTATACAGGAACATATCTATCGTTTTCTCCCTGTCTTTGACTTATCATTCAGTTTATGTTTTTCAAATAAGGGTTAGAACACTTAGTCCCCTATATAGTTCGACATATGTCGCCCTTTTGGTTATGTTGCTTAGTAGATCTTTGCAGTTTTTGTTATATTTTTTTTGTCAGACCTTTGCAGTTTTTAATATTACACATTATTATTTTCTAAATACTCTTGCTGAATTCCACACTTGGCATGAAAAAATAAAAATCATGTTAAAATATATATATCAGAGTCATATGTTCACCAACTAGGAACAAACACTAAGTACATTTGTAAAAATATATTCCACACATCACTTATACCTCCCAAATAAATAAAAGGTTATATGAAACAAGTTTGTTAGAAACTACGGACCATAATCTTCTAAAATCAAGTTGCACCAAATCTCAGAAAAAAAACACAACAGAAAAGTAGGAAAAGACTGATACAGACCAGGCTATAAAGGCACACTTGATTACGCCCATGTTGCCATTAAATTCTTAAGATCTGATGCTGCTCAAGAAAAGAAGCAATTTCAACACGAGGTCGAGGTTCTAATTGTCAGAAGACATCATCACATGGTTCTTCTCCTTCGTGTGTGTTCTTAATATGGGTACTTGGTGTATGAGTTCATGGAAAATGGGAGCTTAGAGGATAGACTCTTTCTCAAAAAAAAAAAATTACATTATGTGACATGCATAAAACAACTACAAGTTTAGCTTATCCCGGCTCTTTTTTACTCATTTGGAGCACAAGATTAGTCAATTGACTTATCAAAGCTTTATGGTCATGTATTTAGTCAATTTTAAGGCTCCATTTTGCAAAAGCCAACCGCTTCACCAACTCAGCTCCAGTTTATGATATCAGCATGTAAATGAGCGTAGGATTCATTGGATTCATTAATAGTTTTCTTTATTTCTTCTTTCTTGGCATAAGATCTAAAAGTGTGTCAATGCTTCAGATTTTGACTTCTAAATATCCTTAATTCATTTTTTCAAAATCTCATAAGAAGTTAAAGCGGTATGCTCACTAAGGTTCAACAAATATGTTCTCAAAGGTCTGATTTATGATAAAAAAAATTGAACCAGTTATCCAAGAGGTCATAGATCAAACTGGCAAAAAACTTTGTGGTTATATGTACATTTAGGTTATTGAAAACTCAATCAATACGACATGCGTGAAGATGTTTTTTGGCCCATTTTAATATTTTTTCTATGAAGTTCTTTAATTTACCAATTGTGACATGTAAAAATTGGAAAATGTGGAATGTAAAGATAGTTGTTCTAGCTGCCACAGAAAGACCTAGACAACATATACATGTAGATGTGAAGATCTGCTATGCTCATATAAAAATATCTACAAACATATTAACGTCGTGCACATCAGTTTTCTTTAACACCTCTTTTAATAAAATTCATACATCGACAAACTATTAGCTACAAACTCATCAAAATAATAAATAGTGGACCCATAATTTTTTTCGCACCTGGACATGAACCAAAATTCAATTACTGCTCATAAAACTAACACGCCTTCTTAAAGTAAACATCAAACACAAGAACTCAACCTCTCTTGGAAACAAAAGCCCAAATCAAAGTATCCCAAACCATGCAAACCAAAGTCCAAACAGGTGATCAACACATAGCTTGCCATTAAAAATAAAAAGCCCTTAAAACACCCCCAAATATGAGACTCGGCGAAGCTTAAACAAAGTCCACCGAAAATATGTTTGAAACCACGGAGACAAATAGAATAAATTAAGGCTATTAAGCTCAAAACAATTGCAGCACCTGATAGAACAGAAAAATAATATAAATAATCATCAAGTGCTTTATTTGAACCAGTGTTAACAATTAGAGACAACTGCCGTAACTGTCTCCAAGAAAAGAAAAACATAAAGTGGGAACAGACGCCAATAAGCAAACCCAAACCAATCAGAGTCTTTTTCGATTCTGTCCATTAAAGTTTATATTTAAAGGATCCATCTCGGGATCCTTAGCAAGATCAAGATCGGAATTTGAGATAGATATATTTACAAGAATGACGAAAGGATGCTATTGAAGTTGCTAATCCCATGCATGAGTTGGTTCACAATCTGCGTATATATCCTTACCAATCAACTGACTACATTAGTTATTTCCGAGTAGTAGCAACTTATTCAAACAATAGGGGATTTACATTATCAATAACTATATCTCATGCATCGACTTTACTTTACTTTATGTTTTAAGTTCAACTATATTTACTTTGGTGCAATACACCTATCAGCTATTTATTCTTCTTTTATTACATTAATCTATGAAAACCACTTATGCTATTCATCTTTGACCTAAGTAACTACAAAACTAATTAATATATTATTATCACTAACCACTATCAAATGGATCAAAAAAACCATTTTGAATTCATTAGAAAACAAAATATACGAACCCGGCGCGTAGCGCCGGAATACCACTAGTATACACTATAATGGATGTATACGATTAAGCTATTAGTTATCGCAAATAAAATGCTAGTGTTATCTCTTATATAATAAAATTGACAAATCTGCCTGCTCCTGCGTCCACGTCTTGAAGAGTGGGGGTTTTGTCGACATGTGTCAACACCTGAGTGGTATGTGTATGTAACGCGTTTGCTTTTAATCCGCGCGTTTCTTTGCTTATGTCACGCGACTTTTGTAAAACCACGCGTCTCTTTGATGACGCGTCTTTGGTCGTCATCCTTTGATCCTTTTTTTTATTTTAGTAACGCCAAAACAAAACTTCTTCACCTTCCCCTCTCTCTATCATCGCTAGATGGCTAGATTCAAGACCAAAATATTGTTCATACCCTGCGACAACTCCGGTTGAGGCTCCACCACCGCCGTTTAGCCATCAAATCTGCTGACTTATTTTTCTTAGCGTTCTTGTAGAAAGAGAAAACGATTTTGTCTCCTCACAAAGTTACGTCCAGAAGCTCTGATCTAACATGGGAGAAGGACAGATTGATGTACAACATCCTGACGGAGCACGTTTCCGGCTAGAGTCTTCACGATTTACCGAATTGATCGGTCAGATCATGCCAAGTCAGATTCTTAAGGGACAGAGAAGTGACCAGCACAATGAACAACCCTTAAGGTGAAGAGAGGAGAGAGAATTTTCCAAGTCTGATACAATTCCAAACCATCAAGTACCATCCCAAGCTCCTACTATGAGAAAATGCTGCTCTTCCATGGAAAGCTATAGGTTTGTTTATCTGATTCTGATCCGAACATCATGTGCTCAAATGGTTGGCCTGAAGCAGGTAGATTTCTGTCCTTGTTTAGGAATCAAAGGCATCCAAGATCTAGATATATGAATCATATAAATCATGTACCTTGAGACTAAAAAATGCACTCCTGACATACTTATTAGAACTTTAAGGATGGGAAAGCTAATTATATGGGGCTGTTCTTGGCTGATATGGTTTCTGCAGGTTTGCTTCAGATCGTTGCACGAAGGCCCTAAGATAGACGTGTGGTCCGCAGGAGTTACTTCTTCTTTTTTTTTTTTGGGAAAACACTGATGTCCAAGAACAATTAAGCTTTTTCTGTTTGGTTTTGTTTTGTAGCCTTCTTAGAGTGCCCTCATGATTCTCAGGAACGTAAAATTGTGAAACTATGAGGCACTGACATATTATTTGACGTCACTAAGTTACACAACCGAGAATCTTCTTCCCTTGAGGTGCTAATTTAATCATCATCCTTCTAGACTCCTCTATTCATTGCTGCATTTGTGTGACATTACATGCTATACACATGCTCTGTTTTTAAGTCTAGAAACACTTTTTCTCAAAATGCGCAAGTAAAGGCGTCTTATTAAGTCTAGAGAGCAAAAGGTTGATCGCAGTCCCAAATCCTGATACATGTTAAAATATATGTCACACTACCTGATACAGAAGGTAGATAGATGATAAGATGCTAAGATGTAGAAGTGAGTTTTTAATTTTCCAGGAATTGTATGAGTCAAGGTACATGAAAGGTACGAATTTTAGAAAATGGGGGATAAGAAGCAGTATCTTGATTCTTTGAATTAAAAAAAGCAATATCTTGAAACAAGTGTTTCATGCGAGACGCAGATATCAGCTTCGTAGAAAACATGGACGGCAACAAGACCGAAAACGGTGAGAAATTAGATTGTTAAAAGAAAAAAAAACAATTATAAATCTTGATTCTAAACACTACTAAACAAACCTCTTTGTGTTTGCTCTTCGTATCTTCGTATCATTTGAAACGACAGAATTATTTATCGGCTGCGTCATAAGTGCAGTGGTAAGCCAAGCCATGTTGGTGGTAAGAGAAAAAAAAAATCTACAACTGATACTTAACATTCTATGGTGACCAGATAAGGATCCAAGGCGGAATTCCTGCTAAGTATTGTTCGCTATGCACCCACTGAAGGCTATACACCCTGTTCTGAAACAAATGGCTTATACGTTCTCTGCTATACACACATGGATTAATGTAACCTTTTGAAGCCTAGATGATTTTTTTTTTTAATTTAGAAACAATGAGTATTATTTTAGTTTCAGTGCCAGTTTAAGAAAGATTGTTGATGAAGACATTATTTTAGTATGTTACTCAACAACGATCGCCTCATGTTAAATTACGTAATGACATAATTTAACAAAATATGTGTGTACGAGTTAACAACACTAAGCTTTTCATACAAAACAACATATTAAAAGATTTACACCGCGTGCCAAAGCCTAAAACTAAAAACGAAACATAATAAGATCTGATGTCCAAATTTAGTCAATTACAATGAAACTAAAGTTGAATCTTTTTTATACAAACAAATTCAATAGAAAAAGATGGTAAAAATAAATAATTTTTTCAAAAAAATAAAATTCACCAATAAAATAAAACAAAACTTTTTAAACTAAAAAGATTGTTTATTCTAATCAGAAATATTATACTAAACTAATGTATAGTTTTCCACATTATATGTGACATCAGAATGGACAAAATCAGCAATTCGACCTTGTATACATATATAACAATAATTAAAATGTGACCACTATAACTGTAACTTAATATCTAAGTTAAAACAAAAAGGGTTTACTGATATATACAATTTTGAGAACCAAAAGGTTAATGAAGATCAACAGAGTTCTAAAAAAGAATTAGTCAACAAATAATAATTTAGTGAATATACATTTTCAATAATATAAAAATTCCAATGATAAATAGAAAACTTTTGTAAAGAAACAAAAAGGAAGAAACATATTTATGATATTGTTTTCGTTTTGTTTCATAAAGTTATAAAAATTAACAAGAGAATGATTGAAAACCACAACACAAATTAACTCAAAATCAAAAATAATATTTCAGAAAGACATAGTTGAGAAAACAAAATATAATATGATATAAGAATTAAATAAATAAAAACACAAATCAAAATTATTATACTATAATTCTTTACAAAAAACTAATTTACCGGGCTCTTAACAAATACATAAATTCAATATTAAATATCCATTGTTCCAGGAAACATTATATAATAATGTTCTTTAAAATAAAAATAAATATTAACACAATACTTAAGTAAAACAAATAAAACAAGAGAAGTACAGTTGAGAAAGCATTGAGTATGTAGAAAAGAAAAAATCTAATACCAGAATTTAAATTTAAACAATTGGAATTTTAGATTAAATTGTTCTAAATTAAACCGACATCCCGCGCGTAGCGCGGGAAAACCACTAGTATACAATAAAGCACACTTGTAAATTTGAAATTGTGATAGCTTTCATATAAATAAATAAATATATACATAATATATATATATATATATATATTAGTAGTAAAATTAAAATAAAGATACAATACATATAAAACTAACTAGTTAGGTGATAAAATAAGAAAATCACAAAATTACATATGAATTAGTAATAAATATTTATTATGCTATTAAGAGGATAAACAACCATAAGATCATGATCAATGCAGGTCTTCTAGGGAATGTATCTTAGCGAATATAAGAGACGTTTCTTAGCTTTTAACTAAAAAAATGGAAATTTTGGAAAAAGAGAACAAAAAAATTCTACTTTTATCCCCTTAGAACAAAATCAAATTTTGTCACTTTTTGGACTTTTATTACCCTTTTGACAAATAAAAATTCATAACAATATATTTACAATGCAAAAAAATTTAAAAAAATATGAAACAAGTAGTCCAAAAGCATGTTCATATATGAAAAATATTTTTTATAAATTTTTTTTTTGGAATAGTAAGTTCACAAATTGAGTAAAAAGTGTTAGAATATCTGATCTACCATCTGCAGAGACTTAGAATCTGCATTCTAGGTAAGGCACAACGATCTACCATACGTAGAATGTGCAATACACTAAAAATATTATGATCTACCGAGAGTAGAATACATAATACACCAATAACATAAACATCTACTACGGAAGAGTTTAAAATCTACATCTTCTACGTTCTGTATTGTTGGTAGATCACAAGAAATTCTTATTATTCTCATATTTGGCTTGGTATAACATACATTCTACGACGTTTTCTTTTATCTATCGTTTCAGTATTTCCTATCTACGACTCCATCTCTTTTCTAACATTGGTAGAATGCATGTTCTGCCACGATTTTCAAACAAAATCCAAAAATTAAGCAAGAAAACAGTTAACAATTATTCACTAAATTTTTAAATATTTTTCTTTCCTTTTTTTTTAAAAATCCCCAGTTCCGCGTCTTCTTCCTTGGCAAGCCGATTTTGGATGTCAATTTGGGGCTTCTTCTTTTCATTGTTCTTCCAAGATTCTCCTAGTAATTTCAAGTTTTTGTTCTAAAATGCACATCTATGCTTATTCTGGTTTGTGGAAATCGTCCAAAAGAAGTGGATGGACATTCCTTGAGCTGCTTGCATATGAAGCTGTGAATAATCTTCCCTGAGTACATGAGCTTGTTGTCTAGGATTGCCAGAATTGGACCGAAGACAGGGTCTTGCATAACTTCCTCATACTCATCCTTCAGAACACTCTTCACAATATCCAGAGTCCTACGTCTACACGTATTGTTAATCTTATCAATCTGGATCTCAGCTCCATCTTCTAGAATACGTTTTGGAACCTGGTAAGCCATTCCTATATAACATGAAATCAAAACATCAACTCGTTAGTCATTCTTTTTAAACGAAATCAAAAATTAACAGCAACAAGATATAACCATCTTATTTTCTCGCAAAGATAAGTGGTAAAATATCATTCTCTAAATTCAAATACATAAACATGAAACAATTATACATATACAGTTCCAATTAAATATAAGTTAATCTCTTGGACATACATGTTAAATAACATTCAAATATACATGTTAAATAACATATAAAACTCACAATCAATTCAACCCAAAACTACAATCAAAACCATAAACATAAATCAATTTGCTTTTTAACAATTCAATTACTTCCTAGTACATTCAAATAAACACATTGAAGTTCTTTGGATTTTCAATTCAAATAACAAACTCGATTCCAAACAAGCTATAAAATCATTTTCTTTTACAGGTTAAACAATAAACTTAAATCAATCTCGGTTTCTAGGCCATTCAGTAATTTAGAAATACATGCACATCAAGAAAATGTCGAAAAAATCAAAATCGTAAAGGGGATCTAAAAGCCTAACCTTCAAATTTGGGCAAAGAGGAACAGAGATGAAATCGAACACCAACGGTATTTTTAATGAGCGATGACAGCTTCGTCCGCCTTGTGCTAATGCCAATTTCTCCCTCTGTCGGAGATAACAAGGTCACTTGGGGTTTATACAGAAAATAGGCCGGAGAAAGAACAAAAGGATTGTATTCGACATACCACAGAGGAAGGAAGGAAGAAAAATGGTTTGTCCCCTTACAGTTCGCCGGCGAACGAAAACGGACTGGAGAGACGACAGAGATGTCGAAGTCGGGAATCGCAATGTGTGAGAGCTTCGACGGAGAAGTAAGGAAGAGTTTTAGACTTTTCCTTTTTTTTTTCTTGTCTTTTACCTTTATTCACTCTTTACCTTTATGTACTTTTTACTAATCAGTAATTATTTTTTTACTAATCGTAATTAGAAAGACAAAACTGGGTTTTAGTTATTATTAGTTCTATGTGGACAAAGATTAGGAAAAACATTCCAAGGGGACAAAAGTAGAGATTTTTGTTCCCTTTTCCCAAATTTCCCAAAAAAATTAAGAGACGTCTGCTAAATAAGAGATATAAGAAACACCTCTTAGCTTTTTTAGTTAAAAGTTAAGAGACGTCTCTTATATTCACTAAGAAACTCTCCCTAAAAAACTTCTCTTATATTCGATAAGAAATCCTCCCTAAAAAACTTCCATTAATCATACCCTAAGAATTGAAGCTATAACTCTTATAATTATTATATTAACTAGGCAAGAAACCCGTGCGATGTCGCACGGGAACTCGTTTTGTAAAAAAAACAATACAAATAGAATTATTATAATTTTTGAAGATAACTTTTAAGATTTTATATAAAAGTATACATAAAGATGAATGAAAATATTATACAATTTACGATGAAAATTATGTGTCAATTTTACAATTTCGTAAACATTTTGACAAATTTTTAAAGACAAATGCAATTCCATGCAGTGACATGATGATCTAAACAATAATCTCTCTCTTTTTAGTTTATTTCTTACTGTTATGATTTTCTGGTTTTATTCGGTGTTATTGTGGTTGTCATGTGTTATTTTCCACGACTCTTTATATAGATGATTATATTATTTTTTTGTTGGCTAGATGATTAAAAATTACAATAGTTGACAAGCAACATTTGCAAGGTTAACTAAGAGTTGCAATGGTTAACGCTAAACCTACGATAATTCATTACTAAAAGCTACAATTCTAATAATTGCAATTTTGCAACGCCGAAGAATTGAAGAATGTAATTGTTCAATACTAACAGTTGCAATATTTAATTTAATCAATTGTAACTATTCATTGAGACACTTGCTAGGTTCCACTTAAAAGGTTGCAAACATTCACTTATATCTCTAACAATTTCCCCCTTTTTAAGCATTATTAGAGATTCACTAAATAAACATCACTTATATAAAACTCATGCAAAAATGAAAATATGCATAATAAAAATCTAGGTTGCATGGAAGCTTCGTCATACGTCCGCTTCCCGCTTCGGAATCGGAATCAGAATCGGAAGCTTATGGAAACTCTCGGAATCTTGCTTCCAATGCGCTTCCAAAAATACCTCTTTAACAACACGTTGGAAGCTTACGATTCTGTTTTGGAATCACGCTTCCGTTTTTTTTTTTAAAAATACAATGTCATAAGTAAATAAAAATATAAGAAACATTGTTTTTGTTTTTATATAATAGTGAAATAGAGAATATAAATATACAAATATTAAAACTAAAATTATAAATTATCTTTATGCATTGAGGGTTTATTAGAGATATATCGTATACATATTCAAAAATAATGTGTTAATTATTTACGAAATATTAAAAATAATTAGTATAATAATATTTTAAAACTTAATATATATATATATATATATATATATTTACTGTTTTAGCATGAAATCATTTAAAATTATTATAAATGAATAAATGCTTTATTTTAATTTGGATGTTCTAATTTTTAGTCATTTATAATTTTTATATTTTAATATGTGTATATACACACATATAAATATACGTTTCCCTTACGTTTCCGTTTCCTAATTTTTTTTAAAAATCTCGCTTCTACGCTTCCATACGATTCCGATTCCGCTTCCGCGAATCCGCTTCCGTTTCCGCGAATCTACTTCCGTTTCCATGTAACATAGATAAAAACACATTTGTTCTTGGTTTAAATTTTGGGCGGTTTCTAAAGTTCTTTGCTTCTGTCCGAACCTAAACTACACTAAAAATCTTCTTCTTCCTTCGTCCTCCGCTTTTTGATTTGGTGCCACCACTCACTCTCTCTGTCTCTCAGTTCTCTTTCACCTCACGCAAATTTCTCATTGAATATCTCCGATCCACCTGAGTTTTTTCTTGGCTAGTGGTCCCCTATCTACACATACTTTCTTCTCGTGAGAAACAATGAAAAGGGGGAAAGTGTGTGTTTCGTTTAGTTTCACACTTTAGATGATCCATTTGGTTAGCAAAAGTTGTTGACTCTCCGAGAGGTTCTTACGCTTAGATCTGAGACTCTTGTTTTGTTCTCTTCCAAGAACTTGAAATCTGTAACAATTCTTTCAAGAAATTGATATTTATCCTCCAAATCCACAATTCCATACCATACTGTTTTGAGCTTGCTAAGAATTTGAGTATAGAGTATCAAAGTGTGTTCAGCCATTTTCTGGACTCAAATTTGTTTTTCCTCGGTAGAATATGAATCTTGTTACTCTCTCTATTGACTTGTCTACTGAATTTCAGTCTATATATAATCTTTGTTTTCCCCCATATTATGTCTTAATTCTTGCAAATTGTTCAGCCTAAAAGTGGATGAGGAATCATCTAAGATTTGGCACTAGTACTACTACTGAATGAAAGTGATTATATCGCCATGGTGAGGCAACAAAGAGCCTCAAGGTTCATGAGGATAGATATCCTTCTAATGAAACCTCCCAGCATCATCGAGGCAAGTATGAGTTAGTGAAGCGTGATATGTTGGATCCACCAAGCTATATACGGAGAAGAAGTGAAGATATCAGTGGAAAGGCTACACCAAAAACAGAGTAAACCATATTTATATGATGATCCTTATGAATATGACTAAAAACAGAAAAAGAGTTTTACTCTAACTTGAGAGAGAAACAATAACTTTTTTTATCTGAGAAAAATATGATGTGTTCACAAAACAATGACGACCATGGCTTTATATATACATGAAACAACACTAATGAAATAGTGTAAAAGGTAAGAGACATATCCCTTCTCTTTTGTAACCCTTAGTATACTAACTACCCTTTTTTGCACTCTTTAACATAATAACTGCCCTTTTATACATACAATATAAACTAAACTGTGTGACTCTTGATATGGAGACACAACTATTCAACCAACAGACACAATTTTTCACACTTCTAATAATATATATTATTGTTACTAATCGTCTCTAAACGTTGCAAGGCCAAGATGTATGTTGCATGCAACATGATAAAGATCATGCCAGGATTTCACAGAACAATACGATGCTTCCAGGAAACGGCGAGACTGTTGGTTTATGGACCAAAATATAATATATGATGAAAATACACATCTAAACATTTTTTACAACCATTTAAAATAGTTTTATACTGAAAAAACACAACCCTTCACATTAATTGAGATTTTAAATATATTTTTAAGAAGAAAAGACAAATAAAGACACAACCTCTCATTATTAATCTTAGACATTTAAATAATTTCTATTATTAATGCAATTTTTAAAATGAAAAGACACATCCCTTAGAATTAATGAGGATTCCTATTATTAATTTAAATTTTAAACAGTAAAAGAAATACCAATTAGATGATGACAGAAGCTAGAGCAGTGTTCTAAAAAACCATGTTAGTGTTCTCCCTAAAAGCTGCTCTCTCTCGACTTACTACTTCTCTCTTACTTTTCTAATTTACTTCATTATTAAATTGCTGAGAGACACACATATAAGTCACTGTTGTAACAAACTACTGCAGGTAGATTGCCCCGCCTTTCCCGATAACACAACTGATCTGGTCTGAAGGCACAAGCATCCTTACAGTAACCGTTTGTTTCTCGCCAAGATCATCATCATCATTTTCATTAACCTCTGCTACGATCATGTCATGAACCTTAAAATGTTAGTGCAAAGATGACACCATAATAATACTACAGAAGGTAAACCGAGAGCTAAAACAATACAAGCAATTACTATGCTTTATAAGAATCTCCTTTAAACAATCTATTACAAGATCTGTTTAATTCAACTTTTACACGTCTAGTATTAACATCCTAACACACGCTACTGAAAGATTCCTAAGCTACCCGCTTATGTCTCTTCTCCGTCAAGTATTTCAGCCACTGCTTCAACACGACCCAAGAACACTTCCAAGAGCTTCTCTCTTTTTATAAGATCAGCATCTGTATCTCTGCAACTCTACAGACGACCACATAGCTATCTTATATTATTTTCCACGTTTCGAAATCCTAGTCTCCAATGCAACATAGATATGGACATCTTTCATAACATAAGTTCAACTTTCTTTTTCTTGGAATAGCACTTATTACTTTTCCTTAAGTCATAAACTTGTTCCTCAAATTTATTCATCTTTCCTTTTCTCCAGGATACACGTTTGCTCTACAAGTCTCTAGCTCAGCACCTTGACTCCACATGGTCTTCACCACTTAGCACGTCGCCTACCTTAGCGACTACCTCAGCATCTACATCGACGACTTCTTCAGGGTAGACATCTTACATCTTCAGAAAAGAGCATCCAAAGCAGGACAAACAAGCTCTCCATCGTCTCCAAAGCGATTCAACGCATCACTAGTAGAATATATGGTAACAACACGCTCCTCACAACCTGGCAAAGCTCCGTTGATCCTCATGTTTGACTTCGTCTCGGACCTTATCTGCTTCGCGATCTCACCGCCCTTGCCGATAATGCTCCCTGTTTTCTTAACAGGGCACAAGTACTAACTAAGTTTTAATAGAAAGTCTAAACTATTAACACTGAAATTATCCAATAATAGTACTGAAGAACACATCAATGTATATATGAGGTAAGAATATTATTATTTTTAATTAAAATCATTGTTTATATCTAATAAATACATTTTACATGTTTAATAAAATTGAAAAAATAAAATATTGTAATTAATATGATATTAATAGTTTTCACTTTTTAATGAAGAGAGTCATAATTGTAATAATTGAGTTGATACTTTTTATTACCATCACAAACTGGAGCACACTTGTACAACTATGTTTAATAGTATTTAATGCAATTACTGGTATTTTGTTTCCACAAAAGCTAAGAATAATGTTTATTTATAGTATACTACTTCTGGTCAAACTGGTTTGTTTTTTTCTTATTAAATATCATTTCTAAAATGGCAAAAATATTTTGTACAGTCTAATTAGATTATTTTACACAATATTTAGTTATGTTAATTAAACAATGTGTGCAGTAGTTAAAATATATATCTTACACTTTAATCATCTTTTTACATTTTGAATAGTTAAAGTGTGACACTAAATTATATGATTGAACAAAATTAGTAATATTTACTTATTTAAAGTATAACCTTCAAGGTAGAAAAATATAAAACATAGTGAAATTTTTGGTTGTTTAAAAACAAAAAGATATGATTTAAATAAAATGTAAAAAGTTTTTTAAAAGAAAATATATAATAAATTTTCTAAAGTGATTTAAAATTATAATTAACAAAATGTTCTAGACCAAAATTTTAAAACTATAATTGTTTTAAGAAAATTGATCTTATACTTCAATATCATGAAAACGAAGTGAATTTTAATACGATTTAATAATTTAAACAAATTTTTTTTTCCGGGATCATAAGTTTAAATAAGTAAAATTAAATATTTATAAAAATGAAATAATATTATCGCATTTTCTTATATACTTACAATAGCTAATTAATTATGGTCAATATTACAATGGATAAGTTTGAACAGTAATTTCAATATCTAAAACTAACTTTTAATAATTAATCACTGAACGGTTACATAGTCGAAACGTATCAAAAAATTAATTAATATAGACTTTTTTAGGAAAAGGAGAAATGGACTATGGCTATATATATTGAGATATTGCAAGACATACTTTTAATCATTAAAGAGCAGAGCAACAGAGAAAGAGAGAGAGAGAGATAGGATTGTTTGAGGTGTGTATTTGTATACTTATAAATATAATTTGTATAAGGCTTCTTCTTCTTCGGCCTCAAACATTATCATCCTCTCTACTTGGTTTCTTCTTTGTCCCTGAACTTCAGCTATTTACTGACCTTTTCTTCTTGGTTTCTTTCTTTGCATCTCAAGACTATATAGTAGACTAGTAGTACAATAGAAAACAATTTACTATATGTCTTCTTTCAAAAACTTACAAACGAAATCTAACTCTTTGGATTCATATTTGTTCTACTCGAAAATGTTTTCTTGTGGCTTTTTTTTTCTTCCTTTTCATGTAGTCAATCTTTGTGGCTTGTTCCTGTTCTTCTACATATTTGTTTTCGTTTTATTCTGAATCATATTTCAATTCTACTCTTTTTTCTTATACAAATTATTTTATTAATGGATTTTTGTAGAATAAGCAAAGCAAACCCTGAGAAGATGTCTTCATCGTACAACAACACAATTTCATCATCCTCCACTCAGTCTTTCCCCCTCTTAGCCATCGGAGCAAACAACTTTAACCGTGAAGAGACAACGATGACAATGAATCAACAACGCAACTCCGTTTCTCCACCACCCAGGAGACTAAGAAACAAACCAGGAAACCCAAGTAAGTACCTCTTATTAACATATGTTGTTATAAATGAAGTGTTCCAAATAATCTTTAACTTAATTTATTTTTTCGTAGTTATTCTAAATAATATAAGTCTTAGTATTATCATCATTTGATTAGATAATAAATTATATTGTTGGATTTTATTCTGCTCTAGTCAACATTTTTGTTTACAAGAAATTAGTATATTCGATTACTTATAAATCTCTTGACTAATGGGTTTTTTTGTGGTGATTCATTAGGTCCAGATGCTGAAGTGATAGCCTTGACTCCAGAGGAGATCATGGCGACGAACAGGTTTCTCTGTGAAGTATGCAATAAAGGATTTCAAAGAGAGCAGAATCTCCAGCTTCACAGGAGAGGACACAACCTTCCATATATCCTGAAACAAAAGTCTGACGAAGAAGTAAGGAGAAAGGTGTATGTTTGTCCTGAGCCCACGTGCGTCTACCATGATCCGTCACGTGCTCTCGGAGACCTCACAGGAATCAAGAAGCATTATTGCCGGAAGCATGGTCAAAAGAAGTTTAAATGTGAGAAATGCTCAAAGTGGTACGCTGTTGAGTCTGATTGTAAAGCCCACACTAAGATTTGTGGTACCAAAGAGTATCATTGTGTGTGTGATACCATCTTCACGAGGTAAACTCTAAATATCGTATATCTTGGTTACATTCAATATTTTTTTTTTCTATCGATATTTTTGTTCATAGTTTGAATCATATTGAATAAGATTCGGTTTTACTACAGTGTGATAAAAACATTAAAAACGTATTGGTTAACCCATACATGTTAATATGTTATAGTCTATATCCAATTATCCATTAACATTGTTATTCCAGTTTCAAATATTTTTTTACCGTGAATTGATAATATTGAGCTTATCTTAATTAAATATTTGTTTTTTGTGGTGTTATTGCAGAAAAGACAGTTACGACATGCATAGGGCATTCTGTGAGGCATTATTAGAAGATCCAGTAATAAACCCTGCCGTGAGATTTACGAAAATGGCAGCAGCCGCTGCTGGAAGTGGTGGCAGACATGGAATTTATGGCGGTGCTTCTTCTGCTCTCACTCACAACCAGTTTGGTAACAACTCAAACACTGGTTTTGCCCCTCTAGATGCAGGTTACAATCCGAATCATTCATCATCGTCCCAAATGTTCAAAGACTTTGTTCCTCAGTCCACAAACCCTAACCATGGTCCTACTAACTTCCCCATGCAATACCCTTCGAACCAAGAACTGTTGGCACGGAACAACCAGAATCTCATGAACCAGCACAGTCTGATCAACAGGAACAACAACAACAACAACTTGTTCAATCCCGGATACTTTCAAGACAATACCAAGAACCTCTCTGCTCAGACAGGTGTTCCTTCTCTTTTCAACAATGCTGACAACAATGTTCCTTCTGCTCTACTTGGAGGGTCAAGTGTGGCCGCTAATAACTTTGGAGGCATTAGTAATGGAAACTTTCAAGGTCAAATGAACGCTCTAGCTGCGACAAGTGATCATCAAGGCCGGCCCGGTAGCAGCATTTTCAACCATCGTTTCGGAAACAACCTTAGCATGGGAGGCACTGCTAGGCAGACTTTGGACTTTCTTGGCGTTAATGGTCATGGTGGTCGTGGTGGACCTCCTTTGGACGTTGACATGAAATTTCCAGATCCAAATAATCCATTCGGAAATGTTTGAGAAGATCGTACACCTCCTATTATCTTGCTGGATTCCTTGGAGATTTTATTTTTCAGCCTATTTAACTATCGATAAGTAAAGTTAAAAAAAAGTTCTATAAGTATTTCTTTAAGTTGTTTTTAATGATGTAATGGGAATCTCGAACCAGAGTTCCTTTGGGAAAATTTGGTTTCTTCAACCTGTTAAGTCAATTCCGGTTAATTATATATTTTTATTAGAAAGTAACTATAATATTTGGTCTTCTTAAGATATGAATTTTAATATAACTCCATTACTGCAACATTATATACATATATAATATTTTAGCATACTCAGTCGTATGTATCATGTAAATTAGTTTAAACATAGCAGAAATAAACTATGTACATTATTGAAACGTAAAAAAAATCGAGCATAACAAATGAATAAATTTTTGAATTATATATTAACTGTAGAAAGTCAAAAATATTAACTGTAATTTAATCCAATAAAAGTATTGAAGAACACATGTATGCAAATGTAAGATGAAGAATATATTTGGTATAATAAAAATCATTATTTATATCCAATATATACATATTTACATGTTAAATAAGATTATAAAATTTATTAATAGTTTAATTTTCTAATATAAATAAAGTATTGTAATCAATAGGATATTAGTAGTTTTCACTTTTTAATAAAAGAGTCATAAATAGTAATAATTGAGCTGATACTTTTAATTACCATCACAAACTGGAGCACACTTGTACAACTAAGTTTAATTGTATTCAGTGTAATTATTGGTGTTTTTTTAACAAAGTCAAGAACTATTTTTATTTATAATATAATATTTGTTGGTCACACTAGTTTGGTGTTTTTTTTTATCTTATTATACATTATTTCTAAATGCCAAAGATTTTGTACAGTTTAATTAGATTATTTTAAACAAAATCTAGTTATGCCAATTAAACAATTTGTCCAATGTTTAAAATATATATCGCACACTTTTAATCATCTTTAACAAATTATATCAAATCAAACATTGTGAATAGTTAAAGTGTGGTACTAAATCATATAGTTGAACAAAATTAGTAATATTTCCTTATTCAAAGTATAACCTTCAAAGTAGAAAAAATATATAAAATAGTGAATGTTTTGGTGGTTTAAAAATAAAGAGATACAATTTAAATGAAGTGAAATTGAGTTTCTTTTTTAATTTATACAAGAAACTTATTTTAAATGGTTTAGAAGTTATACTTAACCAAATATTTTAAACCAAAATATATAAAACTATGATTTTTTAAAAAATTGATCTTATACAAAATGAAAATGAATTGAAATTTAAATATGATTTTAGAATAATTTAAACAAAGATATTTATTATTTTTAATTTTATGACAAAAAAGTTAAATACGTAAATTTCAGATAATTTTAAGAATAAAATAACATTATTTTACTAATGTGATATACTTACAATATGTAATTAATAATGGTCAAAATTACCTTGTATAAGTTTGAACAGTTATTTCAATATCTAAACTAATTTTTAACATTTAATGACATAACGGTTACAGAGTCAAAACGTATCAAAAATTTAATTATTATATTAAAAAGTCTTTTAGGAAAAGGAAAATGGACTATGGCTATATATATGAGATATTATAATGCTCACTTCAAATTATTAAAGAGCAGAGCAACAGAGAAAGAGAGAGATAGAATTGTTTGAGGTGTGTATTTGTATAATTTTCCTAGGCTTCTTCTTCTTCACCTTCAAACATTATCGTCATCATCTACTTGGTTTCTTTCTTTGTCTCTGAACTTTAGCTAATTACTGACTTTTTCTTCTTGGTTTCTTTCTTTGCATCTCAAGATTATATGTAGTACAATAAAACAACTTATTATATGTCTTCTTTCAAAAAGTTACGAATGAAATCTAACTCTTTGGATTTATATTTGTTCAACTCGTAAATGTCTTCTAGTGTTTTTTCTTTTCTTTTCATGTCGTCAATCTCTGTAGCTTGTTCCTTTTCTTCTAAATATTTTCTTTCGTTTTATTCTGAATCATATTTCTTTCTACCTTTTTTTTCTTATACAAATTATTCATTTTACTAATGGATCTTTGAAGAATAAGCAAAAGCAAACCCTGTGAAGATGTCTTCATCGTACAACAACTCAATTCCATCATCTTCCGCTCCGTCTTTCCCCCTCTTAGCCACCGGAGCAAACAACTTTAACCGAAAAGGGACGGCAATGACAATGAATCAACGACCCAACTCTGTTTCTCCACCACACAGGAGACTAAGAAACAAACCAGGAAACCCAAGTAAGTACCTCTTATTAGCATATGTTGTTATAAATGAAGTGTTCCAAATAACCTTTAACTCTTATTAATTGGCATAATATGTTATAAATAAGTGTTCCAAATAACCTTTAATTTAATTCATTTTTCATAGTTATTCTAGATAACATAAGTATTAATATTATCATCATTTGACCAGAATAAAAATTATGTTGTTGGATTTTATTCTGCACTATTCAACACTTTTTTACAAGAAAATTAGTATATTCAATTACTTATGTATCTCTTGGCTAATTGGTTTTGTTGTGGTTTTTTATTAGGTCCAGATGCTGAAGTGATAGCCTTGACTCCGGAGGAGATAATGGCGACGAACAGGTTTCTCTGTGAAGTATGCAAAAAAGGATTTCAAAGAGAGCAGAATCTCCAGCTTCACAGGAGAGGACACAACCTTCCATATATCCTGAAACAAAAGTCTGACAAAGAAGTAAGGAGAAAGGTGTATGTTTGTCCTGAGCCCACGTGCGTCTACCATGATCCATCACGTGCTCTCGGAGACCTAACAGGAATCAAGAAGCATTATTGCCGGAAGCACGGTCAAAAGAAGTTTAAATGCGAGAAATGCTCAAAGTGGTACGCTGTTGAATCTGATTGTAAAGCCCACACTAAGATTTGTGGTACCAAAGAGTATCATTGTGTATGTGATACCATCTTCACTAGGTAAACTCTAAATATTGTATATCTTGGTTACATTCCATAATTTTTTTCTATCGATATTTTTGTTTATATTTTAAATCATATTGAATAAGATTCGGTTATACTACAGTGTGATAAAAACATTAAAACGTGCTGGTTAACCCATACATGTTAATAGGTTATAGTCTATATCCAATTATCCATTATTATTTGTTATTCCAAATCCAAATATTTTTTACAGTGAACTGATAATATTGAGCTTACCTTAATTACATATATGTTTTTGGGGTGTTATTGCAGAAAAGACAGTTATGACACGCATAGGGCATTCTGTGAGGCCTTATTAGAAGAAGAGCCAGAAAGAAACCCTACCTTGACCTTCACGAAATTGGCAGCAGCCGTTGGTGGAAGTGGCAGACATGGAATTTACGGTGGTGCTTCCTCTGCTCTCACTCACAACCAGTTTCGTGACAACTCAAACACTGGTTTTGCCCCTCTAGCTGCTGGTTACAATTTGAACCGCTCATCGTCCCAAATGTTCAAAGACTTTGTTCCTCACTCCACAAACCCTAACCATGGTCCTACTAATTTCCCCATGCAATACCCTTCGAACCAAGAACTTTTGGCACGGAACGACCAGAATCTCATGAACCAGCACGGTCTGAACAACAGCAACAACAACTCCAGAAACTTGTTCAATCCCAGATACTTTCGAGACAACACTAAGAACCTCTCTGATCAGACAGGTGTTCCTTCCCTTTTCAACAATGCTGACAACAACGTTCCTTCTGCTCTGCTTGGAGGGTCAAGTGTGGCCCCTAATAACTTTGGAGGCATTGGTAATGTAAACTTTCAAGGTCAAATGAACGCTCTAGCTGCGACAAGTGATCACCAAGGCCGGCCCTGTAGCAGCATTTTCAACAATCGTTTCGGAAACAATCTAAGCATGGGAGGCACTGCTAAGCAGACTTTCGACTTTCTTGGCGTTGATGGTCGTGGTGGACCTCCTTTGGACGTTGACATGGAGTTTCCAGATCCAAATAATCCATTCGGAAATGCTTGAGAAGATAATACACCTCCTATAATCTTGCTGGGTTCCTTGGAGATTTAATCTTTAAGCCTATTTAACTATCTATAAGTAAATTTTTTTAAAAAAACTATCTATAAGTTGTTTTTAATGATGTAATGGGTATCTCGAACCAGAGTTCCTTTGGTAAAATTTGGTTTCTTCAACCTGTTGAGTCAATTCCCATCAATTATATATTTTTATTGGAAAGTTACTATAACATTTGGTCTTCTTAAGATATGAATTTAAATATAATTCCATGACTGCAACATTATATACATATATAATATTTTAGCATATTCAGTCATATGTATCATGTGAATTAGTTTAAACTTAGCAGAAAAAAACTATGTACAGTATTGAAAGAAAAAAAAAATCGCGCATAACAAATGAATAAATTTATGAATCATATATTAACTATAGAAAGTCAAAAAAAAAATTAACTGTAATTTAATCCAATAATAGTACTGAAGAACACATGTATGCATATGTAAGATGAAGAATATATTTGTTATAATGAAAATCATTATTTATATCCAATATATACATTATTACGTGTTAAATAAGATTATAAAATTTAATAATACTTTAATTTTCTAATATAAATAAAGTATTGTAATCAATATGATATTAATAGTTTTCACTTTTTAATGAAAAGAGTCTTAAATAGTAATAATTGAGTATATACTTTTAATTACCATCACAAACTGGAGCACACTTGTACAACTAAGTTTAATTGTACTAGAGATTTTTCCGGGTTACGCCCGGTTTTTTCATCTATTTTTAATTTTTTTAAATTTAATTTAGTTTATTATAGAATCTGTATTTGAATATATATTTTACACTTACTCTGATTATGCTATATAAATTATTAGAAAAATTTATAATTCTTTTTGTCCTGTTTTTGGTGACTACAATTTTAAAATTCAATTTTTCTTTAATATCAAAAGATATATAAGTTGGTAGAAAAATTGAATATAAATAATTTTAGTTAAAAATTCAACTATTTTATTATCTTGTTTATCTGAATTTTATAAAAATATGGCTAAATTAACATACAATTCAAACATTTTTAACTTATTATTTGGTGATAACAAAATCTATATGAATTCTCTCTTAAGTGCTAAAGCAGTGGTGTAATGAAGAACAATTGAAATCTAAAAGTGATGTGAATTAAAAGAATCCTGAAATTATGTAAAAAACTTGTTTTCATGAAGCAAAATAAAATATTAAAAATATAATAATATTCTCGAAGAGCTATTTGTATGTTTTCCCTAAGAAAATCAAAAAAAATGTAGTTGTGTTTTAAAAAAAAAATTAACTGTAATTTAATCCAATAATAGTACTGAAGAACACATGTATGCATATGTAAGATGAAGAATATATTTGTTATAATGAAAATCATTATTTATATCCAATATATACATTATTACGTGTTAAATAAGATTATAAAATTTAATAATACTTTAATTTTCTAATATAAATAAAGTATTGTTATCAATATGATATTAATAGTTTTCACTTTTTAATGAAAAGAGTCTTAAATAGTAATAATTGAGTATATACTTTTAATTACCATCACAAACTGGAGCACACTTGTACAACTAAGTTTAATTGTGTTCAGTGTAATTATTGGTGTTTTGTTTTAACAAAGTCGAGAACTATATTTATTTATAATATGCTATGTTTGGTCACACTGGTTTGATGGTTTTTTCTTATTAAACATCATTTCTAAATGCCAAAGATTTTGTACAGTTTAATTAGATTATTTTAAACAAAATTTAGTTATGCCAATTAAACAAATTGTGCAGTATTTAAAATATATATAACTCACACTTTTAATCATCTTTAACAAAGTATATCAAATCAAACATTGTGAATAGTTAAAGTGTGATACTTAATCATATGATTGAACAAAATTAGCAATATTTTCTTATTTAAAGTATAACCTTCAAAGTAGAAAAATATATAAAACTATGATTTTATAAAAATATGGCTAAATTAACATACAATTCAAACATTTTTAACTTATTATTTGGTGATAACAAAATCTATATGAATTCTCTCTTAAGTGCTAAAGCAGTGGTGTAATGAAGAACAATTGAAATCTAAAAGTGATGTGAATTAAAAGAATCCTGAAATTATGTAAAAACTTGTTTTCATGAAGCAAAATAAAATATTAAAAATATAATAATATTCTCGAAGAGCTATTTGTATGTTTTCCTAAGAAAATCAAAAAATGTAGTTGTGTTTTAAAAAAAAAATTAATACAATAAAGTTATTTTAAATGGTTTAGAAGTTATACTTAACCAAATATATTAGACCAAAATATATAAAACTATGATTTTATAAAAATGATCTTATACTTCAATATGAAAACAAAGTGAATTTTAATAATGATTTAATAATTTAAACAAATTTTTTTCCGATCATAAGTTTAAATAAGTAAAATTAAATATTTATAAAAATGAAATAATATTATCGCATTATCTTATATACTTACAATAGCTAATTAATTATGGTCAATATTACAATGGATAAGTTTGAACAGTAATTTCAATATCTAAAACTAACTTTTAATAATTAATCACTGAACGGTTACACAAATCGAAACGTATCAAAAATTAATTAATATAGACTTTTTAGGAAAAGGAGAAATGGACTATGGCTATATATATATTGAGATATTGCAAGACTTACTTTTAATCATTAAAGAGCAGAGCAACAGAGAAAGAGAGAGAGAGAGAGAGAAATAGGATTGTTTGAGGTGTGTATTTGTATACTTATAAATATAATTTGTATAAGGCTTCTTCTTCTTCGGCCTCAAATATTATCATCATCTCTACTTGGTTTCTTCTTTGTCCCTGAACTTCAGCTATTTACTGACCTTTTCTTCTTGGTTTCTTTCTTTGCATCTCAAGACTATATAGTAGACTAGTAGTACAATAGAAAACAATTTACTATATGTCTTCTTTCAAAAACTTACAAACGAAATCTAACTCTTTGGATTTATATTTGTTCTACTCGAAAATGTTTTCTAGTGGCTTTTTTTTCTTTTTCATGTTGTCAATCTCTGTGGCTTGTTCCTGTTCTTCTACATATTTGTTTTCGTTTTATTCTGAATCATATTTCAATTCTACTCTTTTTCTTATACAAATTATTCATTTTATTAATGGATTTTTGTAGAATAAGCAAAGCAAACCCTGAGAAGATGTCTTCATCGTACAACAACACAATTTCATCATCCTCCACTCAGTCTTTCCCCCTCTTAGCTATCGCAGCAAACAACTTTAACCGTGAAGAGACAGTGATGACAATGAATCAACAACGCAACTCCGTTTCTCCACCACCCAGGAGACTAAGAAACAAACCAGGAAACCCAAGTAAGTACCTCTTATTAACATATGGTGTTATAAATGAAGTGTTCCAAATAATCCTCAACTTAATTTATTTTTTCGTAGTTATTCTAAATAATATAAGTCTTAGTATTATCATCATTTGACCAGATAATAAATTATATTGTTGGATTTTATTCTGCTCTAGTCAACATTTTTCTACAAGAAAATTAGTATATTCAGTTACTTATAAATCTCTTGACTAATGGGTTTTGTTATGGTGATTCATTAGGTCCAGATGCTGAAGTGATAGCCTTGACTCCAGAGGAGATCATGGCGACGAACAGGTTTCTCTGTGAAGTATGCAAGAAAGGATTTCAAAGAGAGCAGAATCTCCAGCTTCACAGGAGAGGACACAACCTTCCATATATCCTGAAACAAAAGTCTGACGAAGAAGTAAGGAGAAAGGTGTATGTTTGTCCTGAGCCCACGTGCGTCTACCATGATCCTTCACGTGCTCTCGGAGACCTCACAGGAATCAAGAAGCATTATTGCCGGAAGCACGGTCAAAAGAAGTTTAAATGCGAGAAATGCTCAAAGTGGTACGCTGTTGAGTCTGATTGTAAAGCCCACACTAAGATTTGTGGTACCAAAGAGTATCATTGTGTATGTGATACCATCTTCACGAGGTAAACTCTAAATATCGTATATCTTGGTTACATTCAATAATTTTTTTTTCTATCGATATTTTTGTTCATATTTTGAATCATATTGAATAAGATTCGGTTATACTACAGTGTGATAAAAACATTAAAAGCGTATTGGTTAACCCATACATGTTAATATGTTATAGTCTATATCCAATTATCCATTAACATTTTTTATTCCAGTTTCAAATATGTTTTACCGTGAATTGATAATATTGAGCTTTTCTTAATTAAATATTTGTTTTTTGCGGTGTTATTGCAGAAAAGACAGTTACGACATGCATAGGGCATTCTGTGAGGCATTAATAGAAGATCCAGTAATAAACCCTGCCGTGAGATTTACGGAAATGGCAGCAGCCGCTGCTGGAAGTGGTGGCAGACATGGAATTTATGGCGGTGCTTCTTCTGCTCTCACTCACAACCAGTTTGGTAACAACTCAAACACTGGTTTTGCCCCTCTAGATGCAGGTTACAATCCGAATCATTCATCATCGTCCCAAATGTTCAAAGACTTTGTTCCTCAGTCCACAAACCCTAACCATGGTCCTACTAACTTCCCCATGCAATACCCTTCGAACCAAGAACTGTTGGCACGGAACAACCAGAATCTCATGAACCAGCACAGTCTGATCAACAGGAACAACAACAACAACAACTTGTTCAATCCCGGATACTTTCAAGACAATACCAAGAACCTCTCTGCTCAGACAGGTGTTCCTTCTCTTTCAACAATGCTGACAACAATGTTCCTTCTGCTCTACTTGGAGGGTCAAGTGTGGCCGCTAATAACTTTGGAGGCATTAGTAATGGAAACTTTCAAGGTCAAATGAACGCTCTAGCTGCGACAAGTGATCATCAAGGCCGGCCCGGTAGCAGCATTTTCAACCATCGTTTCGGAAACAACCTTAGCATGGGAGGCACTGCTAGGCAGACTTTGGACTTTCTTGGCGTTAATGGTCATGGTGGTCGTGGTGGACCTCCTTTGGACGTTGACATGAAATTTCCAGATCCAAATAATCCATTCGGAAATGTTTGAGAAGATCGTACACCTCCTATTATCTTGCTGGATTCCTTGGAGATTTTATTTTTCAGCCTATTTAACTATCGATAAGTAAAGTTAAAAAGTTCTATAAGTATTTCTTTAAGTTGTTTTTAATGATGTAATGGGAATCTCGAACCAGAGTTCCTTTGGGAAAATTTGGTTTCTTCAACCTGTTAAGTCAATTCCGGTTAATTATATATTTTTATTAGAAAGTAACTATAATATTTGGTCTTCTTAAGATATGAATTTTAATATAACTCCATTACTGCAACATTATATACATATATAATATTTTAGCATACTCAGTCGTATGTATCATGTAAATTAGTTTAAACATAGCAGAAATAAACTATGTACATTATTGAAACGAAAAAATCGAAAGCATAACAAATGAATAAATTTTGAATTATATATTAACTGTAGAAAGTCAAAAATATTAACTGTAATTTAATCCAATAAAAGTATTGAAGAACACATGTATGCAAATGTAAGATGAAGAATATATTTGGTATAATAAAATCATTATTTATATCCAATATATACATATTTACATGTTAAATAAGATTATAAAATTTATTAATAGTTTAATTTTCTAATATAAATAAAGTATTGTAATCAATAGGATATTAGTAGTTTTCACTTTTTAATAAAAAGAGTCATAAATAGTAATAATTGAGCTGATACTTTTAATTACCATCACAAACTGGAGCACACTTGTACAACTAAGTTTAATTGTATTCAGTGTAATTATTGGTGTTTTTTTAACAAAGTCAAGAACTATTTTTATTTATAATATAATATTTGTTGGTCACACTAGTTTGGTGTTTTTTTTTATCTTATTATACATTATTTCTAAATGCCAAAGATTTTGTACAGTTTAATTAGATTATTTTAAACAAAATCTAGTTATGCCAATTAAACAATTTGTCCAATGTTTAAAATATATATCGCACACTTTTAATCATCTTTAACAAATTATATCAAATCAAACATTGTGAATAGTTAAAGTGTGGTACTAAATCATATAGTTGAACAAAATTAGTAATATTTCCTTATTCAAAGTATAACCTTCAAAGTAGAAAAATATATAAAATAGTGAATGTTTTGGTGGTTTAAAAATAAAGAGATACAATTTAAATGAAGTGAAATTGAGTTTCTTTTTAATTTATACAAGAAACTTATTTTAAATGGTTTAGAAGTTATACTTAACCAAATATTTTAAACCAAAATATATAAAACTATGATTTTTTTTAAAAATGATCTTATACAAAATGAAAATGAATTGAAATTTAAATATGATTTTAGAATAATTTAAACAAAGATATTTATTATTTTTAATTTTATGACAAAAAGTTAAATAATAAATTTCAGATAATTTTAAGAATAAAATAACATTATTTTACTAATGTGATATACTTACAATATGTAATTAATAATGGTCAAAATTACCTTGTATAAGTTTGAACAGTTATTTCAATATCTAAACTAATTTTTAACATTTAATGACATAACGGTTACAGAGTCAAAACGTATCAAAAATTTAATTATTATATTAAAAAGTCTTTTTAGGAAAAGGGAAAATGGACTATGGCTATATATATGAGATATTATAATGCTCACTTCAAATTATTAAAGAGCAGAGCAACAGAGAAAGAGAGAGATAGAATTGTTTGAGGTGTGTATTTGTATAATTTTCCTAGGCTTCTTCTTCTTCACCTTCAAACATTATCGTCATCATCTACTTGGTTTCTTTCTTTGTCTCTGAACTTTAGCTAATTACTGACTTTTTCTTCTTGGTTTCTTTCTTTGCATCTCAAGATTATATGTAGTACAATAAAACAACTTATTATATGTCTTCTTTCAAAAAGTTACGAATGAAATCTAACTCTTTGGATTTATATTTGTTCAACTCGTAAATGTCTTCTAGCGTTTTTCTTTTCTTTTCATGTCGTCAATCTCTGTAGCTTGTTCCTTTTCTTCTAAATATTTGCTTTCGTTTTATTCTGAATCATATTTCTTTCTACCTTTTTTTTCTTATACAAATTATTCATTTTACTAATGGATCTTTGTAGAATAAGCAAAAGCAGACCCTGTGAAGATGTCTTCATCGTACAATAACTCAATTCCATCATCTTCCGCTCAGTCTTTCCCCCTCTTAGCCACCGGAGCAAACAACTTTAACCGTGAAGGGAAGGCAATGACAATGAATCAACGACCCAATTCTGTTTCTCCATCACACAGGAGAATAAGAAACAAACCAGGAAACCCAAGTAATTACCTCTTATTAGCATATGTTGTTATAAATGACGTGTTCCAAATAACCTCTAACTCTTATTAATTGGCATAATATGTTATAAATAAGTGTTCCAAATAACCTTTAATTTAATTCATTTTTCATATTTATTCTAGATAATATAAGTATTAATATTATCATCATTTGACCAGAATAAAAATTATATTGTTGGATTTTATTCGGCGCTATTCAATACATTTTTACAAGAAAATTAGAATATTCAATTACTTATGTATCTCTTGGCTAATTGGTTTTGTTGTGGTTTTTTTATTAGGTCCAGATGCTGAAGTGATAGCCTTGACTCCGGAGGAGATAATGGCGACGAACAGGTTTCTCTGTGAAGTATGCAAAAAAGGATTTCAAAGAGAGCAGAATCTCCAGCTTCACAGGAGAGGACACAACCTTCCATATATCCTGAAACAAAAGTCTGACGAAGAAGTAAGGAGAAAGGTGTATGTTTGTCCTGAGCCCACGTGTGTCTACCATGATCCGTCACGTGCTCTCGGAGACCTAACAGGAATCAAGAAGCATTATTGCCGGAAGCACGGTCAAAAGAAGTTTAAATGCGAGAAATGCTCAAAGTGGTACGCTGTTGAATCTGATTGTAAAGCCCACACTAAGATTTGTGGTACCAAAGAGTATCATTGTGTATGTGATACCATCTTCACTAGGTAAACTCTAAATATTGTATATCTTGGTTACATTCCATAATTTTTTTTCTATTGATATTTTTGTTCATATTTCCAATCATATTGAATAAGATTCGGTTATACTACAGTGTGATAAAAAACATTAAAACGTGCTGGTTAACCCATACATGTTAATAGGTTATAGTCTATATCCAATTACCCATTAATATTTGTTATTCCAAATCCAAATATTTTTTACAGTGAACTGATAATATTGAGCTTATCTTAATTACATATATGTTTTTGGGGTGTTATTGCAGAAAAGACAGTTACGACACGCATAGGGCATTCTGTGAGGCCTTAGTAGAAGAAGAGCCAGAAAGAAACCCTACCTTGACCTTCACGAATTTGGCAGCAGCCGATGGTGGAAGTGGCAGACATGGAATTTACGGTGGTGCTTCCACTGCTCTCACTCACAACCAGTTTTGTGACAACTTAAACACTGGTTATGCCCCTCTAGCTGCTGGTTATAATTTGAACCGCTCATCGTCCCAAATGTTCAAAGACTTTGTTCCTCACTCCACAAACCCTAACCATGGTACTACTAATTTCCCCATGCAATACCCTTCGAACCAAGAAATTTTGGCACGGAACGACCAGAATCTCATGAACCAGCACGGTCTGAACAACAGCAACAACAACTCCAGCAACTTGTTCAATCCCGGATACTTTCGAGACAACACTAAGAACCTCTCTGATCAGACAGGTGTTCCTTCCCTTTTCAACAATGCTGACAACAACGTTCCTTCTGCTCTGCTTGGAGGGTCAAGTGTGGCCCCTAATAACTTTGGAGGCATTGGTAATGCAAACTTTCAAGGTCAAAGGAACGCTATAGCTGCGACAAGTGATCACCAAGGCCGCCCTGTAGCAGCATTTTCAACAATCGTTTCGAAACAATCTAAGCATGGGAGGCACTGCTAAGCAGACTTTCGACTTTCTTGGCGTTGATAGTCGTGGTGGACCTCCTTTGGACGTTGACATGCAGTTTCCAGATCCAAATAATCCATTCGGAAATGCTTGAGAAGATCGTACACCTCCTATTATCTTGCTGGGTTCCTTGGAGATTTAATCTTTAAGCCTATTTAACTATCTATAAGTAAAGATAAAAAAACTATCTATAAGTTGTTTTTAATGATGTAATGGGTATCTCGAACCAGAGTTCCTTTGGTAAAATTTGGTTTCTTCAACCTGTTGAGTCAATTCCCATCAATTATATATTTTTATTGGAAAGTTACTATAATATTTGGTCTTCTTAAGATATGAATTTAAATATAATTCCATGACTGCAACACTATATACATATATAATATTTTAGCATATTCAGTCGTATGTATCATGTTAATTAGTTTCAACTTAGCAGAAAAAACTATGTACAGTATTGAAAGGAAAAAAATCGCACGTAACAAATGAATAAATTTATGAATCATATATTAACTATATAGAAAGTCAAAAAAATTAACTGTAATTTAATCCAATAATAGTGCTGAAGAACACATGTATGCATATGTAAGATGAAGAATATATTTGTTATAATGAAAATCATTATTTATATCCAATATATACATTTTTACGTGTTAAATAAGATTATAAAATTTAATAATACTTTAATTTTCTAATATAAATAAAGTATTGTTATCAATATGATATTAATAGTTTTCACTTTTTAATGAAAAGAGTCTTAAATAGTAATAATTGAGTATATACTTTTAATTACCATCACAAACTGGAGCACACTTGTACAACTAAGTTTAATTGTGTTCAGTGTAATTATTGGTGTTTTGTTTTAACAAAGTCGAGAACTATATTTATTTATAATATGCTATGTTTGGTCACACTGGTTTGATGGTTTTTTTCTTATTAAACATCATTTCTAAATGCCAAAGATTTTGTACAGTTTAATTAGATTATTTTAAACAAAATTTAGTTATGCCAATTAAACAAATTGTGCAGTATTTAAAATATATATAACTCACACTTTTAATCATCTTTAACAAAGTATATCAAATCAAACATTGTGAATAGTTAAAGTGTGATACTTAATCATATGATTGAACAAAATTAGCAATATTTTCTTATTTAAAGTATAACCTTCAAAGTAGAAAAATATATAAAATAGTGAACGTTTTGGTGGTTTAAAAATAAAGAGATACAATTTAAATGAAGTAAAATAGAGTTTCTTTTTTTTAAAAAAAAAAATTAATACAATAAAGTTATTTTAAATGGTTTAGAAGTTATACTTAACCAAATATATTAGACCAAAATATATAAAACTATGATTTTATAAAAAAATGATCTTATACTTCAATATGAAAATGAATTGAATTTTAAATACAATTTTATAAAAATTTAAACAAAAATATTTATTATTTTTATTTTATGACAAAAAAGTTAAATACGTAAAATTTCAGATAATTTTAAAAATAAAATAATATTATTTTACTAATGTGATATACTTACAATATGTAATTAATAATGGTCAAAATTACCATGTATATGTTTGAACAGTGATTTCAATATCTAAAACTAATTTTTAATAATTAATGACAGAACGGTTACGGAGTCAAAACGTATCAAAAATTTAATTATTATTTTAAAAAGGTCTTTTTAGGAAAAGGGGGAATGATATATGGCTATATATATGAGATATAACAAGGTTCACTTCAAATTATTAAAGAGCAGAGCACCAGAGAAAGCGAGAGATAGAATTGTTTGAGGTGTGTATTTGTATAATTTGCCTAATAATGCTTCTTCTTCGTTCACCTTCAAACATTATCATCATCTACTTGGTTTCTTTCGTTGTCTCTGAACTTTAACTATTTACTGACCTTTTCTTCTTGGTTTCTTTCTTTGCATCTCAAGACTATGTGTAGTACAATAAAAACAACTTATTATATGTCTTCTTTCAAAAAGTTACGAATGAAATCTAACTCTTTGGATTTATGTTTGTTCAACTCGTAAATGTCTTCTAGTGTTTTTTTTTTCTGAATCATAATTCTTTCTACCTTTTTCTTCTTATACAAATTATTCATTTTACTAATGGAACTTTGTAGAATAAGCAAAAGCAAAACCTGTGAAGATGTCTTCATCGTACAACAACTCAATTCCATCATCTTCCGCTCAGTCTTTCCCCCTCTTAGCCACCGCAGCAAACAACTTTAACCGTGAAGGGACGGAGACTAAGAAAGAAACCAGGAAACCCAAGTAAGTACCTCTTATTAGCATATGTTGTTATAAATGAAGTGTTCCTAATAACCTTTAACTCTTATTAATTGGCATAATGTGTTATCAATGAAGTGTTCCAAATAACCTTTATTTTAATTCATTTTTCATAGTTATTATAGATAATATAAGTATTAATATTATCATCACTTGACCAGATTATAAATTATATTGTTGGATTTTATTCTGCGCTATTCAACATTTTTTTACAAGAAAATTAGTATATTCAGTTACTTATATATCTCTTGGCTAATGGGCTTTGTTGTGGTTTTTTATTAGGTCCAGATGCTGAAGTGATAGCCTTGACTCCGGAGGAGATAATGGCGACGAACAGGTTTCTCTGTGAAGTATGCAAAAAGGATTTCAAAGAGAGCAGAATCTCCAGCTTCACAGGAGAGGACACAACCTTCCATATATCCTGAAACAAAAGCCTGACGAAGAAGTAAGGAGGAAGGTGTATGTTTGTCCAGAGCCCACGTGTATCTACCATGATCCGTCACGTGCACTCGGAGACCTTACAGGAATTAAGAAGCATTATTGCCGGAAGCACGGTCAGAAGAAGTTTAAATGCGAGAAATTCTCAAAGTGGTACGCTGTTGAATCTGATTGTAAAGCCCACACTAAGATTTGTGGTACCAAAGAGTACCTTTCTGTATGTGATACCATCTTCACTAGGTAAACTATATATATCGTATTTCTTGGCTCCATTCAATAATTCTTTTTTCTTATCGATATTTTTGTTCATATTATGAATCATATTGAATAAGATTCGGTTATACTATTGTGTGATAAAACATTAAAAACGTGTTGATTAACCCATACATGTTAATATGTTATAGTCTATATCCAATTATCCATTAACATTTGTTATTCCAAATTCAAATATTTTTATGGTGAATTGATAATATTGAGCTCATCTTAATTACATATATGTTTTTGGGGTGTTATTGCAGAAAATACAGTTACGACACGCATAGGGCATTCTGTGAGGCCTTATTAGAAGAAGAGCCAGCAAGAAACCCTACATTGACCCTCACGGAAATGGCAGCAGCCGCTGGTGGAAGTGGCAGACATGCAATTTACGGCGGTGCTTCTTCTGCTCTCACTCACAACCAGTTTGGTGACAACTCAAACACTGGTTTTGCCCCCTAGCTGCTGGTTACAATATGAAACGTTCATCGTCCCAAATGTTCGAAGACTTTGTTCCTGACTCCACAAACCCTAACCATGGTCCTACTAATTTCCCCATGCAATACCCTTCGAACCAAGAAATTTTGGCAAGGAACGACCAGAATCTCATGAACCAGCATGGTCTGAACAACAGCAACAATAACTATCTATAAATAAAGTAAAAAAAATTTATCTATAAGTATTTCTTTAAGTTGTTTTTAATGATGTAATGAGAATTTCGAACCAGAGTTCCTTTGATAAAATTTGGTTTCTTCAACTTGTTGAGTCAATTCTCGTTAATTATATATTTTTATTGAAAGTAACTATAATATTTGGTCCTCTTTTTGTGTGCAACCATTGATTAATAATTAAAATAAGGGAATTGGACTTAAACGTGGTCCAAACCCGAGTCCAATACAAGAGAAAGAGAGGCCTTCTTAAGATATGAAATTTAATATAATTCCATAACTGCAACATTATACATATATAATATTTTAGCATATTCAGTGGTATTGTATTATGTGAATTAGTTTAAACTAAGAAGAAAACAAACTGTGTACAGTATTTAAAAAGGAAAAAAAATCTCGCATAACAAATGAATAAATTTCTTGAAAGGTTCATTTATAAAAAATATCCCATGAATCAAGTTATGAGTCAGATCTGGGCCCTTAACTTATACACACTTGGTGCTCAAAAAAAAATTATACACACTTTAACATAATTTAGCAGGATTAAATATAAACTAAAGGTATGAAATTAAATTGGGGCCTTTAAAATTACTGGATTCTATTTCTATGCAAATGCATTTCCAGGTGATCCATAAAGAATATACTTAAGTCAAAAGATCCTTGAAAAAGGCTACTGGTGTGTAGGAGACTCACTTTTCTACGCTGCTCAATGGACTTCAGGTCACTCGGCCTCCTCTCCTCCAATGCAATGCAATGCATTCAGTTGTGGGCTCATCTTACAGGCGTTATTTTGAACTTGCGCCATCAAGTTGGTCTCAGTTTGGTTGCTGGATTGATAGGAGAACCTAAGGAAACTGATGACTTCACCAAGAATTTGGTCAGTCTATCAGTCTCTCATGTAAAGTGGAAGTGGATCTCTCTAAGCCCTTACCTGATATTGTTGAGTTCATCCGCCAGTCAGGTGAAGTACTTGAGATTTCAGTCTATTTTTCGTGGCTTCCTCCTACATGTGCCCATTGTAAAGAACTTGGCTATATCATGATGAATTGCCTTCACATCCCTGTTCCCCCAAAAAATAATGTTCCTGCAAAGAAAAATTCTTCTGATTCAGCTAAACCTAAGACTGCAAGCAAAGAAATTGTGAATCAAGGTGTCAGTGAAGCTTCTTCTTCTATGAAGAGCACCAACCATAAGCAGAAATCAGTGGTTCCTCAGAACTTAACCATGATGCAAACCAACTCCTTTGGGCCTCTGGCTGACTCCATCTCTCCCCTTTCCCCTCTTGACCCTCCTTCCATTCCTGACCCTCCTCCCTCACACCACACCTCCACAAAAAGCCTTCTCCTTGTTCCTTTTTTACCTCCACCTTCTCCTTCCTTTCCCTCCGTTGCTCCTAATACCTCAACCTCCATTGTTCCTTACACAAAAATCCCTGCTCACCTGACAAGCCCTCCTTCTCCCCATTCCAACCCATCTCTTAAACGCCCCAGGGCTAACTCTTCTTTGTCCCTTTACCCGCCCTCTTTTAACCCTTTTGCTGCTTTGGTCCCTGCTGGCTCTGTTAAAGAGTCACCCCCTCCTCTTAAATGTGTACAAAACAGTTTTTTTGGAATGTTCGAGGTTTCAACGACTCGGATAAACATTCACCCTTTTGTCAATGGCTTAATAGCCAGAAACCTCTTTTTGGTACTATTCTTGAAACCCACATTAAAGATCAGAATCTGAATCACCTAATGACCACTATCTGCAGAGGTTGGGACTTTATCTCTAATCATTCTTCTGATGAGGATGGTCAATAATTATCATCCGCGGATTCAGTAAAAGTTCTCTCGCATCAATCCCGTCAGTCCATCACTTTCGAGGTCTTGCCCCTGCTGCTACCCCTATCTTTTACACTGCGGTCTATGCAGCCAACACTAGAGCAGAGAGAGCTGGATCATGGGTTGAGCTCATTGACCTTCAACAAGCCTTTAATCTCCACTCCTTGCCCTGGATTGTTGGTGGAGATTTTAATCAAAATATCCACCCGGAAGAGCACTCACTGCCTCATGTCTCTGCTTTCTCCCCTCATATGGCAGAGTTGCGAGATAGTCTAATTCAATTGGGACTGTTTGATTTTCGGTTCCATGGTCCCCTCTTCACTTGGAGTAACCACCAACCTGAGGATCCCATCGCCAAAAAGCTTGATAGACTACTGGTCAACTCCCACCTAGTATCTGTTTTCCCCAACAGCTCAGCCTTTCTGCCCCCCCCCCCCCATCTCCGATCACTGCCCATGTATCCTAGACCTAGCCCACTCCCTTGCTGTAGCTGGCACCAGACCCTTCCAGTTCTTTAATTACTTAACCAAACATCCCCTTTTTCACCAGATTGTACTTGACGAATGGAACCATCTCGGAAACATGGCTCTGAATCTCACGCACCTCTGTTGGAAATTAAAGGGAGTAAAATCAGTGCTTAAACAGATAAATAAGTACAATTACTCAAATATCCAAGTGAGAGTTTGTGAGGTTAACAGTTTGTTGCGCAGGTACAATCACTGCAGGCTCCCTCTGAAGAAACTTTCCTGGAAGAGAGACTCCTTCATCAGAAGTGGACCTTTCTTAAGGAGATTGAGGAGGCATATATTCGGCAGAAATCTAGAATAAACTGGTTGAAAGAAGGTGATCAAAACACAGCCTACTTCTTCAGGATCTTTCAAACCAGGATCAGCTACAACTCTATCAGAGCTTTTCAATTGCCTTCTGGTCTCCTTGTTACTGATCCACTGATCATGGGCGCTATTGCTATTAACCACTTTCAAAGTATCTTCGGGCCCTCTTTTCTCCCTCCCCCCGTTACGCCTTCTCATCCTCTCTGGTTTAGCATTCTGATCATCTTCTTTCCTACTCCTGCTCATGACCTCGATTCCTTCTGAAGATGAGATCACTTCAGTTATTTTCAAACTTAACCCAAATAAAGCATCCGTCCTCGATGGCCTTACCTCGTTCTTTAAGGCAGCTTCTGGGTTCTGAAGTGGTCAATTCCATAAGGCTGTTCTTCCTTGACTCTTTCATGCCGACATCCACCAACTCCACAATCTTGAGTTTAGTCCCTAAGCGGCCTGGTTCCACGCTGATCTCTGACTTCCAGCCTATAGCATGTCTCAACACGCTCTATAAAGTTGTAGCACGTTTTCTAGTGAAGAAATTGAAGCACATGCTTCCTGCCAAACCAAACAGCATTCGTCAAGGATCAATTAATCGTGGAAAATACAATTCTTGCCTCTGAACTTGTCTACGGCTACCACAAGAATAAGGCCAAAACGAATCACTATCAAGGTTGATATAGCAAAGGCATTCGACACTATCTCATGGGAATTCCTATTCAACTGTCTACATGGCCTAAATGTTCCTGATCAGATGCTATAATGGCTAAAGGATGTGTGTGCACTGCAACCTACACTACAAGATACAATGGCACTGTCCAGGGTTATTTTAAAGGAAAAGAGGCTTGAGACAAGGAGATCCACTCTCCCTTATCTCTTTGTAATTGCAATCAATGTTGTATCTCACATGCTAAATAAGGCTGGAGCAGAGCTAAGGATTAAGTACCATATCAGATGCAGCTCAACAAAGCTTACTCACCTTTGTTTTGGTGATGATCTCCGATCTTTATTGATGGTTCGCTAGACTGTGCAGAATGTCCTACATGTCCTATCTGAGTTTCACAGTCGCTCGTGTCTGGCGTAAGCTGCATAAAACTTTTTTTCGCCAGAATGTCTAGACGTAAGCTGGATGTGATCATGGTGTCCACAGAATGCCTAACTTGACTCTTCCAGACGGTATTTAGGAGTCCCTCTTTGTTCAAGAAGCTAAACTTGGCAACCGCAGGTCTCAATCCAGCAAGTGAAGTCTCGCTTCAATCAATGGAGTGTTAAGACTCGTCCTTCTCTCAGACTTCTTCTCATCAAAACTTAATGGGAGGCATCACCAACTTCTGGTGTTCTTCTTTTACTCCCTCCTGCATAAAACTAATAGAATCTCTCTGGTCAGTTTCTTTGGAAAGGAAACCCAGAGGGACATCATGCTAGGGTCTCTTGGGAAGTTGTAACTAAACCTAAGGAGTGTGGCGGTCTTGGGGTAAAGGAAGGCTTTGGAATAAAGCTTGCTGCCTAAATTAATCTGGTTGCTGTTCTTTCAATCAGGTTCGATTTGGGTTGCTTGGTATAAAGAAGAGATCTCAAGGGCTCACTATCTAACTCTCGACGACAGCCAAATAGCAAGAACTTGTGGCTAGCAAACAAGCTACTCAAGATGAGGGAGAGGTTTATACCTATATAAATAAGTGCATTGGCAACGGTAAGCCGGCCAATTCTGGACTAACAACTGGTCCCCATTTGGTTCTCTAGAGAGTCATTTGAGGTCGATTCTACTCTCGGTTTAGCATCTCGCCGGCTCTACTCTTACTGAGCTTTATCGCGATGGCTCTTGGAATGTCCTCCGCTAGATCAGAAAGGCTTCTCCAAATGCAAGTTCACTTAACAACTATAAAACTGGTGCAAGAAGATGACTGGTATGAATGGGTTATTGATAACAGAAAATATTCAAGCTATAGCACCAAGCTGGTCACGGCGAATCAATGCCTGAAAGTCCCGGAAAGTATTTCTCAGAACAAAAGTCTCGTGATAAATCGAAAAGAGGTTATACGACAAGTTCTCGAAATAGAATATCCAATCTCTCCGACAAACAACTTTCGGGAAACAAACGGCAAAACAAAAGGAGGTCGGAGCTTGGTCTTACCAGGTCAACTCGCCATGGGCGAGCTCAGTCTTCCCAGCTCACCCTAGGACAAGCTCAATTTGTTATCCTTGAGTCTAGATCAAAATGACTTCGCTTCGCCTCAATCGGAGTTTCCGCTGAGATTTTACTTAAGAGAACAAAGTCACTGTCCCGACCACTTCGTGTGTACTCGCCGGCGAAGTACAACCATCACGCTGGTCATCTCGCCTCTGTAATGGCCACCTCGCCTAGGGCAAGCTCAACTTTGTTCTCCTTGAGTCTAGATCAAAATGGCTTTTGTTTCGCCTCAATCGGAGTTTCCTTTGAGATTTTACGAAGAGAACAAAGTCACCGTTCTACTGTTGGGGTCAAAATCGGTCAATGACGAAATCACACCAAAGTCCTCGAAAGAAATACCAAGTGACGATCAAAACCAAGAAACGGGTCGCCACCGATGAACTCACAAGAAGGCATGAACGGACCGCGGAGCCCCGGGATCAACGAAGGCAAGCAACAGCAGGCACCGGCAGACGCAGAACACGCACGGGCGGCAGGCTTGCCCCGCCTGTCTCGGCGCCGGGCGCAGGTTGTCGCCTCGCCGGGCGGCAAGGGTCCTGGTTCCCATCTATGCAATTGTCTCGTGATCTCGGCAACGACAGCATCTTGGTCCCTTAAACCCATGTCCGGATTGTCCGCGAACTACAATGATTCTTCCGCGAAGCTTCTCGACCGCTTAAAAGTTCATATTTTAAACGCCTAAAGTTCGGCCACATTACTCAAACCCTTGAAAACGGTTATCTCGAAATCTACGGCTAAAGATCCTTCCAAACTCAAAGATTTCTGCACAAACGACTAACGGGGAAAGATCGAACAACGGAAAACCCATGGACAGCAAGATTCGACCTGGCCGGCAACACGCCACGCCGAAGCCGCCTGCCCGACGCTACCGGGCTCATGCCGGCGGACTCGCCTGGCGCTGGCGGCACGCGCACGCTGGCTGGCCTGGCCGGCAGCACCCTGGCCCATGCGGCGACGCATCACACGGGTCGCTCGCCGGTACGCTCGCCACGCTGGCCGACTCGCCGCGGCATCGCATGCCGCCTTGGCATCGGGCGGCACGCGCTCAGGCCATAGCGCCGGGCGCAAGCCCCCGACGCCGGTCGATGGCCTCGCCCTGTCTCTCGTCCCATCATGCTCGGTCTCGATCCCATCTTAGCTTGTTTGGATCAATTTTCGTAAGTTTTATCACCGTTATTCTAAACACCAAACATCTCGACTATACGAGAATTGGGGTTGCTTCGAAATGCCGAACCTTCAAAGACTATTCTTTCAAAACCGTAAAACGCTCTAAACGGCCGACATGGCCAAACGCCCACTTACGATTTTCAAAAGGAAGGATAACAATGACTGTTTATCCTTATCCTCACATAAGAGATAAATGTCAAGATTCCATAAGATAAATGTCAAGTTTCCCGATAAACACAAAGATGGACGAAAATGGAAAAGCCCGATTCAGCCCAAGAAGATAGACCGCCTTAAGAGGAGTATATATGGAGAGCTTTGGGCGCAGGAGCAAATCATCACAAATTTTCCAGAGCACTTAGCACTTAGAGCGATTTAGCATTCTTTTCTGTTTTCACTAGCGAAGGCGACTCAACTAGATAGACTTAGGCTGCCGGACTAGCGGACTTTTCGACAGCTCTTGTAGCCAATTTCTTTACTCGTTGTACACGCCAAACGAAATTCAGAAATAAGATCTCTTTCGCCAACTCTTATGATTTTCATTTTACAACTTTATCTCCATTGATTGTATCGCGGTGTGGCCCAGCAGATATCCGGACCTTCAAGGAAGATCGGTTAACTCGGTTTTCCTCCACAAATCGCTTATCGGAAATTGACGGTGTGAATTTCGTTTCACACCGCCACCTCGTGGTGTACCCGGCGAGTACAACCATCACGCCGGTCACCGCCTCTGTAATCGCCACTGCCAGGGGAAATCTCACCTTTGTTCTCATTTGAGTCTAGATCAAAATGGTTTCGCTTCGCCTCAATCGGAGTTTCCGCTGAGATTTTACGAAGAGAACAAAGTCACTGTCCCGCTACCTGTGGGTGTACTCGCCAGCCAGCTCAACCATCACCGATCACCGCCTCTGTAATCGCTACTCGCCAGGGGAAATCTCACCTTTGTTCTCCTTGAGTCTAGATCAAAATGGTTCGCTTCGCCTCAATCGGAGTTTCCGCGAGATTTTACGAAGAGAACAAAGTCATGTCCCGCCACCTCGCGGGTACTCGCCGGGCGAAGCTCAACCATCACGCTGGTCAGCTCCCGGCGAAGCTCAACCACAGCGGCGGTATTTGCCCCGACTCAACCACAGTTTCGGTCAGCTCCGGCGAAGCTCAACCATCACTGGTCAGCTCGCCGGCGAGCTCAACCACGACGGTGTACTCGCCCGCAAGCTCAACCATCACGCTGGTCAGCTCGCCGGTGAGCTCAACCACGACGGTGTACACGCCCGGCGAAGCTCAACCATCACGCTGGTCAGCTCGCCGGCGAAGCTCAACCACGGCAGGTATTACCGACGAAGCTCAACCACAGCGATGGGCAGCTCGGGCGAAGCTCGCCTTCACGCTGAAGTCGGTCGCCTGGCTAGCTCGACCTGATCCCGCCTGTTCGATGATTGACCGTGATCCTCCGTGATAGCTGTGATATCCGACCTTCGACCACATACTTTCGCTTCATTTCGATTAAAGTTATTCAAGTTTTATGACTAAAACCGAAATCGTGATAAACGCCAAAAGGCCTAAGAACGGTCCGCAAGGATCTAAACTGGTAGAAGCCCATCTACGCTTAAGGGATTCGATACAAGTTATGACAGTTTATCCTAACTCGAAATACGTTAAATGCTATGTTTCCAAAGATAAATGTCAAGACTCAAGATAACTATCAAGATCAACGAAAAATGGAATATTCCTAAAAGAGACAAACTTGGGCCTGAAGGCAAAGGATTAGATGGGCCACCACCTGAGCACTATATAAGGAGAGCAGGAGCAGAAGAAAAAGGGGATCCGAGATTTGAAACCTAGAGAACTCCGCTAGAATAGATGTGGGAACCGAATTGCGACTGCCGATTTTAATGAATAAAAACGGAGGAAAGCCAAGTTAACCCGACTTTCCTGAAGGTCCGGATTCTCGACAGCCAACGCAAGTGACTCAATAAATGCGAAAAGTTTTGTTAAGATTTGGGACTGGACCTTAAGAGGCTGCCTACGCACTCTTCGAGGATCAAGTCGGACGAAGTTCAGTTTAGAAAGAATTGAACAAGAGATCGAACCGCTCAAGGGTTCGCCTAGTAGCTGCTTCATAGAAACAGGCATGTCGAAGATAACTTAGGGTTTTGCGCGGAGCTCTAGTAAAGAATTGTCCGATCCTTCCAGAGGAGGAGATTTATGGCGTGAGGCGCTTTGTGGCCGCCTTGCTTGTCTAACCGCCAAAATTCTAAGTTCTATCAGCTAACAGGAGCTCTCAGGTCTCCAATCTAGGATTTTTGATCTCCTTCTCCTCCGCTCTTGCTCTCCTTATATACTCACTTCTGGTCGGTTTGCCTTAGGATGATGGACTTCACTGGGCCCAATTTATCTCTTCAGGAAATATTCCATTTTCGCCGATCTTCAAATTATCCTCGAAGTTTTCCCTATTTTTCGGTGACTCGATGTTTATCCGATGTTCGAAAATTGATAAACCGCCATAGTCCGATTGGGCCTGAATTCTTAAAATCGGTAAGTCCGCGGACTTGTCTTAAGTCGTTGAACGCTTTATACGATTCTCGAAAGAATATCTTTCTCGTAAAATAAATCGTGATAGCCTAAAGGATCGATGTTCGAAGTTAATCGATCTTGTTTTACACGATATCCCATAATGCGAAATCCAACATTTCTAATTTTGTCGAAAACATCGAGGATGATTCCAATCGAGTCGAATCGAGATGTTAATTCAGAGCCATGACCGATCAAACCCACGAGGATTGATCCAAGCAAGCCAAGACGGATCAGACCGGAGCACGATGGGACCGGACCAGGACGAGGACCAGACCGACGAGGACCATCGACCGGCGCCAGGTCGGCTTATGGACGCTTGCCGCCGGGCGCCTGGGTTTGCCGCCGCGCCAGGTCGGTTATATGGACGCTTTGCCGCCGGGCGTCAGTTGCCGCGCCAGTCGCTTATGGACGCTGCCACGGCCGAGGGCGTTTGCCGCCGTTGAAGCCTGCCGCGCCACCGCCAGTGCAGGCCTTGCCGGGCGCCAGGTCGGGTTCGCTCGCCTGCCGCCGTGCCGTGGGTTCTCCTCACCGTGGGTTCTCCGTCGCCCGATCTTTTCCCCGCTGGTCGCTCGCTGAAATCTTTGAGTTGGAAGGATCTTTAGTCAGATTTCGAGATAACCGCTTTTACCCCAACAGTTAGCCCCCAGCCGTGAAAATCGAGACGATTTTGCGGGCTTAATGATTCGAAGTTTCTGAAAATCGAAATTTTGGTAAGGATTCTTTTCCGCAGGAAACCTACGCCATCATTCCCTTTTTATGATGATACTTACCCCTTTTATGGACATTTTGTGTCGCTGATTGACGAATGCTTGGCTAATGTTGGTCGGAAGTCAATCATCTATCAAGGAGCTGGAGTTGTCGCAGAAGCGCTGAAGCTGCATCGAGGCTGCACTGCGCAGACCGCCGAGGACACCCATGCTGCCCGACGCCCCAGCTTGAGGTTCAGATTAGCGATTTGAGCGGACCTTCGGAAGACCGCGAAGTTCACTACTCAAGGTGAAGAAGGAGAAGAAGAGCAAATCCTTGGAAGTCCGCCGCCAGAAGATCCGCATCATGAGGAGATGGACGCCATAGATCCTCGAGGTTGCCGATGCTCGTGACGACTTCATTGGTCGCCCGACGAGGATGGCCATCCTGTTTGAGTCCTTGATAGCTGTCCGCAAGAGGGACTTGGCTTTAGCGGGATCGAGGGGAGTCTGAGCGAAGCTCGAAGTTGCTTCGGGTAACGAGGCCCCATCTTTGGACTCTGGAGGGCAGACTATCGCCCCAAAGGAGAGTGGGCGCCTCCAGGGAGACTCGATTCGATCCTTGCCGCCTGCAGGTTAAATGCACCTGCCCGACCTCCGAGGACCTGAAGATCGGAGCGCGGGAGAGGATTCGAGGCTGGCTGACGAAGGGCGGGGTGGCGGTGCGATCGAGGGAGGCGACGGCAAGGCTGTACCTATATGGGTGAGTTTGAGGATGAAGGTGACGCCTGGAGCCGCCTAGGTTTATCAACCTTCGGGATTTATTTTATATGTGTTTCGCCTTTAAGAGGCCATGATGTATTTACCGACTGGCGGTTGGTGGCTTCAATTTTTGGGACTTTGTTTGAACTTTTGCGTCTCAATCTATGAAACATTTTTCGATTATTTATGAACTTCAGCTTTCATTGAAAGAGGTGTGAGTTGTCGCTCATTCCTTTTCCCTCGATGATCACCGTATTATTGCATAAAGCGAGATTTTCCGGTTTCGGTCGATTTATAAAGCGAAGCGTGGAACTAATAGGCAGTGAAGAGACAAATTTTGATCTCAGATACCATACCAAGGGTCCAGTTGGTTTAGGCAAGACCTAGATTTACTCGATTGCTTTGCAATGACAAATCGACTTTCTTTGCTTCGTTTGCGATTTTAACCCGACTGCACCGCTTAAAACCGCCATTATTATCGGCTTATATGATTTTTCTGGTATAATCGAAGCTTTTTACGAAGAGCTAAATTTGATTTTTGTATACGCTATGTTTATCCTTGTCGGATGCAAGAGAGCCTACCCTTTAAAGGCGCTATTGTCCGTTTAGGGACGTTAGTTGCGTGATCAGCCACAAAGAAATGATGCCAGTTTAGAGGCATGTTACCTTAGATGTGTTTGTTGAGTTCTGGAGACGAGGATTGCTCGAACGTTTGAGGAAATTCGAAGGTGACGCTCACGTGCTCGAATGTCGAAGTTTAGCATTTCGTGTTGAAATGTTCGCGGGCTTGATGTTTTGCGTTCGGCAGAAACGTTGTTTGCTGGACCAAGGACTGAAGTTTGACCTGGAGAAGCGTTTGGCAGCTGCGGAAGTGTTCTTCGATTTGATTGTATATATTAGGATGACTCATATAACTCTTGGAGCCTTGTCACAAGTGTTTCTTTTCATGCCGCGGTTTTACGCGATAGACTTAATCGATTGACGATAAGTTTAAATCTTCCGCTAACCATATGGACTGAGTTTTGGTTTGAAGAGTTTACCGTATGATTTCGATTCGGTTATACGACAAATTGCTTATGTAATAGTCACTTGGCGTCTATGAACATATCGTGGATTGTTTTTTTACCGCTGTGATTCGCCGAGCTTTGGATCGGTGGTCGCCAGAGCTTTGGATCGGCATGGAGGCTAGATTCAGCCGTATCGCCAAGGAAGTTGTTGGTAAACGATCAGACCATGACCCTTATTAAGACAATGTTAGTTTACGATTGTCCTTATGGGGATGCCGAATTCAGGTCCGGCTTTACGGAAATGAAGCTGGTCGAGGGCCAAATAAATTGCCGAGATAGACATGCTAAGCATAGCGAGTTTTCCGAGTTATGGCTGATGGCTTTTAGAAACGATCTTCCACTTTAGGTCTCAGTTATACGATGAATGGTTCGTATAAATTCTTTTTGTTGCATGAAAATTGTTCCATTTTATCCGGGGAAAGTTTAGGGATCGACGCAGACACGCAAGGGTTCGCCTGGTGATTATTCCCCGCCGGACGTAACTGCGGGGAGAAAGCAGGAGCCACAAACCTGTGGAGCAAAACCTGTCTATGACAGTTACCTGGACCCATTATGTTTATTTTACGAAAGTTGCTTTATATGAATTGACTACCATACGCAGGATTTTTCGTAAAAGTGATGTAAGAGGGTTTTCGAAGGTAACCGGAGAGTGTTTCTAACAAATTACTTGATATTCGCGACCATGGATTATGTTTTCCTCATTCACTTTTGCTTATCTAAATCGCTTTTGCATGAGACCGATCATTTTTTTTACATAGGCTGTTTTGTTTAGGTAATAAGCCTTCTGAAGAACGGCTAACCCGCTTTCTTTTCAGAAAGAAAAGGGAAGTAGGTAATGCATACTATATCCGTGATAATCCCATCTTCGAAAACTTTTTGCTTCAGCATCAAGACAACGCTGACAAAGAAAACTCTCGCGAGCAATAAGATTCATCTTAAGAACGCTAATGCATAGCCCAACCGCTACAAACATAGTCCTGAAAACTCTATGTCACCTCTCGCCGCAAACTCGCGAACTAAAAACGGTACCGACGCCAGACTAATAGCACGACGGTGAACTACTTAAAATAACGTAAATAACCTTCGGTAAAACTCCACCGAGTAAGCAGCTTTCATTCAAAGGTCGAAATCATAGCGAAACATCTCCCGTAATCCGGGAAACATCGCCCTTTAACAATCTGCGATTTTCTATCTCCATGAAACCGTCATCCATTACTTTGATAACAAGAACATTTTAAAACAAAACAGCCTATGGAAAAACATGATCGGTCTCATGCAAAACGATTTCAAGAAGACGCAAAAATGAATGAGGAAAACATAATCCGGTGGTAATATCGAAAGTAATTTGTGAGAAACTCCGGTTACCTTTCTAAAACCCTTACATCACTTTTACTTAAAAATGCTCTATATGGTCGAAGTCAATTCATACAAAGCAACTTTCGTAAAATAAACATAATGGGTCCAACGGTAACCGACGAGATGCTTTTGCTCCACAAGGTTTCGGCTCGCCACTCCCGTTACATCCGAAAGCAGAAATAATCACGCAGCTAACCCGCGACGTGTCCCGCGCCGATCCCTTAAACTTTGTCCCCTGATAAAATGAAACGATTTTCATGCAACAAAAAATTTTTATAAACCATTCATCGTGATAACTGAAACCTAAAGAGGAAGATCGCTTCTAAAAGCCATCAGCCAACTCAGAAAACTCCGCTATGCTTGGCATGTCTATCTCGGCAAACGCTATTTGGCTCTACCAACTACGCCTTCCAGAAAGCCGGACCTGAATTCGCATCCCCATTAAGGACAATCAGAACTAACATGACCTTAATAAGGGTCATGGTCTGATCGTTACCAACGACTTCCTTGGCGATAATGGCTAAATCTAGCCTCCATGCCAATCCAAAGCTACTGAGCGACCATCGCCCAATCACTTAACGGCTAAAACAACAATCCACGCATTTGTTCATAACGCCAAGTGACTATTACGCAAGCAATTTGTCATATAACCCAGAATCGGAAATCATAACGATAAACTCTTCATACCAAAACTCAGTCCTAACAACCATATGGTTAACGGAAGATTTAAACTTATCGCCAATCGATTAAGTTCTATATACCGTAAACACGCATGAAAAGAAACGCCGCGGACAAAGCTCCAAGAGTTATATGAGTCATCCTTAATATATACAAACAAATCCTCGAACGCCAACACTTCACGAAGCACCGCGGAATGTAGACGCTTCCCCGGTCGAACTTACGACCTCTTGGTCCTGTAAACCAACAACAGTTTCTGGCCAACATTCGCGAAACATCTCCAAAGCCCGCTAACATTTCAACCACGAAATGCGGCACAAGGGAAACTCGACCTTCAGCATCTGTAGATCGCCGCTAACGCGGACATTCTTTTCCTCAAAACGCTCCGCATCTAAATCCTCGCCTCTAACTCAAAACATACAAACACACCTCTAAACGGTAACATGCCTCTAAACTGGCATCATTTCGTTGTTGCTGATCACAACTAACTAACTCTAACGCCCTAAACGACAAATAGCCTCTTCAAGGGTAGGCTCACTTGCATCCGATAAGGATAAACATAGCGCTATACAAGAAATCAAAATTTTGGTCTAGCTCTTCAAAGGAAGTAGCTCGACTCACGCCGCACAAATCATATAAGCCGACAACAATTCGTGGATTTTAAACGCACGAGTCAGGTTAAAATCACAAACAGGCAAAACGAAAAGCCGATTTGTCGCGAAAGCCTCAGTCCGAGAGTAAACCTAGGTTCTAAACCCAGCCACGCTGATCTTGACATCTCACGACATAGTATGGTATACGAGATCCAAAATTTGTCTCTTCACTTAAGCCTATTCGCTTCACCTAACTTTCCTCACAGAATCGGTAAACCGCGAAAATCTCGCTTTATGCAAACAATAGGTACGGTGATCATCAGGAACTAGAAATGAGACGACAACTCACACCTCTTCTCATACTTAAAAACTGAAGTTCATAAATAATCGAAAAACAAATACATCAACAGCATCATGCTCGAAAGTCTCATGACACATAACCTGACCATATAAGTCTCGCCAGAAAACAGATCACAAGGGTCTTAAACTCCAAAACGAACTACTTAAAGGCTTGATCCCTATACCAAGGGTACGTAGCAGCCTTCGAAAGGCGCAGCCCCAATCTTACCATTTCAACGGAGCCTTTCAACCATTAATTCCGCCTATCTTACCTGACATATCTTATCGCCGCAAGAACATCACGAAGGTTCTAACGAGCTGGGGCTAACTGTTGGTGTAAAAATCGGTCACGACGGAATCAATGACTGAAAGTCTAGAAAGTATTTCAAACAAAAGTGTCGGATAATTTGAAAAGAAGTTATACGAGATTTTCTCAATTAGAATATCCACTCTCGGAGATCGAAGACTACGGGCGGCGCTGACTAGAGTCCCGGAAAGATCGGTCCGCCGCCAAGGACATCAAGATTCGATCACCACAAAACCCTAAACACAAAAGAATCGCCTCAAACTAAGAGGTCGTTCTTCAAACCGTGAGGAACCAGAAACGATCAAGATATCAAATCGCCCTCGCCGAGATCTTCAGCCTGGCGCGGCGGCACTGCCTGGCGCCGGCGGCACCCGCCACGCTGGCTGGACTATGCCGGCGCACTGCTGGCGCCGGGCACTCGTGACATCGGTCGCCCATGCCGGGCGGCACTTGCCACGCTGGCTATCCCGGCGCCGGGCACTCCGCCACGCTGGCTAGCCTGGCGCCGCAGCACCGACCTGGCGCCGGGCGGCACTCGGACGCTGGCGGGCATACGGCGTATCCGTCGACGCTGGCTGGGCCGCGGCACCTGCCACGCTGGCTGGACTGATGCGGCATCAGCTCCATGCCGGGCGGCATTCGCGGACACGAAGCCGGCGCCTGGCGCCAGGTACCTGCCGCTGGCGGCACTGCCACGCTGAAGCTTGGCGCCGGGCGGTATCTCGACTGGCGCCGGGCGGCACTCGGACGCTGGTGGCCTTACGCCGGGCGGCACCATCGCACGGTTGGCCTGGCGCCGGCGTACTCGACTGGCGCCGCGCACACGCCGCTGGTTGCTCACGCCGCGGCACCCGTCGCTTTATGGCCCGGCTGGCATCGCCTGGCGCCGGTCGACCGGCCCGCCCTGGTCTCGGTCCCATCGTGTTCGGTCTGATCCCATCTCGCTTGTTTGGATCAATCATCATGAGTTTGGGACGATCACGGCTACGAATAAACATCCTACGACTCGATTGAATCGCCCTCGATGTTTTACGACAAAAACTAAGGATTGGATTTTCAGAAGATATCGTGATAAAACAAGGTCGATTAACTTGAACATCGATCCTTTAGGTTATAATGGTTTATTTTAAGAGAAAGATAGTCTTCCGAGAAATCGTGATAAAACGCTTAACGACTTAAGATAAGTCCACGGACTAACTTACTTAATTTAGGGAATTCAGGCCCAATCAGGCTATGACGGTTTGTCCGATATCCCAACATCGGATAAACATCAAGTCACCGAAAACTCGAGGATAATTACAAAGATCGACAAAATGGAATACTTCCGAAGAGATAAGCTTGGGCCCAAAGGCGAGGTCCATCATCCTAAGGCAAACCGACCTGGAGTGGATATATGGAGAGCAAGGGCAGAGAAGGGGATCCAAAATCCTAGATTGAGACTTAGAGCATCCTGCTAGCTTAGAGAACTTAGAACTTAGGCGGTTAGGCCAGCGAGGGGACTTAACGCCTGGGTCACTTTGTTCTAGTTTTATCTTCTCCGCAGACCCACGCCTCTCGGAAGGATCTAACTATACTTTTACTCAGACCTCGCGACAGAAACCCTAGGCATTATCTTCGACATGCCCGCTTCTATGACCAACGCCATATTAGACCTAACCAGGCCCTAGAACCGTCAGCCCTGCTCAAGAAATCTCCGGCTCTCTAAGGATCAGACACTTTACTTTTAGAGCTTCATTAGAAACCCTAGGCTATCTTCGACATGCCTGTTTCTATGACAACGCCATACTGAGCTAACCCGCCTGACGGTTCGATCTCTTGTTCAATTCTTTCTAACTGAACTACGTCCGACTTGATCCTTGAAAGGGTACGTAGGCAGCCTTTCTTAAGGTCCAGTCTCAAATCTTAACAAATCTTTTTCCGCATTTATTCGTCACTTGTCGTTGGCTGTCGCAGAACGGACCTTCAAGGAAAGTTAACTTGGCTTTCCTCCAATCTTATTCATTAAAATTGACGGTGTGAATTTCGTTCCCCAGTATATATTAAGGATGACTCAGATAACTATTGGAGCCTTGTCGAGTGTTTCTTTTCATGCCGTGGTTTACGGGCGATAGAACTTAATCGACGCATAAGTTTAAATCTTCCGCTAACCATATGGTTGTTAGGACTGAGTTTTGGTATGAAGAGTTTATCGTGATGATTTTTCCGATTCTGGGTTATACGACAAATTGCTTGCTGAATAGTCACTGGCGCTATGAACAAATCGTGGATTGTTGTTTTAGCCGTAAGGGATTGGAGCAATGGTCGCAAGTAGTTTTGGATTGGCATGGAGGCTTGATTCAGCCGTGATAGCCAAGGAAGTTGTTGGTAAACGATCCGACCATGACCCTTATTAAGGTCATGTTAGTTTACGATTGTCCTTAATGGGGATGCCGAATTCAGGTCCGGCTTTACGAAAGGGCTTAGTTGGCTGAGGGCCAAATAGCGTTGCGAGATAGACATGCCAAGCATAGCGGAGTTTTCTCGAGTTATGGCTGATGGCTTTTAAAACGATCTTCCACTTTAGGTCTCAGTTATAACGATGAATGGTTCAGATAATTTTTTGTTGCATGAAAATCATTTCATTTTATCCGGGGAAAGTTTAAGGGATCGACGCGAGGACACGCGGGTTCGCCTGCGGATTATTTCCTGCTCGGACGTAACCGCAGGAGAGGAAAGCAGGAGCCGAAACCTTGTGGAGCAAAACTGTCTATGACAGTTACCCGCTGGACCCATTATGTTTATTTTATTTAAAGTTGCTTTGTATGAATTGACACGACCATACAGAGGATTTTTCGAAAAGTGATGTAAGAGGGTTTTATAAAGATAATCGAGAGTGTTTCTCACAAATTTCATATATTTCATGCGACCACGGATTATGTTTTCCTCATTCACTTTGCGCATCTGAAGTCGCTTTTGCATGAGACCCATCATGTTTTTCCATAGGCTGTTTTGTTTAAAATATTCTTGTTATAGGAAAGTAATGGATGACCGTTTCATAGAAAATCGCAGATTGTCAAAGTAGCGATGTTTCCGCTGATTGCACGGAGATGTTTCGCTATGATTTCGACCTTTGATCTAAAGCTGCTCAATTACTCACGGAGTTTTACCGAAGGTTATTTCGTTATTTTCAGTAGTTCACCGTCGCGTTATTAGTCTGACGTTGGTACACGCTTCTAGTCATGAAGTTTGCGACGAGAGACGACGAGAGTTTTCAAGACTATGTTTGTAACTGGCTATGCCGCTAGCGCTTTTAGACAAATCTTATTGCCGCGAGTTTGCTTTGTCAAAGCGTTGTCTTGATGCTGAAGCAAAAGTTTTCAAGATGGGATTATACGGGTATAGTATACGCATTCTTACTTTCATTTTACGAAAAGAAACGGTTAGCCGCTCTTCAAGGCCTGTAACGTTTTTCTTTCTTTAAGAAGTGGGATGAGTATGCTTTAGAACGCTGGCGATCGCTTTCTGGTTTTTCGAGACTAGATCGGTTTGCATGTTCTCGCCAGACAATCAAGGAACGATGGAACAAGACTGGAAATTTTGTCTAAGACTTAGCTTGCTAGACTATCCACCTAGGTCCTAAGTTCCTAAATTCTACCTTTTCAAGACGCTTTTGTTCCTGTCGCATCTAAGAATTAAAACCTTTACAAAATTTTATAAGTCGGACATACCTTAGTCTCATCGATGATTCGAGATTGCCCTTCTTCCTCCTTCTTCTTCTTTGTCTTCTGAACTGTGTTTCACCTTCCGTAGTGATAGTTTTACGAGAAGGAGTGTGTATTCCATCGGGTTTTCTTAGGCGCTTCGAATGGCCACTTTCGATTCTACGCCAAAGGACTTCAAAGTCTGATACTGAATTTTCGTATAATTGATTTTCGATGAAATCCTCGATGAGAATATCGAGCTTAACGAGAGATATCAACGCCTAAGCTCATGTCTCCGCTTCTTCGTACTTTCCTAAATTGACAGGTGCGCTTTGTATATTGTTGAAAAGTCTATCGCGCCATGATAGAAGTTTCCGACTCAACGCGGGCAGAATCAGATGCGTTTATGTACCAAAGGGATTTTACTAAATCGTTGAAACAAAGAAGGAGAAGCAGGCTAAGAGGGAGCAATGGACAGGATGTCATTCGGGTGAGGTTCTTAGTTCGTCAAGCCATGAGCGAACTGGTCAAGTCTCAGACCTTGTTGTTTGATATGATTTTTTTACTTTACTAATGATATTTCATAAAATATTGCGAGTTTGATCTTACGGAAGTTGTTTCGTAAGATGTTACCAATTTTAATATCCGACACTCTCGCCGCGGAGAGCTGTAATTTTGTTCTTAAACTTAATCAGAATTCTCTCAGATCCGTAGGGATTGATCCAAAGGAGTTTTGAGTAATGAGGCTTCGAACCTAGATTTTAAAATACGAACTTTGTTAAACAATCGAGAAGGCTTTGCGGAAGAATCGTCGTGTTTCTCGAACAATCCGAACATGGGTTTAAGGGACCAAGATCACGAGACGACTGGACGGATGCGCCAGGACCCTGCCGCCGCACAGAGACGACGGGTCTGCCGGGCGCCAGACGGAGAGGACGAAGCTCGGCCGGGCGCCAGCGCCGGGCGTGATCGGCCTGCCGGCGCCAGGTGCGGCGGTCGTTCGTCGCCGGCGCCAGGCGCTGGCGCGGTCGGTTTGCTGTCGGCGCCAGGCGCCGGGCGTGAGCGTTTGTCGCCGCGCTCAGCGCCTCGCGGCCGCGGTCCCGGCCGGCCGATGCTGCTGTTGCTCGCCGATCCTGGAGCTCACGGTCCGCTCGTTCTCCTCAGAAGTTCGCCGAGTGACGATTCGCCGGTTTCGATCGCCACTTAGTTTTCTTCCGAGGACTTTCGGTGATGATTTCGCCGTTGACCGATTTTGACGCCAAAGTCGAAGAAGTACGGTGTGGAATTGGTGACCCGATTTGCCGCTTCTATTCCGCGAAGTAATCTAGGGTTTCCCAAGGTTTTGAGGAGAATAAGTTTTATTTTTCCGAGAGGTTCTCGAAAGAAACATTTTTTGTAGAAACCTTGCTCGCTATGCATTTCTAACTTGGTAACAAGACTAATTTTGGGGTTTGATAGATTTTATCGCTGCACTTGTAGTCAGCTTTCGAGAATCGGACCTCAATGAAAGTAGGGTTTTCATTGCTTTCCTCCATTATTATTCATAAAAATCGACGGTGTGAATTTGTTCCCACAAAGACTATATAGTAGACTAGTAGTACAATAGAAAACAATTTACTATATGTCTTCATTCAAAACTTACAAGCGAAATCTAACTCTTTGATTTATATTTGTTCTACTCGAAAATGTTTTCTAGTGGCTTTTTTTCCTTTTCATGTAGTCAATCTTTGTGGCTTGTTCCTGTTCTTCTACATATTTGTTTTCGTTTTATTCTGAATCATATTTCAATTCTACTCTTTTTCTTATACAAAGCAAACCCTGAGAAGATGTCTTCATCACAACAACAACAATTTCATCATCCTCCACTCAGTCTTTTCTTAGCCATCGGAGCAAACAACTTTAACCGTGAAGAGACAACGATGACAATGAATCAACAACGCAACTCCGTTTCTCCACCACCCAGGAGACTAAGAAACAAACCAGGAAACCCAAGTAAGTATCTCTTATTAACATATGTTGCTATAAATGAAGTGTTCCAAATAATCTTTAACTTAATTTATTTTTTCGTAGTTATTCTAAACAATATAAGTCTTAGTATTATCATCATTTGACCAGATAATAAATTATATTGTTGGATTTTATTCTGCTCTAGTCAACATTTTTTACAAGAAAATTAGTATATTCAGTTACTTATAAATCTCTTGACTAATGGGTTTTGTTATGGTGATTCATTTGGTCCAGATGCTGAAGTGATAGCCTTGACTCCAGAGGAGATCATGGCGACGAACAGGTTTCTCTGTGAAGTAGGCAAGAAAGGATTTCAAAGAGAGCAGAATCTCCAGCTTCACAGGAGAGGACAAAACCTTCCATATATCCTGAAACAAAAGTCTGACGAAGAAGTAAGGAGAAAGGTGTATGTTTGTCCTGAGCCTACGTGCGTCTACCATGATCCGTCACGTGGTCTCGGAGACCTAACAGGAATCAAGAAGCATTATTGCCGGAAGCACGGTCAAAAGAAGTTTAAATGCAAGAAATGCTCAAAGTGGTACGCTGTTGAGTCTGATTGTAAAGCCCACACTAAGATTTGTTGTACCAAAGAGTATCATTGTGTGTGTGATACCATCTTCACGAGGTAAACTCTAAATATCGTATATTTTGGTTACATTCAATAATTTTTTTTCTATCGATATTTTTGTTCATATTTTGAATCATATTGAATAAGATTCGGTTTTACTACAGTGTGGTAAAAACATTAAAAACGTATTGGTTAACCCATACATGTTAATATGTTATAGTCTATATCCAATTATCCATTAACATTTTTTATTCCAGTTTCAAATATGTTTTACCGTGAATTGATAATATTGAGCTTTTCTTAATTAAATATTTGTTTTTTGCGGTGTTATTGCAGAAAAGACAGTTACGACATGCATAGGGCATTCTGTGAGGCATTATTAGAAGATCCAGTAATAAACCCTGCCGTGAGATTTACGGAAATGGCAGCAGCCGCTGCTGGAAGTGGTGGCAGACATGGAATTTATGGCGGTGCTTCTTCTGCTCTCACTCACAACCAGTTTGGTAACAACTCAAACACTGGTTTTGCCCCTCTAGATGCAGGTTACAATCCGAACTGTTCATCATCGTCCCAAATGTTCGAAGACTTTGTTCCTCAGTCCACAAACCCTAACCATGGTCCTACTAACTTCCCCATGCAATACCCTTCGAACCAAGAACTGTTGGCACGGAAAAACCAGAATCTCATGAACCAGCAAAGTCTGATCAACAGGAACAACAACAACAACTTGTTCAATCCCGGATACTTTCAAGACAATACCGAGAACCTCTCTGCTCAGACAGTTGTTCCTTCTCTTTTCAACAATGCTGACAACAATGTTCCTTCTGCTCTACTTGGAGGGTCAAGTGTGGCCGCTAATAACTTTGGAGGCATTAGTAATGGAAAATTTCAAGGTCAAATGAATGCTCTAGCTGCGACAAGTGATCATCAAGGCCAGCCCGGTAGCAGCATTTTCAACCATCGTTTCGGAAACAACCTTAGCATGGGAGGCACTGCTAGGCAGACTTTGGACTTTCTTGGCGTTAATGGTAATGGTGGTCGTGGTGGACCTCCTTTGGACGTTGACATGAAGTTTCCAGATCCAAATAATCCATTCGGAAATGTTTGAGAAGATCGTACACCTCCTATTATCTTGCTGGGTTCTTTGGAGATTTAATTTTTAAGCCTATTTAACTATCGATAAGTAAAGTTAAAAACAAATTCTATAAGTATTTCTTTAAGTTGTTTTTAATGATGTAATGGGAATCTCGAACCAGAGTTCCTTTGGTAAAATTTGGTTTCTTCAACCTGTTAATTCAATTCCGGTTAATTATATATTTTTATTAGAAAGTAACTATAATATTTGGTCTTCTTAAGATATGAATTTTAATATAACTCCATTACTGCAACATTATATACATATATAATATTTTAGCATACTCAGTCGTATGTATCATGTAAATTAGTTTAAACATAGCAGAAATAAACTATGTACATTATTGAAAGGTAAAAAAAATCGTGCATAACAAATGAATAAATTTTTGAATAATATATTAACTGTAGAAAGTCAAAAATATTAACTGTAATTTAATCCAATAAAAGTACTGAAGAACACATGTATGCAAATGTAAGATGAAGAATATATTTGTTATAATAAAAATCATTATTTATATCCAATGTATACATTTTTACATGTTAAATAAGATTATAAAATTTATTAATAGTTTAATTTTCTAATATAAATAAATTGTTGTAATCAATAGGATATTAGTAATTTTCCCTTTTTAATAAAAGAGTCATAAATAGTAATAATTGAGCTGATACTTTTAATTACCATCACAAACTAGAGCACACTTGTACAACTAAGTTTAATTGTATTCAGTGTAATTATTGGTGTTTTGTTCTAACAAAGTCAAGAACTATTTTTATTTATAATAAACTATTTGTTGGTCACACTAGTTTGGTGTTTTTTTTTTTCTTATTAAACATTATTTCTAAATGCCAAAGATTTTATACAGTTTAATTAGATTATTTTAAACAAAATCTAGTTATGCCAATTAAACAATTTTGCAATGTTTAAAATATATATCGTACACTTTTAATCATCTTTAACAAATTATATCAAATCAAACATTGTGAATAGTTAAAGTGTGATACTAAATCATATAATTGAATAAAATTAGTAATATTTCCTTATTCAAAGTATAACCTTCAAAGTAGAAAAGAATATATAAAATAGTGAGTGTTTTGGTGGTTTAAAAATAAAGAGATACAATTTAAATGAAGTGAAATTGAGTTTCTTTTGTAATTTATACAAGAAACTTCTTTTAAATGGTTTAGAAGTTATACTTAACCAAATATTTTAAACCAAAATACATAAAACTATGATTTTTTTTAAAAATGATCTTATACAATATGAAAATGAATTGAATTTTAAATACGATTTTAGAATAGTTTAAACAAAGATATTTATTATTTTTAATTTTATGACCAAAAAGTTAAATACGTAAAATTTCAGATAATTTTAAGAATAAAATAATATTATTTTACTAATGTGATATACTTACAATATGTAATTAATAATGGTCAAAATTACCATGTATAAGTTTGAACAGTTATTTCAATATCTAAACTAATTTTTAACATTTAATGACGTAACTTCATGAGTCAAAACGTATCAAAAATTTAATTATTATATTAAAAAGTCTTTTTAGGAAAAGGGAAAATGGACTATGGCTATATATATGAGATATTATAGTGCTCACTTCAAATTATTAAAGAGCAGAGCAACAGAGAAAGAGAGAGATAGAATTGTTTGAGGTGTGTATTTGTATAATTTTCCTAATAAGGCTTCTTCTTCTTCACCTTCAAACATTATCGTCATCATCTATTTGGTTTCTTTCTTTGTCTCTGAACTTTAGCTAATTACTGACTTTTTCTTCTTGGTTTCTTTCTTTGCATCTCAAGACTATATGTAGTACAATAAAACAACTTATTATATGTCTTCTTTCAAAAAGTTACGAATGAAATCTAACTCTTTGGATTTATATTTGTTCAACTCGTAAATGTCTTCTAGTGTTTTTCTTTTCTTTTCAGGTCGTCAATCTCTGTAGCTTGTTCCTTTTCTTCTAAATATTTGCTTTCGTTTTATTCTGAATCATATTTCTTTCTACCTTTTTCTTATACAAATTATTCATTTTACTAATGGATCTTTGTAGAATAAGCAAAGCAAACCCTGTGAGATGACTTCATCGTACAACAACTCAATTCCATCATCTTCCGCTCAGTCTTTCCCCCTCTTAGCCACCGAAGCAAACAACTTTAACCGTGAAGGGACGGCAATGACAATGAATCAACGACCCAACTCTGTTTCTCCATCACACAGGAGACTAAGAAACAAACCAGGAAACCCTAGTAAGTACCTCTTATTAGCATATGTTGTTATAAATGAAGTGTTCCAAATAACCTTTAACTCTTATTAATTGGCATAATATTTTATAAATAAGTGTTCCAAATAACCTTTAATTTAATTCATTTTTCATAGTTATTCTAGATAATATAAGTATTAATATTATCATCATTTGACCAGAATAAAAATTATGTTGTTGGATTTTATTCTGCACTATTCAACACTTTTTTACAAGAAAATTAGTATATTCAATTACTTATATATCTCTTGGCTAATTGGCTTTGTTGTGGTTTTTTATTAGGTCCAGATGCTGAAGTGATAGCCTTGACTCCGGAGGAGATAATGGCGACGAACAGGTTTCTCTGTGAAGTATGCAAAAAAGGATTTCAAAGAGAGCAGAATCTCCAGCTTCACAGGAGAGGACACAACCTTCCATATATCCTGAAACAAAAGTCTGACGAAGAAGTAAGGAGAAAGGTGTATGTTTGTCCTGAGCCCACGTGCGTCTACCATGATCCATCACGTGCTCTCGGAGACCTAACAGGAATCAAGAAGCATTATTGCCGGAAGCACGGTCAAAAGAAGTTTAAATGCGAGAAATGCTCAAAGTGGTACGCTGTTGAATCTGATTGTAAAGCCCACACTAAGATTTGTGGTACCAAAGAGTATCATTGTGTATGTGATACCATCTTCACTAGGTAAACTCTAAATATTGTATATCTTGGTTACGTTCCATAATTTTTTTTCTATCGATATTTTTGTTCATATTTTAAATCATATTGAATAAGATTTGGTTATACTACAGTGTGATAAAAAACATTAAAACGTGCTGGTTAACCCATACATGTTAATAGGTTATAGTCTATATCCAATTATCCATTAATATTTGTTATTCCAAATCCAAATATTTTTTACAGTGAACTGATAATATTGAGCTTATCTTAATTACATATATGTTTTTGGGGTGTTATTGCAGAAAAGACAGTTACGACACGCATAGGGCATTCTGTGAGGCCTTATTAGAAGAAGAGCCAGAAAGAAACCCTACCTTGACCTTCACGAATTTGGCAGCAGCCGATGGTGGAAGTGGCAGACATGGAATTTACGGTGGTGCTTCATTTGCTCTCACTCACAACCAATTTCGTGACAACTCAAACACTGGTTATGCCCTCTAGCTGCTGGTTATAATTTGAACCGCTCATCGTCCCAAATGTTCAAAGACTTTGTTCCTCACTCCACAAACCCTAACCATGGTCCTACTAATTTCCCATGCAATACCCTTCGAACCAAGAACTTTTGGCACGGAACGACCAGAATCTCATGAACCAGCAAGGTCTGAAAACAGAAACAACAACTCCAGCAACTTGTTCAATCCCGGATACTTTCGAGACAACACTAAGAACCTCTCTGATCAGACAGGTGTTCCTTCCCTTTTCAACAATGCTGACAACAACGTTCCTTCTGCTCTGCTTGGAGGGTCAAGTGTGGCCCCTAATAACTTTGGAGGCATTGGTAATGCAAACTTTCAAGGTCAAAGGAACGCTCTAGCTGCGACAAGTGATCACCAAGGCCGGCCCTGTAGCAGCATTTTCAACAATCGTTTCGGAAACAATCTAAGCATGGGAGGCACTGCTAAGCAGACTTTCGACTTTCTTGGCGTTGATGGTCGTGGTGGACCTCCTTTGGACGTTGACACGCAGTTTCCAGATCCAAATAATCCATTTGGAAATGCTTGAGAAGATCGTACACCTCCTATTATCTTGCTGGGTTCCTGGAGATTTACTCTTTAAGCCTATTTAACTATCTATAAGTAAAGATAAAAACTATCTATAAGTTGTTTTTAATGATGTAATGGGTATCTCGAACCAGAGTTCCTTTGGTAAAATTTGGTTTCTTCAACCTGTTGAGTCAATTCCCATCAATTATATATTTTTATTGGAAAGTTACTATAATATTTGGTCTTCTTAAGATATGAATTTAAATATAATTCCATGACTGCAACATTATATACATATATAATATTTTAGCATATTCAGTCGTATGTATCATGTTAATTAGTTTCAACTTAGCAGAAAAAACTATGTACAGTATTAAAGGAAAAAAATCTCACATAACAAATGAATAAATTTATGAATCATATATTAACTATATAGAAAGTCAAAAAAAAAATTAACTGTAATTTAATCCAATAATAGTACTGAAGAACACATGTATGCATATGTAAGATGAAGAATATATTTGTTATAATGAAAATCATTATTTATATCCAATATAAACATTTTTACGTGTTAAATAAGATTATAAAATTTAATAATACTTTAATTTTCTAATATAAATAAAGTATTGTAATCAATATGATATTAATAGTTTTCACTTTTTAATGAAAAGAGTCTTAAATAGTAATAATTGAGTATATACTTTTAATTACCATCACAAACTGGAGCACACTTGTACAACTAAGTTTAATTGTATTCAGTGTAATTATTGGTGTTTTGTTTTAACAAAGTCGAGAACTATATTTATTTATAATATTCTATGTTTGGTCACACTGGTTTGATGGTTTTTTTTTTCTTATTAAACATCATTTCTAAATGCCAAAGATTTTGTACAGTTTAATTAGATTATTTTAAACAAAATTTAGTTATGCCAATTAAACAAATTGTGCAGTATTTAAAATATATATCTCACACTTTTAATCATCTTTAAAAAAGTATATCAAATCAAACATTGTGAATAGTTAAAGTGTGATACTAAATCATATGATTGAACAAAATTAGCAATATTTTCTTATTTAAAGTATAACCTTCAAAGTAGAAAAATATATAAAATAGTGAACATTTTGGTGGTTTAAAAATAAAGAGATACAATTTAAATGAAGTAAAATAGAGTTTCTTTTTTTAAAAAAAAATTTATACAAGAAACTTATTTTAAATGGTTTAGAAGTTATACTTAACCAAATATTTTAAACCAAAATATATAAAACTATTATTTAAAAAATGATCTTATACTTCAATATGAAAATGAATTGAATTTTAAGTACGATTTTATAAAAATTTAAAAAAAAATATTTATTATTTTTATTTTATGACAAAAAAGTTAAATACGTAAAATTTCAGATAATTTTAAGAATAAAATAATATTATTTTACTAATGTGATATACTTACAATATGTAATTAATAATGGTCAAAATTACCATGTATATGTTTGAACAGTGATTTCAATATCTAAAACTAATTTTTAATAATTAATGACAGAACGGTTCTGAGTCAAAACTTATCAAAAATTTAATTATCATATTAAAAGGTCTTTTAGGAAAATGGGAATGGACTATGGCTATATATATGAGATATTACAAGTTTCACTTCAAATTATTAGAAAGCATTGTTGCCACTTCGATCATCTATTGTCTCTGAACTTTAGCTATTTACTGACATTTCTTTGCATCTCAAGACTATGTGTAGCAACTTATTATATGATATAACTCTTTGGATTTATATTTGTTCAACTCTGTTTCTATCCTTTTTTCTTCTTTTATACAAATTATTCATTTTACTAATGGAACTTTGTAGAATAAGCAAAGCAAAACCTGTGAAGATGTCTTCATCGTACAACAACTCAATTCCATCATCTTCCGCTCAGTCTTTCCCCTCTTAGCCACCGGAGCAAACAACTTTAACCGTGAAGGGACGGTGATGACAATGAATCAACAACCCAACTCCGTTTATCCACCACCCAGGAGACTAAGAAAGAAACCAGGAAACCCAAGTAAGTACCTCTTATTAGCATATGTTGTTATAAATGAAGTGTTCCAAATAACCTTTAACTCTTATTAATTGGCATAATATGTTATAAATGAAGTGTTCCAAATAACCTTTAATTTAATTCATTTTTCATAGTTATTATAGATAATATAAGTATTAATATTATCATCACTTGACCAGATTATAAATTATATTGTTGGATTTTATTCGGCGCTATTCAACATTTTTTTACAAGAAAATTAGTATATTCAGTTACTTATATATCTCTTGGCTAATGGGCTTTGTTGTGGTTTTTTATTAGGTCCAGATGCTGAAGTGATAGCCTTGACTCCGGAGGAGATAATGGCAACGAACAGGTTTCTGTGAAGTATGCAAAAGGATTTCAAAGAGAGCAGAATCTCCAGCTTCACAGGAGAGGACACAACCTTCCATATATCCTGAAACAAAAGCCTGACGAAGAAGTAAGGAGGAAGGTGTATGTTTTTCCAGAGCCCACGTGTGTCTACCATGATCCGTCACGTGCACTCGGAGACCTTACAGGAATTAAGAAGCATTATTGCCGGAAGCACGGTCAGAAGAAGTTTAAATGCGAGAAATGCTCAAAGTGGTACGCTGTTGAATCTGATTGTAAAGCCCACACTAAGATTTGTGGTACCAAAGAGTATCTTTCTGTATGTGATACCATCTTCACTAGGTAAACTATATATATCGTATTTCTTGGCTCCATTCAATAATTTTTTTCTTATCGATATTTTTGTTCATATTATGAATCATATTGAATAAGATTCGGTTATACTATAGTGTGATAAAACATTAAAACGTGTTGACTAACCCATACATGTTAATATGTTATAGTCTATATCCAATTATCCATTAACATTTGTTATTCCAAATTCAAATATTTTTTATGGTGAATTGATAATATTGAGCTTATCTTAATTACATATATGTTTTTGGGGTGTTATTGCAGAAAATACAGTTACGACACGCATAGGGCATTCTGTGAGGCCTTATTAGAAGAAGAGCCAGCAAGAAACCCTACCTTGACCCTCACGGAAATGGCAGCAGCCGCTGGTGGAAGTGGCAGACATGCAATTTACGGCGGTGCTTCTTCTGCTCTCACTCACAACCAGTTTGGTGACAACTCAAACACTGGTTTTGCCCCCCTAGCTGCTGGTTACAATATGAAACGCTCATCGTCCCAAATGTTCGAAGACTTTGTTCCTCACTCCACAAACCCTAACCATGGTCCTACTAATTTCCCCATGCAATACCCTTTGAACCAAGAAATTTTGGCAAGGAACAACCAGAATCTCATGAACCAGCATGGTCTGAACAACAGCAACAATAACTCCTGCAACTTGTTCAATCTCGGATACTTTCAAGACAACACTAAAAACCTCTCTGATCAGACAGGTATTCCTTCTCTTTTCAACAAAGCTGACAACAACGTTCTTGCTGCTCTGCTTAGAGGGTCAAGTACTGTGGCCGCTAATAACTTTGGAGGCATTGGTAATGCAAACTTTCAAGGTCAAATGAACACTCTAGCTGCGACAAGTGATCATCAGGCCGGCCCGGCAGCAGCATTTTGACCATTGTTTCGGAAACAATCTAAGCATAGGAGGCACTGCTAGGCAGACTTTGGACTTTCTTGGCGTTAATGGTCGTGGTGGTCGTAGTGGGCCTCCTTTGGACGTTGACATGCAGTTTCCATATCCAAATAATCCATTCAGAAATGTTTGAGAAGATCGTACACCTTCTATTATCTGGGTTTCTTGGAGATTTTATTTTAAAGCCTATTTAACTATTTGTTGTCCAAAAAGCCTAACTATCTATAAATAAAGTAAAAAAAACTATTTATAAGTATTTCTTTAAGTTGTTTTAATGATGTAATGAGAATTTCGAACCAGAGTTCCTTTGATAAAATTTGGTTTCTTCAACTTGTTGAGTCAATTCTCGTTAATTATATATTTTTATTGAAAGTAACTATAATATTTGGTCCTCTTTTTGTGTGCAACCATTGATTAATAATTAAAATAAGGGAATTGGGCTTAAACGTGGTCCAAACCCGAGTCCAATACAAGAGAAAGAGAGGCTTCTTAAGATATGAAATTTAATATAATTCCATAACTGCAACATTATACATATATAATATTTTAGCATATTCAGTGGTATTGTATTATGTGAATTAGTTTAAACTAAGCAGAAAAAAAACTGTGTACAGTATTTAAAAAGGAAGAAAAAATCTCGCATAACAAATGAATAAATTTCTTGAAAGGTTCATTTATAAAAAATATCCCATGAATCAAGTTATGAGTCAAATCTGGGCCCTTAACTTATACACATTTGGTGCTCAAAAAAAAATTATACACACTTTAACAAAATTTAGCAGGATTAAATATAAACTAAAGGTATGAAATTAAATTGGGGCCTTTAATATTACTGGATTCTATTTCTATGCAAATGCATTTCCAGGTGATCCATAAAGAATATACTTAAGACAAAAGATCCTTGAAAAAGGCTACTGGTGTGTAGGAGACTCACTTTTCTACGCTGCTCAATGGACTTCAGGTCACTCGGCCTCCTCTCCTCCAATGCAATGCAATGCATTCAGTTGTGGGCTCATCTTACAGGCGTTATTTTGGACTTGCGCCATCAAGTTGGTCTCAGTTTGGTTGCTGGATTGATAGGAGAACCTAAGGAAACTGATGACTTCACCAAGAATTTGGTCATTCTATCAGTCTCTCATGTAAAGTGGAAGTGGATCTCTCTAAGCCCTTACCTGATATTGTTGAGTTCACCCGCCAGTCAGGTGAAGCAGTTGAGATTTCAGTCTATTTTCCGTGGCTTCCTCCTACATGTACCAATTGTAAAGAACTTGGCTATATCATGATGAATTGCCTTCACATCCCTGTTCCCCCAAAAAATAATGTTCCTGCAAAGAAAAATTCTTCTGTTTCAGCTAAGCCTAAGACTGCAAGCAAAGAAATTGTGAATCAAGGTGTCGGTGAAGCTTCTTCTTCATGAAGCACCAACCATAAGCAGAAATCAGTGGCTCCTCAGAACTTAACCATTATGCAAACCAACTCCTTTGGGCCTCTGGCTGACTCCATCTCTCCCCTTTCCCCTCTTGATCCTCCTTCCATTCCTGACCCTCCTCCCTCACACCACACCTCCACAAAAAGCCTTCTCCTTGTTCCTTTTTTACCTCCACCTTCTCCTTCCTTTCCCTCAGTTGCTCCTAATACCTCAACCTCCATTGTTCCTTACTCAAAAATCCCTGCTCACCTGACAAGCCCTCCTCCCCATTCCAACCCATCTCTTAAGCCGGGCTAACTCTTCTTTGTCCCTTCCCCTCCTTTACCCGCCTCTTTTAACCCTTTTGCTGCTTTGGTCCCTGCTGGCTCTGTTAAAGAGTCACCCTCCTCTTAAATGTGTACAAAACAGTTTTTGGAATGTTCGAGGTTTCAACGACTGGGATAAACATTCACCCTTTGTCAATGGCTTAATAGCCGAAACCTCTTTTTGGTACTATTCTTGAAACCCACATTAAAGATCAGAATCTGAATCACCTAATGACCACTATCGCAGAGGTTGGGACTTTATCTCTAATCATTCTTCTGATGAGGATGGTCGAATAATTATCATCTGGCGTGATTCGTAAAGTTCGACTTCGCATCAATCCCGTCATCCATCACTTTCGAGGTCTTGCCCCCGCTGCTACCTATCTTTTACAGCGGTCTATGCAGCCAACACTAGGCAGAGAGAGCTGGATCATGGGTTGAGCTCATTGACCTTCAACAAGCCTTTAATCTCCACTCCTTGCCTGGATTGTTGGTGGAGATTTTAATCAAAATATCCACCGGAAGAGCACTCACTGCCTCATGTCTCGCTTTCCTCATAGTTCTTGAGATAGTCTAATTCAATTGGGACTGTTTGATTTTGGTTCCATGGTCCCTCTTCACTTGGGTAACCACCAACCTGAGGATCCCATCGCCAAAAGCTTGATAGACTACTGGTCAACTCCCACCTAGTATGTTTTCCCCAGCTCATTCTTTCGCCCCCATCTCCGATCACTGCCCATGTATCCTAGACCTAGCCCTCCCTTGCTGTAGCTGGCACCAGACCCTTCCAGTTCTTTAATTACTTAACCAAACATCCCCTTTTCACCAGATTGTACTTGGCCGAATGGAACCATCTCGAAACATGGTCGAATCTCACGCACCTCGTTGGAAATTAAAGGAGTAAAATCAGTGCTTAAACAGATAAATAAGTACAATTACTCAAATATCCAAGTGAGAGTTTGTGAGGTTAACAGCTTGTTGAGGTACAATCACCGCAGGCTCTCTCAAGAAACTGAAGAGAGACTCCTTCATCAAGTGGACCTTTCTTAAGGAGATTGAGGAGGCATATATTCGAGAAATCTGAATAAACCGAAAGAAGGTGATCAAAACACAGCCTACTTCTTCGTGATTCAAACCGGATCAGCTACAACTCTATCGAGCTTTTCAATTGCCTTCTGGTCTCTTTGTTACTGATCCACTGATCATGGGCTATTGCTATTAACCACTTTCAAAGTATCTTCGGCCCTCTTTCTCCTCCGCTACTTCTCATCCTCTCGGTTTAGCATTCTGATCATCTTCTTTCCTACTCCTGCTCATGACCTCGATTCCTCTCAAGATGAGATCACTTCAGTTATTTTCAAACTTAACCCAAATAAAGCATCCGGTCCTGATGGCCTTACCTCGGGGTTCTTTAAGGCAGCTTGGGGCTTCGTGGGTTCTGAAGTGGTCAATTCCATAAGGCTGTTCTTCCTTGACTCTTTCATGCCGACATCCACCAACTCCACAATCTTGAGTTTAGTCCCTAAGCGGCCTGGTTCCACGCTGATCTCTGACTTCCAGCCTATAGCATGTCTCAACACGCTCTATAAAGTTGTAGCACGTTTTCTAGTGAAGAAATTGAAGCACATGCTTCCTGCCAAACCAAACAGCATTCGTCAAGGATCAATTAATCGTGGAAAATACAATTCTTGCCTCTGAACTTGTCTACGGCTACCACAAGAATAAGGGGCCAAAACGAATCACTATCAAGGTTGATATAGCAAAGGCATTCGACACTATCTCATGGGAATTCCTATTCAACTGTCTACATGGCCTAAATGTTCCTGATCAGATGCTATAATGGCTAAAAGGATGTGTGTGCACTGCAACCTACACTACAAGATACAATGGCACTGTCCAGGGTTATTTTAAAGGAAAAAGAGGCTTGAGACAAGGAGATCCACTCTCCCCTTATCTCTTTGTAATTGCAATCAATGTTGTATCTCACATGCTAAATAAGGCTGGAGCAGAGCTAAGGATTAAGTACCATAACAGATGCAGCTCAACAAAGCTTACTCACCTTTGTTTTGCAGATGATCTCCTGATCTTTATTGATGGTTCGCTAGACTCGGTGCAGAATGTCCTACATGTCCTATCTGAGTTTCACAGTCGTTCAGGTCTGGCGGTAAGCGTGCATAAAACTTCTTTTTCGCCTCAGGAATGTCTAGACAGAAGCTGGATGTGATCATGGTGTCCACAGGAATGCCTAACTTGACTCTTCCAGTACGGTATTTAGGAGTCCCTCTTTGTTCGAAGAAGCTAAACTTGGCAAACTGCGAGGTCTCAATCCAGCAAGTGAAGTCTCGTTTCAATCAATGGAGTGTTAAGACTCTGTCCTTCTCTGGCAGACTTCTTCTCATCAAAACTGTAATGGGAGGCATCACCAACTTCTGGTGTTCTTCTTTTTTACTCCCCTCTGCCTGCATAAAACGAATAGAATCTCTCTGTGGTCAGTTTCTTTGGAAAGGAAACCTAGAGGGACATCATAGTGCTAGGGTCTCTTGGGAAGTTGTAACTAAACCTAAGGAGTGTGGCGGTCTTGGGGTAAAGGAAGGCTTTGGAATAAAGCTTGCTGCCTAAATTAATCTGGTTGCTGTTCTTTCAATCAGGTTCGATTTGGGTTGCTTGGTATAAAGAAGAGATCTCGAAGGGCTCACTATCTAACTTCGACGACAGCCAAATAGCAAGAACTTGTGGCTAGCAAACAAGCTACTCAAGATGAGGGGAGAGGTTTATACCTATATAAATAAGTGCATTGGCAACGGTGCTTCGTGCCAATTCTGGACTAACAACTGGTCCCCATTTGGTTCTCTAGAGAGTCATTTGAGGTCGCATTCTACTTCTCGGTTTAGCATCTCGTCGGGCTCTACTCTTACTGAGCTTTATCGCGATGGCTCTTGGAATGTCCCTCCGGCTAGATCAGAAAGGCTTCTCCAAATGCAAGTTCACTTAACAACTATAAAACTGGTGCAAGAAGATGACTGGTATGAATGGGTTATTGATAACAGAAAATATTCAAGCTATAGCACCAAGCTGGTCACGGCGGAATCAATGCCTGAAAGTCCCCGGAAAGTATTTCTCAGAACAAAAAGTCTCGTATAAATCGAAAAGAGGTTATACGACAAGTTCTCGAAATAGAATATCCAATCTCTCCGACAAACAACTTTCGGGAAACAAACGGCAAAACAAAAGGAGGTCGGAGCTTGGTCTTACCAGGTCAACTCGCCATGGGCGAGCTCAGTCTTCCCAGCTCACCCTAGGACAAGCTCAATTTGTTATCCTTTGAGTCTAGATCAAAAATGACTTTCGTTTCGTCTCAATCGGAGTTTCCGTTGAGATTTTACGAAGAGAACAAAGTCACTGTCCCGACCACCTCGTGGGTGTACTCGCCTGGCGAGTACAACCATCACGCGGGTCATCTCGCCCTCTGTAATGGCCACCTCGCCTAGGGCAAGCTCAACTTTGTTCTCCTTTGAGTCTAGATCAAAATGGCTTTTGTTTCGTCTCAATCGGAGTTTCCTTTGAGATTTTACGAAGAGAACAAAGTCACTGTTCCGGCTGTTGGGGTCAAAATCGGTCAATGACGAAATCGTCACCCGAAAGTCCTCGAAAGAAATACCAAGTGACGATCAAAACCAAGAAACGGGTCGTCACTCGATGAACTCACAAGAAGGCATGAACGGACCGTGAGCCCCGGGGATCAACGAAGGCAAGCAACAGCAGGCACCGGCAGACGCAGAACACGGCACGGGCGGCAGGCTTGCCCTGTCCCGTCTGGCGCCGGCGGCAGGCCTGTCGTCTCCCGTCTGGCGCCGGCGGCAAGGGTCCTGGTTCCCATCTATGCAATTGTCTCGTGATCTCGGGCAACGACAGCATCTTGGTCCCTTAAACCCATGTCCGGATTGTCCGCAAACTACAATGATTCTTCCGCAAAGCCTTCTCGACTGTTTAAAAGTTCATATTTTAAACGTCTAAAGTTCGAAGCCACATTACTCAAACCCTTGAAAACGGTTATCTCGAAATCTACGGCTAAAGATCCTTCCAAACTCAAAGATTTCCTGCACAAACGACTAACGGGGGAAAGATCGAACAACGGAAAACCCATGGACAGCAAGACGACCTACGCCGGGCGGCACATCGCCACGCTGAAGCCGCCTGGCGCCGGCGGCACGCATCACGCTGGCTGGCCTGGCGCCGGCGGCACTCGCCTGGCGCTGGCGGCACGCGATCACGCTGGCTGGCCTGGCGCCGGCGGCACTCGCCTGGCGCTGGCGGCACGCATCACGCTGGCTGGCCTGGCGCCGGCGGCACATCGCCACGCTGAAGCCGCCTGGCGCCGGCGGCACATCGCCACGCTGAAGCCGCCTGGCGCCGGCGGCACATCGCCACGCTGAAGCCGCCTGGCGCCGGGCGTAAGCCCCTGACGCCGGTCGATGGCCTCGCCCTTGTCTCGGTCCCATCATGCTCGGTCTGATCCCATCTTAGCTTGTTTGGATCAATTTTCGTAAGTTTGGTACGATCACGGTTATTCTAAACACCAAACATCTCGACTATACGAGGAATTGGGGTTGCTTCGGAAATGCCGAAACCTTCAAAGACTATTCTTTCGAAAAACCGTAAAAACGTCTAAACGGCCCGACATGGCCAAAACGGCCCACTTACGATTTTCCGAAAAGGAAGGATAACAATGACTGTTTATCCTTATCCTCACATAAGAGATAAATGTCAAGATTCCATAAGATAAATGTCAAGTTTCCCGATAAACACAAAGATGGACGAAAATGGAAAAAGCCCGATTCAGCCCGCAAGAAGATAGACCGTCTTAAGAGGAGTATATATGGAGAGCTTTGGGCGAGGAGCAAATCATCACAAATTTTCCAGAGCACTTAGCACTTAGAGCGATTTAGCATTCTTTTCTGTTTTCACTAGCGAGCTGCGACTCAACTAGGATAGACTTAGGCTGCCGGACTAGCGGACTTTTCGACAGCTCTTGTAGCCAATTTCTTTACTCGTTGTACACGCTCAAACGAGAATTCAGAAATAAGATCTCTTTCGCTCAACTCTTATGATTTTCATTTTTACAACTTTATCTCCATTGATTGTATCGTGTGTGGCCCAGCAGATATCCGGGACCTTCAAGGAAGATCGGGTTAACTCGGTTTTCCTCCACAAATCGTTTATCGGAAATTGACGGTGTGAATTTCGGTTTCCACACCGGCCACCTCGTGGGTGTACTCGCCCGGCGAGTACAACCATCACGCCGGTCACCTCGCCCTCTGTAATCGCCACCTCGCCCAGGGGAAATCTCACCTTTGTTCTCATTTGAGTCTAGATCAAAATGGCTTTCGTTTCGTCTCAATCGGAGTTTCCGTTGAGATTTTACGAAGAGAACAAAGTCACTGTCCCGGCTACCTCGTGGGTGTACTCGCCCGGCCAGCTCAACCATCACGCCGATCACCTCGCCCTCTGTAATCGTTACCTCGCCCAGGGGAAATCTCACCTTTGTTCTCCTTTGAGTCTAGATCAAAATGGCTTTCGTTTCGTCTCAATCGGAGTTTCCGTTGAGATTTTACGAAGAGAACAAAGTCACTGTCCCGGCCACCTCGTGGGTGTACTCGCCCGGCGAGCTCAACCATCACGCGGGTCAGCTCCCCGGCGAGCTCAACCACAGCGTGCGTGTATTTGCCCGGCGACCTCAACCACAGCCTGGGTCAGCTCGCCGGCGAGCTCAACCATCACGCGGGTCAGCTCGCCGGCGAGCTCAACCACGACGTGGGTGTACTCGCCCGGCAAGCTCAACCATCACGCGGGTCAGCTCGCCGGTGAGCTCAACCACGACGGGTGTACTCGCCCGCAAGCTCAACCATCACGCGGGTCAGCTCGCCGGCGAGCTCAACCACGGCGTGGGTGTACTCGCCCGACGAGCTCAACCACAGCGTGGCGTGGGTCAGCTCGCCGGCGAGCTCGGCCTTCACGCGAGTCGGCTCGCCCGGCTAGCTCGACCTGATCCCGGCCTGTTCGATTTACTTCGACTCCCGTATCCTCCGTATAGCTGTGATATCCGACCTTCGGGACCACATACTTCTCGTTTCATTTCGATTAAAGTTATTCTCGAAGTTTTATGACTAAAACCGAGAAATCGTATAAACGCCAAAAGGCCTAAGAACGGTCCGCAAGGATCTAAACTGGTGTAGAAGCCCATCTACGCTCTCAGAAGGGATTCGAGCCCATACAAGTTATGACAGTTTATCCTAACTCGCGGAAATACGTTAAATGCTATGTTTCCAAAGATAAATGTCAAGACTCGAAGATAACTATCAAGATCAACGAAAAATGGAATATTCCTAAAAGAGACAAACTTGGGCCTGAAGGCAAAGGATTAGATGGGCCACCGACCTAGAGCGACTATATAAGGAGAGCAGGAGCAGAAGAAAAAGGGGGATCCGAGATTTGAAACCTAGAGAACTCCCGTTAGAATAGATGTGGGAACCGAAATTCGCACTGTCGATTTTAATGAATAAAAACGGAGGAAAGCCAAGTTAACCCGACTTTCCCTGAAGGTCCGGATTCTCTGCGACAGCCAACGACAAGTGACTCAATAAATGCGGAAAAGTTTTTGTTAAGATTTGGGACTGGACCTTAAGAAAGGCTGCCTACGTACCCCTTTCGAGGATCAAGTCGGACGTAGTTCAGTTTAGAAAGAATTGAACAAGAGATCGAACCGTCTGGGCGGGGTTCGTCTAGTATGAGCGTTTTTCATAGAAACAGGCATGTCGAAGATAACGCCTAGGGTTTCTATGTGCGGAGCTCTGAAGTAAAGAATTGTCCGATCCTTCCGAGGAGCGGAGATTTATGAGCAGGAGGCGCCAGACGCTCTAGGGCCTGCCTTGCTTGTCTAACCGCCAAAATTCTAAGTTCTATCAGCTAACAGAGCTCTCAGGTCTCCAATCTAGGATTTTGGATCTCCTTCTCCTCTGCTCTTGCTCTCCTTATATACTCACTTCAGTCGGTTTGCCTTAGGATGATGGACTTAGCCTTTGGGCCCAATTTATCTCTTCGGAAATATTCCATTTTCGCCGATCTTCAAATTATCCTCGAAGTTTTCCCTATTTTTCGGTGACTCGATGTTTATCCGATGTTCGAAAATTGATAAACCGCCATAACCGATTGGGCCTGAATTCTTAAAATCGTAAGTAAGTCCGTGGACTTGTCTTAAGTCGTTGAACGCTTTATACGATTCTCGAAAGAATATCTTTCTCGTAAAATAAATCGTGATAGCCTAAAGGATCGATGTTCGAAGTTAATCGATCTTGTTTTACACGATATCCTATAATGAAATCCAACATTTCTAATTTTGTCGTAAAACATCGAGGATGATTCCAATCGAAGTCAATCGAGATGTTAATTCGTAGCCATGACCGTGATCAAACCCACGAGGATTGATCCAAGCAAGCCAAGACGGATCAGACCGAGCACGATGGGACCGACCAGGACGAGGACCGGAGACCAGACGAGGACCATCGACCGGCGCCAGGCCGGTTTATGGACGCTTGCCGCCGGGCGCCGAGGGCTTGCCGCCGGCGCCAGGTCGGTTTATGGACGCTGCCGCCGGGCGCCGAGGGCTTGCCGCCGGCGCCAGGTCGGTTTATGGACGCTTGCCGCCGGGCGCCGAGGGCTTGCCGCCGGCGCCAGGCCGGTTTATGCCACGCTTGCCGCCAGTGCCAGGCTTGCCGGGCGCCAGGTCGCCCGCTCGCTTCCGCCGGTGCCGGGTTCTCTCACCGTGGGTTCTCCGTCGCCCGATCTTTTCCCCGCTACGCTCGCTGAAATCTTTGAGTTGGAAGGATCTTTAGTCAGATTTCGAGATAACCGCTTTTACCCCAACAGTTAGCCCCAGCTCAGAAAATCGAGACGATTTTATGGCTTAATGATTCGAAGTTTTCTGAAAATCGAAATTTTGGCTAAGGATTCTTTTCCGCAGGAAACCTACGCCATCATTCCCTTTTTATGATGATACTTACCCCTTCTTTATGACATTTTGTGTCGCTGATTGACGGAATGCTTGGCTAATGTTGGTCGGAAGTCAATCATCTATCAAGGAGCTGGAGTTGTCGCAGAAGCGCTGAAGCTGCATCGAGGCTGCACTGCAGACCGCCGAGGACACCCATGCTGCCCGACGCCCCAGCTTGAGGTTCAGATTAGCGACCTTGAGCGGACCTTCGGAAGACCGCGAAGTTCACTACTCAAGGTGAAGAAGGAGAAGAAGAGCAAATCCTTGAAGTCCGCCGCCTTCGCCAGAAGATCCGCATCATGAGGAGATGGACGCCATAGATCCTCGAGGTTGCCGATGCTCGTGACGACTTCATTGGTCGCCCGACGAGGATGGCCATCCTGTTTGAGTCCTTGATAGCTGTCCGCAAGAGGGACTTGGCTTTAGCGGGGATCGAGGGGAGTCTGAGCGAGCTCGAGTTGCTTCGGGGTAACGAGGCCCCATCTTTGGACTCGGAGGAAGCCAGACTATCGTCCTGTAAAGGAGAGTGGGCGGCCTCCGAGGGAGACTTCGATTCGATCCTTGCCGGCCTGCAGGCCAAATGCACCCTTGCGCCGACCTCCGAGGACTCAGAAGATCAGGAGCGCGCGGGAGAGGATTGCGAGGCTGGCGCGGACGAGGCGGGTAGTGGCGGTGCGATCGAGGGAGGCGACGGCAAGGCTGTACCTATTGCGGGTGAGTTTGAGGATGAAGGTGACGCTCCTGGGAGCGTCTAGGTTTATCAATCCCTTCGGGGATTTATTTTTATATGTGTTTCGGCCTTTAAGAGGCCATGATGTATTTACCGGGACTGGCGGTTGGTGGCTTCGAATCCCCGCCCTTTTTTGGGACTTTGTTTGAACTTTTGCGGTCTCAATCTATGAAACATTTTTCGATTATTTATGAACTTCAGTTTTTTCAAGTATGAGAAAGAGGTGTGAGTTGTCGCCTCATTCCTAGTTCCCGATGATCACCGTATCTATTGTTTGCATAAAGCCAGATTTTCCGTGGTTTACCGATTTATGCGAAAAGTTCGTGAAACGAATAGGCTTAAGTGAAGAGACAAATTTTTGGATCTCGTATACCATACTATGTCTGTGAGATGTCAAGATCCAGCGTGGCTGGGTTTAGGGCAAGACCTAGATTTACTCTCGGACTAAGGCTTTGCAATGACAAATCGACTTTCGCTTTGCCTCGCTTATTTTAACCTGACTCGCACCGCTTAAAATCCGAATTATTATCGGCTTATATGATTTTTCTGGTACTTAATCGAGCTACTTCCTTTACGAAGAGCTAAACCAAAATTTGATTTCTTGTATAGCGCTATGTTTATCCTTGTCGGATGCAAGAGAGCCTACCCTTTAAAGGCGCTATTGTCCGTTTAGGGCGTTAGAGTTCGTTTGTTGTGATCAGCCACAAAGAAATGATGCCAGTTTAGAGGCATGTTACCGCTAGAGGTGTGTTTGTATGTTTTGAGTTCTGAGACGAGGATTTCGCCCGAACGCTTTGAGGAAAGAATGTCCTTCGAAGCAAGGACGCCTCACAGTGCCGAATGTCGAAGTTTTCCTTGTGCCGCATTTCGTGGTTGAAATGTTCGCTGGCTTGGAGATGTTTTGCGAATGTTCGCAGCCAGAAACTGTTGTTTCGTTTGGACGCAGGACCAAGGGGTCGCGTAAGTTTGACCTGTGGAGAAGCGCCTACATTCACGTGCCGTGAAGTGTTGGCCTTCGGGATTTGATTGTATATATTAAGGATGACTCATATAACTCTTGGAGCCTTGTCACAAGTGTTTCTTTTCATGCCGTGTTTACGGGCGATAGACTTAATCGATTGACGATAAGTTTAAATCTTCCGCTAACCATATGGACTGAGTTTTGGTTTGAAGAGTTTACCGTGATGATTTCTGATTCTGGGTTATACGACAAATTGCTTGCGTAATAGTCACTTGGCGTTCTATGAACATATCGTGGATTGTTGTTTTTACCGCTAAGTGATTCGCCAAGAGCTTTGGATCGGTGGTCGCCAGAGCTTTGGATCGGCATGGAGGCTAGATTCAGCCGTATCGCCAAGGAAGTTGTTGGTAAACGATCAGACCATGACCCTTATTAAGACAATGTTAGTTTACGATTGTCCTTAATGGGGATGCCGAATTCAGGTCCGGCTTTACTGGCATGAGTTGGCCGAGGGCCAAATAGCGTTGTCGAGATAGACATGCTAAGCATAGCGAGTTTTCTGAGTTATGGCTGATGGCTTTTAGAAACGATCTTCCACTTTAGGTCTCAGTTATACGATGAATGGTTCGTATAAATTCTTTTTTGTTGCATGAAAATTGTTCCATTTTATCCGGGGGGAAAAAGTTTAAGGGATCGACGCAGGACACGTGCGGGTTCGCCTGCGTGATTATTCCCTGCTCGGACGTAACTGCAGGGAGTGAAAGCAGGAGCCACAAACCTTGTGGAGCAAAACCTGTCTATGACAGTTACCTGTTGGACCCATTATGTTTATTTTACGAAAGTTGCTTTATATGAATTGACTCGACCATACAGAGGATTTTTCGTAAAAGTGATGTAAGAGGGGGTTTTCGCAAAGGTAACCGGAGAGTGTTTCTAACAAATTACTTGCGATATTCGCGACCATGGATTATGTTTTCCTCATTCACTTTTGCTTACTGCGAAATCGTTTTGCATGAGACCGATCATTTTTTTTACATAGGCTGTTTTGTTTAGGTACACAAGCCTTCGGAAGAACGGCTAACCCGTTTTCTTTCGTAAAAAGAAAAGGGAAGTAGGTACGTATACTATATCCCAGATAATCCCATCTTCAAAACTTTTGCTTCAGCATCAAGACAACGCTTTGACAAAGAAAACTCGCGAGCAATAAGATTCATCTTAAGAACGCTAATGCATAGCCCAACCGCTACAAACATAGTCCTGAAAACTCTATGTCACCTCTCGCCGCAAACTCGCAACTAAAAACGTGTACCGACGTCAGACTAATAGCACGACGGTGAACTACGAAAATAACGAAATAACCTTCGGTAAAACTCCACGAGTAGTTCGAAGCAGCTTTCGTCCAAAGGTCGAAATCATAGCGAAACATCTCCCGTGTAATCCGCGGAAACATCGCCCTTTAACAATCTGCATTTTCTATCTCCATGAAACCGGTCATCCATTACTTTGATAACAAGAACATTTTAAAACAAAACAGCCTATGGAAAAACATGATCGGTCTCATGCAAAACGATTTCAAAGACGCAAAAATGAATGAGGAAAACATAATCCGTGGTCGCTAATATCGAAAGTAATTTGTGAGAAACGCCCGTTACCTTTGCGAAAACCCCTTACATCACTTTTACGAAAAATGCTCTATATGGTCGAGTCAATTCATACAAAGCAACTTTCGTAAAATAAACATAATGGGTCCAACGGTAACCGACGAGACAGCTTTTGCTCCACAAGGTTTCTGGCTCTGCTTTCACTCCCCGCGGTTACATCCGAAAGCAGGAAATAATCACGCAGGCGAACCCGCACGTGTCCTGCGTCGATCCCTTAAACTTTGTCCCCCTCGGATAAAATGAAACGATTTTCATGCAACAAAAAAAAATTTTATACGAACCATTCATCGTATAACTGAAACCTAAAGAGGAAGATCGTTTCTAAAAGCCATCAGCCGTAACTCAGAAAACTCCGCTATGCTTGGCATGTCTATCTCGCCAAACGCTATTTGGCTCTCGCCAACTTCGCCCTTCCGTAAAGCCGGACCTGAATTCGCATCCCCATTAAGGACAATCAGTAAACTAACATGACCTTAATAAGGGTCATGGTCTGATCGTTTACCAACGACTTCCTTGGCGATACGGCTAAATCTAGCCTCCATGCCAATCCAAAGCTACTGAGCGACCATCGCTCCAATCACTTAACGGCTAAAAACAACAATCCACGATTTGTTCATAGAACGCCAAGTGACTATTACGCAAGCAATTTGTCATATAACCCAGAATCGAAATCATACGATAAACTCTTCATACCAAAACTCAGTCCTAACAACCATATGGTTAACGGAAGATTTAAACTTATCGTCAATCGATTAAGTTCTATCGCCCGTAAACACGGCATGAAAAGAAACGCCGCGGACAAAGCTCCAAGAGTTATATGAGTCATCCTTAATATATACAAACAAATCCCGGAACGCCAACACTTCACGAAGCACTGTGAATGTAGACGCTTCTCCCTGGGTCGAACTTACGCGACCTCTTGGTCCTGCGTCTAAACCGAAACAACAGTTTCTGGCTGCGAACATTCGCGAAACATCTCCAAAGCCCGCGAACATTTCAACCACGAAATGCGGCACAAGGGAAACTCGACCTTCAGCACTGCGTAGACGCCGCTAACGCCAAGGACATTCTTTTCTCAAACGCCTGCATCTAAATCCTCGCCTCTAGAACTCAAAACATACAAACACACCTCTAAACGGTAACATGCCTCTAAACTGGCATCATTTCGTTGTTGCTGATCACAACTAACGAACTCTAACGTCCTAAACAGACAAATAGCCGCCCTTCAAGGGGTAGGCTCACTTGCATCCGACAAGGATAAACATAGCGCGCTATACAAGAAATCAAAAATTTTGGTCTAGCTCTTCGTAAAGGAAGTAGCTCGACTCACGCCCAGACAAATCATATAAGCCGACAACAATTCGTGGATTTTAAACGGTACGAGTCAGGTTAAAATCACAAACAGGCAAAACGAAGCCGATTTGTCATCGCAAAGCCTCAGTCCGAGTAAACCTAGGTCTTGCCCTAAACCCAGCCACGCTGGATCTTGACATCTCACGCACATAGTATGGTATACGAGATCCAAAATTTGTCTCTTCACTTAAGCCTATTCGTTTCACGAACTTTCCGCGTAAATCGGTAAACCGCGGAAAATCTCGCTTTATGCAAACAATAGGTACGGTGATCATCAGGGAACTAGAAATGAGACGACAACTCACACCCTCTTTCTCATACTTCGAAAAAACTGAAGTTCATAAATAATCGAAAAACAAATACATCAACAGCATCATGCTCGAAAGTCTCTCATGACACATAACCTGACCATATAAGTCTCGCCAGAAAACAGATCACAAGGGTCTTAAACTCCAAAACGAACTACGAAAGGCTTGATCCCTATACCAAGGGTACGTAGGCAGCCTTCGAAAGGCGCAGCCCCAATCTTACCACTTTCAACGGAGCCTTTCAACCATTAATTCCGCCTATCTTACCTGACATGTCTTATCGCTCGCAAGAACATCACGAAGGTTCTAACGAGCTGGGGGCTAACTGTTGGTGTAAAAATCGGTCACGACGGAATCAATGACTGAAAGTCTCTAGAAAGTATTTCTTGAAACAAAAAGTGTCGGATAATTTGAAAAGAAGTTATACGAGATTTTCTCAAATTAGAATATCCACTCTCTGTGAGATCGAAGACTACGGGCGGCGCTGACTAGAGTCCCCGAAAGATCGGTCCGCCGCTTCAAGGACATCAAGATTCGATCACCACAAAACCCTAAACACAAAAGAATCTGCCTCAAACTTCAAGAGGTCGTTCTTCAAACCGTGAGGAACCAGAAACGATCAAGATATCAAATCGAAGCCCTCGCCGAGATCTTCAGCCTGGCGCCGGCGGCACTCGCCTGGCGCCGGCGGCACCCGCCACGCTGGCTGGACTGGCGCCGGCGGCACTCGCCTGGCGCCGGCGGCACTCGCCTGGCGCCGGCGGCACTCGCCTGGCGCCGGCGGCACCTGCCACGCTGGCTATCCTGGCGCCGGCGGCACCCGCCACGCTGGCTAGCCTGGCGCCGGCGGCACTCGCCTGGCGCCGGGCGCACTGGTGACGCTGGCCGCCTGGCGCCGGCGGCACCATCGCGACGGGCTGGCCTGGCGCCGGCGGCACCCGCCACGCTGGCTGGACTGGCGCCGGCGGCACTCGCCTGGCGCCGGCGGCACTCGCCTGGCGCCGGCGGCACCGGCCTGGCGCCGGCGGCACTCGCCTGGCGCCGGCGGCACCCGCCACGCTGGCTAGCCTGGCGCCGGCGGCACTCGCCTGGCGCCGGCGGCACCCGCCACGCTGGCTATCCTGGCGCCGGCGGCACCATCGCGACGGGCTGGCCTGGCGCCGGCGGCACTCGCCTGGCGCCGGCGGCACCCGCCACGCTGGCTATCCTGGCGCCGGCGGCACCCGCCACGCTGGCTATCCTGGCGCCGGCGGCACTCGCCTGGCGCCGGTCGACGGCCCTCGCCCTGGTCTCGGTCCCATCGTGTTCGGTCTGATCCCATCTCGCTTGTTTGGATCAATCATCATGAGTTTGGGACGATCACGGCTACGGAATAAACATCCTACGACTCGATTGGAATCGCCCTCGATGTTTTACGACAAAACTAGAAGGATTGGATTTCGTAGAAGATATCGTATAAAACAAGGTCGATTAACTTGAACATCGATCCTTTAGGTTATAATGGTTTATTTTAAGAGAAAGATAGTCTTCCGAGAAATCGATAAAACGCTTAACGACTTAAGATAAGTCCACGGACTAACTTACTTAATTTAGGGAATTCAGGCCCAATCAGGCTATGGCGGTTTGTCCGATATCCCGAACATCGGATAAACATCAAGTCACCGAAAACTCGAGGATAATTACAAAGATCGACAAAATGGAATACTTCCGAAGAGATAAGCTTGGGCCCAAAGGCGAGGTCCATCATCCTAAGGCAAACCGACCTTGGAGTGGATATATAGGAGAGCAAGGGCAGAAGAGAAGGGGATCCAAAATCCTAGATTGAGACTTAGAGCATCCTGCTAGCTTAGAGAACTTAGAACTTAGGCGGTTAGGCCAGCGAGGCAGGACTCGAGCGTCTGGCGCCTCTTGTTCTAGTTTTATCTTCTCCGCAGACCCACGCTCCTCTAAGGATCTAACTATACTTTTACTCAGACCTCCGCATAGAAACCCTAGGCATTATCTTCGACATGCCCGCTTCTATGACCAACGCCATATTAGACGAACCAGGCCCTAGAACGCCGGCCGCCTCCGCTGCAAAATCTCCGCTCCTCTCGGAAGGATCTAACTATACTTTTACTCAGACCTCCGCATAGAAACCCTAGGCATTATCTTCGACATGCCCGCTTCTATGACCAACGCCATATTAGACCTAACCAGGCCCTAGAACGTCTGGCGCCTCTTGTTCTAGTTTTATCTTCTCCGCAGACCCACGCTCCTCTCGAAGGATCAGACACTTTTTACTTTAGAGCTCCGCACATAGAAACCCTAGGCGTTATCTTCGACATGCCTGTTTCTATGACAACGCCATACTAGACGAACCCTTTGACGGTTCGATCTCTTGTTCAATTCTTTCTAACTGAACTACGTCCGACTTGATCCTTGAAAGGGTACGTAGGCAGCCTTTCTTAAGGTCCAGTCTCAAATCTTAACAAATCTTTTTCGCATTTATTCGTCACTTGTCGTTGGCTGTCGCAGAATCCGGACCTTCAAGGAAAGTCGGGTTAACTTGGCTTTCCTCCGCAATCTTATTCATTAAAATTGACGGTGTGAATTTCGGTTCCCACAGTATATATTAAGGATGACTCGTATAACTATTGGAGCCTTGTCAGGAGTGTTTCTTTTCATGCCGTGTTTACGGGGCGTATAGAACTTAATCGATTGGCGATAAGTTTAAATCTTCCGTTAACCATATGGTTGTTAGGACTGAGTTTTGGTATGAAGAGTTTATCGTATGATTTTCCGATTCTGGGTTATACGACAAATTGCTTGCGTAATAGTCACTTGGCGTTCTATGAACAAATCGTGGATTGTTGTTTTAGCCGTTAAGGGATTGGAGCAATGGTCGCTCAGTAGTTTTGGATTGGCATGGAGGCTTGATTCAGCCGTATAGCCAAGGAAGTTGTTGGTAAACGATCCGACCATGACCCTTATTAAGGTCATGTTAGTTTACGATTGTCCTTAATGGGGATGCCGAATTCAGGTCCGGGCTTTACGAAAGGGCGTAGTTGGCTGAGGGCCAAATAGCGTTTGCCGAGATAGACATGCCAAGCATAGCGGAGTTTTCTGAGTTATGGCTGATGGCTTTTAGAAACGATCTTCCACTTTAGGTCTCAGTTATACGATGAATGGTTCGTATAAATTCTTTTTTGTTGCATGAAAATCATTTCATTTTATCCGGGGGGAAAAGTTTAAGGGATCGACGCAGGACACGTGCGGGTTCGCCTGCGTGATTATTTCCTGCTCGGACGTAACCGCGAGGAGTGAAAGCAGGAGCCAGAAACCTTGTGGAGCAAAACTGTCTATGACAGTTACCGTTGGACCCATTATGTTTATTTTACGAAAGTTGCTTTGTATGAATTGACACGACCATACAGAGGATTTTTCGTAAAAGTGATGTAAGAGGGGTTTTATAAAGATAAGCGGAGAGTTTCTCACAAATTACCTTGATATTTCACACCACGGATTATGTTTTCCTCATTCACTTTTGGTACTCGAAGTCGTTTTGCATGAGACCGATCATGTTTTTCCATAGGCTGTTTTGTTTAAAATATTCTTGTTATAGGAAAGTAATGGATGACGGTTTCATAGAAAATGCAGATTGTCAAAGTAGCGATGTTTCCGCGGATTACGGAGATGTTTCGCTATGATTTCGACCTTTGGGCTAAAGCTGCTTGAATTACTCACGGAGTTTTACCGAAGGTTATTTCGTTATTTTAAAGTAGTTCACCGTCGTCTATTAGTCGGCGTTGGTACGCGTTCTAGTCGCGGTTTGGCGAGACGACGTAGAGTTTTCAAGACTATGTTTGTAACGGTTGGGCTATGCGGCTAGCGTTTTAGACAAATCTTATTGCTGCGAGTTTGCTTTGTCAAAGCGTTGTCTTGATGCTGAAGCAAAAGTTTTCGAAGATGGGATTATCTCGGGTATAGTATCGTACCTACTTCCTTTTCATTTCACAGAAGGTTAGCCGTTCTTCGAGGCCTGTGTACGTTTTTCTTTCTTTTAAAGTGGGATGAGTATGCTTTAGAACGCGTGGCGATCGTTTCTCGGTTTTCGAGACTAGATCGGTTTGCATGTTCTGCCAGGACAATCAAGGAACGATGGAACAAGACTGGAAATTTTGTCTAAGACTTAGCTTGCTAGACTATCCACCTAGGTCCTAAGTTCCCTAAATTCTACGGCAGTTTTCAAGACGTTTTTGTTCCTGTCGTACGAAGAATTAAAACCTTTACAAAATTTTATAAGTCGGACATACCTTAGTCTCATCGATGATTCGAGATTGCCCCTTCTTCCTCCTTCTTCTTCTTTTGTCTTCGAACTGTGTTTCACCTTCCGTAGTGATAGTTTTACGAGAAGGAGTGTATTCCATCGAAGGTTTTCTTAGGCGTTTCGGAATGGCCACTTTCGATTCTACGTCAAAGGACTTCGAAAAGTCTGATACTGAATTTCGTACGAATTGATTTTCGATGAAATCCTGATGAGAATATCGGAGCTTAACGAGATATCAACGCCTAAGCTCATGTCTCCGTTTCTTCGTACTTTCCTAAATTGACAGTGCGCTTTGTATATTGTTGAAAAGTCTATCGCCATGAATAGAAGTTTCCGACTCAACGTGGCAGAATCAGATTGCGTTTTATGTACCAAAGGGATTTTACGAAATCGTTGAAACAAAAGAAGGAGAAGCAGGCTAAGAGGGAGCAATGGACAGGATGTCATTCGGTGAGGTTCTTAGTTCGTCAAGCCATGAGCTTAACTGGTCAAGTCTCAGACCTTGTTGTTTGATATGATTTTTTTACTTTACTTAATGATATTTCATAAAATATTGTCGAGTTTGATCTTACGGAAGTTGTTTCCGTAAGATGTTACCGAATTTTAATATCCGACACTCGCCATGAGAGCTGTAATTTTGTTCTTAAACTTAATCAGAAATTCTCTCAGATCCGTAGGATTGATCCAAAGGAGTTTTGAGTAATGAGGCTTCAACCTAGATTTTAAAATACTAACTTTGTTAAACAATCGAGAAGGCTTTATGGAAGAATCGCCGTGTTTCTCGAACAATCGAACATGGGTTTAAGGGACCAAGATCACGACGACCGGACGGATGGGCGCCAGGACCCTGCCGCCGGGCGCCAGACGGGAGAGGACGAGCCTGCCGCCGGGCGCCAGACGGGAGAGGACGAGCCTGCCGCCGGGCGCCAGGCGCTGGCGTGGTCGGTTTGCTGCCGGCGCCAGGCGCTGGCGTGGTCGGTTTGCTGCCGGCGCCAGGCGCTGGCGTGGTCGGTTTGCTGCCGGCGCCAGGCGCCGGGCGTGAGCGGTTTGTCGCCGGGCGTCAGCGCCTACCGCCTGCCGCGGTCCCGGCCCGCCGATGCTGCTGTTGCTCGCCTTCGTCGATCCCCGGAGCTCACGGTCCGTTCGTGTCTTCCTGTAAGTTCGTCGAGTGACGACCCGTTTCTCGGTTTCGATCGTCACTTAGTTTTCTTCCGAGGACTTTCGGGTGATGATTTCGTCGTTGACCGATTTTGACGCCCAAAGTCGAAGAAGTACGGCAGTGGGAATTGGTGACCCGATTTGCCGTGCTTCTATTCCGCGAGTAATCTAGGGTTTCCCCAAGGTTTTGAGGAGAATAAGTTTTATTTTTCCGAGAGGTTCTCGAAAGAAACATTTTTTTGTAGAAACCTTGCTCGTTGCGATTTCTCTAACTTGGTAACAAGACGAATTTTTGGGGTTTGATAGATTTTATCGTTGCACTTGTAGTCAGCTTTCGCAGAGAATCCGGACCTCAATGAAAGTAGGGTTTTCATTGCTTTCCTCCATTATTATTCATAAAAATCGACGGTGTGAATTTCGGTTCCCACAAAGACTATATAGTAGACTAGTAGTACAATAGAAAACAATTTACTATATGTCTTCATTCAAAAACTTACAAGCGAAATCTAACTCTTTGGATTTATATTTGTTCTACTCGAAAATGTTTTCTAGTGGCTTTTTTTTTCCTTTTCATGTAGTCAATCTTTGTGGCTTGTTCCTGTTCTTCTACATATTTGTTTTCGTTTTATTCTGAATCATATTTCAATTCTACTCTTTTTTCTTATACAAAGCAAACCCTGAGAAGATGTCTTCATCGTACAACAACACAATTTCATCATCCTCCACTCAGTCTTTCCCCCTCTTAGCCATCGGAGCAAACAACTTTAACCGTGAAGAGACAACGATGACAATGAATCAACAACGCAACTCCGTTTCTCCACCACCCAGGAGACTAAGAAACAAACCAGGAAACCCAAGTAAGTATCTCTTATTAACATATGTTGCTATAAATGAAGTGTTCCAAATAATCTTTAAACTTAATTTATTTTTTCGTAGTTATTCTAAACAATATAAGTCTTAGTATTATCATCATTTGACCAGATAATAAATTATATTGTTGGATTTTATTCTGCTCTAGTCAACATTTTTTTTACAAGAAATTAGTATATTCAATTACTTATAAATCTCTTGACTAATGGGTTTTGTTGTGGTGATTCATTTGGTCCAGATGCTGAAGTGATAGCCTTGACTCCAGAGGAGATCATGGCGACGAACAGGTTTCTCTGTGAAGTAGGCAAGAAAGGATTTCAAAGAGAGCAGAATCTCCAGCTTCACAGGAGAGGACAAAACCTTCCATATATCCTGAAACAAAAGTCTGACGAAGAAGTAAGGAGAAAGGTGTATGTTTGTCCTGAGCCTACGTGCGTCTACCATGATCCGTCACGTGGTCTCGGAGACCTAACAGGAATCAAGAAGCATTATTGCCGGAAGCACGGTCAAAAGAAGTTTAAATGCAAGAAATGCTCAAAGTGGTACGCTGTTGAGTCTGATTGTAAAGCCCACACTAAGATTTGTTGTACCAAAGAGTATCATTGTGTGTGTGATACCATCTTCACGAGGTAAACTCTAAATATCGTATATTTTGGTTACATTCAATAATTTTTTTCTATCGATATTTTTGTTCATATTTTGAATCATATTGAATAAGATTCGGTTTTACTACAGTGTGGTAAAAACATTAAAAACGTATTGGTTAACCCATACATGTTAATATGTTATAGTCTATATCCAATTATCCATTAATATTTGTTATTCCAGTTTCAAATATTTTTTTACCGTGAATTGATAATATTGAGCTTATCTTAATTAAATATTTGTTTTTTGCGGTGTTATTGCAGAAAAGACAGTTACGACATGCATAGGGCATTCTGTGAGGCATTATTAGAAGATCCAGTAATAAACCCTGCCGTGAGATTTACGGAAATGGCAGCAGCCGCTGCTGGAAGTGGTGGCAGACATGGAATTTATGGCGGTGCTTCTTCTGCTCTCACTCACAACCAGTTTGGTAACAACTCAAACACTGGTTTTGCCCCTCTAGATGCAGGTTACAATCCGAACCATTCATCATCGTCCCAAATGTTCAAAGACTTTGTTCCTCAGTCCACAAACCCTAACCATGGTCCTACTAACTTCCCCATGCAATACCCTTCGAACCAAGAACTGTTGGCACGGAAAAACCAGAATCTCATGAACCAGCAAAGTCTGATCAACAGGAACAACAACAACAACTTGTTCAATCCCGGATACTTTCAAGACAATACCGAGAACCTCTCTGCTCAGACAGGTGTTCCTTCTCTTTTCAACAATGCTGACAACAATGTTCCTTCTGCTCTACTTGGAGGGTCAAGTGTGGCCGCTAATAACTTTGGAGGCATTAGTAATGGAAAATTTCAAGGTCAAATGAATGCTCTAGCTGCGACAAGTGATCATCAAGGCCAGCCCGGTAGCAGCATTTTCAACCATCGTTTCGGAAACAACCTTAGCATGGGAGGCACTGCTAGGCAGACTTTGGACTTTCTTGGCGTTAATGGTAATGGTGGTCGTGGTGGACCTCCTTTGGACGTTGACATGAAGTTTCCAGATCCAAATAATCCATTCGGAAATGTTTGAGAAGATCGTACACCTCCTATTATCTTGCTGGGTTCTTTGGAGATTTAATTTTTAAGCCTATTTAACTATCGATAAGTAAAGTTAAAAACAAATTCTATAAGTATTTCTTTAAGTTGTTTTAATGATGTAATGGGAATCTCGAACCAGAGTTCCTTTGGTAAAATTGGTTTCTTCAACCTGTTAATTCAATTCGAAATTATATATTTTATTAGAAAGTAACTATAATATTTGGTCTTCTTAAGATATGAATTTTAATATAACTCCATTACTGCAACATTATATACATATATAATATTTTAGCATACTCAGTCGTATGTATCATGTAAATTAGTTTAAACATAGCAGAAATAAACTATGTACATTATTGAAACGTAAAAAAAAAAATCGTGCATAACAAATGAATAAATTTTTGAATTATATATTAACTGTAGAAAGTCAAAAATATCAACTGTAATTTAATCCAATAAAAGTACTGAAGAACACATGTATGCAAATGTAAGATGAAGAATATATTTGTTATAATAAAAATCATTATTTATATCCAATGTATACATTTTTACATGTTAAATAAGATTATAAAATTTATTAATAGTTTAATTTTCTAATATAAATAAAGTATTGTAATCAATAGGATATTAGTAGTTTTCCCTTTTTAATAAAAAGAGTCATAAATAGTAATAATTGAGCTGATACTTTTAATTACCATCACAAACTGGAGCACACTTGTACAACTAAGTTTAATTGTATTCAGTGTAATTATTGGTGTTTTGTTTTAACAAAGTCAAGAACTATTTTTATTTATAATATACTATTTGTTGGTCACACTAGTTTGGTGTTTTTTTTTCTTATTAAACATTATATCTAAATGCCAAAGATTTTGTACAGTTTAATTAGATTATTTTAAAAAAAATCTAGTTATGCCAATTAAACAATTTGTCCAATGTTTAAAATATATATCGCACACTTTTAATCATCTTTAACAAATTATATCAAATCAAACATTGTGCATAGTTAAAGTGTGATACTAAATCATATAATTGAACAAAATTAGTAATATTTCCTTATTCAAAGTATAACCTTCAAAGTAGAAAAAATATATAAAATAGTGAATGTTTTGGTGGTTTAAAAATAAAGAGATACAATTTAAATGAAGTGAAATTGAGTTTCTTTTTTAATTTATACAAGAAACTTATTTTAAATGGTTTAGAAGTTATACTTAACCAAATATTTTAAACCAAAATATATAAAACTATGATTTTTAAAAAAATTGATTTTATACAATATGAAAATGAATTGAATTTTAAATACGATTTTAGAATAATTTAAACAAAGATATTTTATTATTTTAAATTTTATGACAAAAAAGTTAAATACGTAAAATTTCAAATAATTTTAAGAATAAAATAATATTATTTTACTAATGTGATATACTTACAATATGTAATTAATAATGGTCAAAATTACCATGTATAAGTTTGAACAGTTATTTCAATATCTAAACTAATTTTAACATTTAATGACGTAACTTCATGAGTCAAACGTATCAAAAATTTAATTATTATATTAAAAAGTCTTTTAGGAAAAGGAAAATGGACTATGGCTATATATATGAGATATTATAGTGCTCACTTCAAATTATTAAAGAGCAGAGCAACAGAGAAAGAGAGAGATAGAATTGTTTGAGGTGTGTATTTGTATAATTTTCCTAATAAGGCTTCTTCTTCTTCACCTTCAAACATTATCGTCATCATCTATTTGGTTTCTTTCTTTGTCTCTGAACTTTAGCTAATTACTGACTTTTTCTTCTTGGTTTCTTTCTTTGCATCTCAAGACTATATGTAGTACAATAAAACAACTTATTATATGTCTTCTTTCAAAAAGTTACGAATGAAATCTAACTCTTTGGATTTATATTTGTTCAACTCGTAAATGTCTTCTAGTGTTTTCTTTTCTTTTCAGGTCGTCAATCTCTGTAGCTTGTTCCTTTTCTTCTAAATATTTGCTTTCGTTTTATTCTGAATCATATTTCTTTCTACCTTTTTTTCTTATACAAATTATTCATTTTACTAATGGATCTTTGTAGAATAAGCAAAAGCAAACCCTGTGAGATGACTTCATCGTACAACAACTCAATTCCATCATCTTCCGCTCAGTCTTTCCCCCTCTTAGCCACCGAAGCAAACAACTTTAACCGTGAAGGGACGGCAATGACAATGAATCAACGACCCAACTCTGTTTCTCCATCACACAGGAGACTAAGAAACAAACCAGGAAACCCTAGTAAGTACCTCTTATTAGCATATGTTGTTATAAATGAAGTGTTCCAAATAACCTTTAACTCTTATTAATTGGCATAATATTTTATAAATAAGTGTTCCAAATAACCTTTAATTTAATTCATTTTTCATAGTTATTCTAGATAATATAAGTATTAATATTATCATCATTTGACTAGAATAAAAATTATATTTTTGGATTTTATTCTGCGCTATTCAACACTCTTTTACAAGAAAATTAGTATATTCAATAACTTATGTATCTCTTGGCTAATTGGCTTTGTTGTGGTTTTTTTATTAGGTCCAGATTCTGAAGTGATAGCCTTGACTCCGGAGGAGATAATGGCGACGAACAGGTTTCTCTGTGAAGTATGCAAAAAAGGATTTCAAAGAGAGCAGAATCTCCAGCTTCACAGGAGAGGACACAACCTTCCATATATCCTGAAACAAAAGTCTGACAAAGAAGTAAGGAGAAAGGTGTATGTTTGTCCTGAGCCCACGTGCGTCTACCATGATCCATCACGTGCTCTCGGAGACCTAACAGGAATCAAGAAGCATTATTGCCGGAAGCACGGTCAAAAGAAGTTTAAATGCGAGAAATGCTCAAAGTGGTACGCTGTTGAATCTGATTGTAAAGCCCACACTAAGATTTGTGGTACCAAAGAGTATCATTGTGTATGTGATACCATCTTCACTAGGTAAACTCTAAATATTGTATATCTTGGTTACATTCCATAATTTTTTTCTATCGATATTTTTGTTTATATTTTAAATCATATTGAATAAGATTTGGTTATACTACAGTGTGATAAAAACATTAAAACGTGCTGGTTAACCCATACATGTTAATAGGTTATAGTCTATATCCAATTATCCATTAATATTTGTTATTCCAAATCCAAATATTTTTTACAGTGAACTGATAATATTGAGCTTATCTTAATTACATATATGTTTTTGGGGTGTTATTGCAGAAAAGACAGTTACGACACGCATAGGGCATTCTGTGAGGCCTTATTAGAAGAAGAGCCAGAAAGAAACCCTACCTTGACCTTCACGAATTTGGCAGCAGCCGATGGTGGAAGTGGCAGACATGGAATTTACGGTGGTGCTTCATTTGCTCTCACTCACAACCAATTTCGTGACAACTCAAACACTGGTTATGCCCCTCTAGCTGCTGGTTATAATTTGAACCGCTCATCGTCCCAAATGTTCAAAGACTTTGTTCCTCACTCCACAAACCCTAACCATGGTCCTACTAATTTCCCCATGCAATACCCTTCGAACCAAGAACTTTTGGCACGGAACGACCAGAATCTCATGAACCAGCAAGGTCTGAAAAACAGAAACAACAACTCCAGCAACTTGTTCAATCCCGGATACTTTCGAGACAACACTAAGAACCTCTCTGATCAGACAGGTGTTCCTTCCCTTTTCAACAATGCTGACAACAACGTTCCTTCTGCTCTGCTTGGAGGGTCAAGTGTGGCCCCTAATAACTTTGGAGGCATTGGTAATGCAAACTTTCAAGGTCAAAGGAACGCTCTAGCTGCGACAAGTGATCACCAAGGCCGGCCCTGTAGCAGCATTTTCAACAATCGTTTCGGAAACAATCTAAGCATGGGAGGCACTGCTAAGCAGACTTTCGACTTTCTTGGCGTTGATGGTCGTGGTGGACCTCCTTTGGACGTTGACACGCAGTTTCCAGATCCAAATAATCCATTTGGAAATGCTTGAGAAGATCGTACACCTCCTATTATCTTGCTGGGTTCCTTGGAGATTTACTCTTTAAGCCTATTTAACTATCTATAAGTAAAGATAAAAAAACTATCTATAAGTTGTTTTTAATGATGTAATGGGTATCTCGAACCAGAGTTCCTTTGGTAAAATTTGGTTTCTTCAACCTGTTGAGTCAATTCCCATCAATTATATATTTTTATTGGAAAGTTACTATAATATTTGGTCTTCTTAAGATATGAATTTAAATATAATTCCATGACTGCAACATTATATACATATATAATATTTTAGCATATTCAGTCGTATGTATCATGTTAATTAGTTTCAACTTAGCAGAAAAACTATGTACAGTATTAAAGGAAAAAATCTCATAACAAATGAATAAATTTATGAATCATATATTAACTATATAGAAAGTCAAAAAAATTAACTGTAATTTAATCCAATAATAGTACTGAAGAACACATGTATGCATATGTAAGATGAAGAATATATTTGTTATAATGAAAATCATTATTTATATCCAATATAAACATTTTCGTGTTAAATAAGATTATAAAATTTAATAATACTTTAATTTTCTAATATAAATAAAGTATTGTAATCAATATGATATTAATAGTTTTCACTTTTTAATGAAAAGAGTCTTAAATAGTAATAATTGAGTATATACTTTTAATTACCATCACAAACTGGAGCACACTTGTACAACTAAGTTTAATTGTATTCAGTGTAATTATTGGTGTTTTGTTTTAACAAAGTCGAGAACTATATTTATTTATAATATTCTATGTTTGGTCACACTGGTTTGATGGTTTTTTTCTTATTAAACATCATTTCTAAATGCCAAAGATTTTGTACAGTTTAATTAGATTATTTTAAACAAAATTTAGTTATGCCAATTAAACAAATTGTGCAGTATTTAAAATATATATCTCACACTTTTAATCATCTTTAAAAAAGTATATCAAATCAAACATTGTGAATAGTTAAAGTGTGATACTAAATCATATGATTGAACAAAATTAGCAATATTTTCTTATTTAAAGTATAACCTTCAAAGTAGAAAAATATATAAAATAGTGAACATTTTGGTGGTTTAAAAATAAAGAGATACAATTTAAATGAAGTAAAATAGAGTTTCTTTTTTTAAAAAAAAATTTATACAAGAAACTTATTTTAAATGGTTTAGAAGTTATACTTAACCAAATATTTTAAACCAAAATATATAAAACTATTATTTAAAAAATGATCTTATACTTCAATATGAAAATGAATTGAATTTTAAGTACGATTTTATAAAAATTTAAAAAAAAATATTTATTATTTTTATTTTATGACAAAAAAGTTAAATACGTAAAATTTCAGATAATTTTAAGAATAAAATAATATTATTTTACTAATGTGATATACTTACAATATGTAATTAATAATGGTCAAAATTACCATGTATATGTTTGAACAGTGATTTCAATATCTAAAACTAATTTTTAATAATTAATGACAGAACGGTTACGGAGTCAAAACGTATCAAAAATTTAATTATCATATTAAAAAGGTCTTTTTAGGAAAATGGGGAATGGACTATGGCTATATATATGAGATATTACAAGTTTCACTTCAAATTATTAAAGAGCAGAGCACCAGAGAAAGCGAGAGATAGAATTGTTTGAGGTGTGTATTTGTATAATTTGCCTAATAATGCTTCTTCTTCGTTCACCTTTAAACATTATCATCATCTACTTGGTTTCTTCCGTTGTCTCTGAACTTTAGCTATTTACTGACATTTTCTTCTTGGTTTCTTTCTTTGCATCTCAAGACTATGTGTAGTACAATAAAAACAACTTATTATATGTCTTCTTTCAAAAATATAACTCTTTGGATTTATATTTGTTCAACTCGTAAATGTCTTCTAGTGTTTTTTTTTCTGAATCATAATTCTTTCTACCTTTTTCTTCTTATACAAATTATTCATTTTACTAATGGAACTTTGTAGAATAAGCAAAAGCAAAACCTGTGAAGATGTCTTCATCGTACAACAACTCAATTCCATCATCTTCCGCTCAGTCTTTCCCCCTCTTAGCCACCGGAGCAAACAACTTTAACCGTGAAGGGACGGTGATGACAATGAATCAACAACCCAACTCCGTTTATCCACCACCCAGGAGACTAAGAAAGAAACCAGGAAACCCAAGTAAGTACCTCTTATTAGCATATGTTGTTATAAATGAAGTGTTCCAAATAACCTTTAACTCTTATTAATTGGCATAATATGTTATAAATGAAGTGTTCCAAATAACCTTTAATTTAATTCATTTTTCATAGTTATTATAGATAATATAAGTATTAATATTATCATCACTTGACCAGATTATAAATTATATTGTTGGATTTTATTCGGCGCTATTCAACATTTTTTTACAAGAAAATTAGTATATTCAGTTACTTATATATCTCTTGGCTAATGGGCTTTGTTGTGGTTTTTTATTAGGTCCAGATGCTGAAGTGATAGCCTTGACTCCGGAGGAGATAATGGCAACGAACAGGTTTCTCTGTGAAGTATGCAAAAAAGGATTTCAAAGAGAGCAGAATCTCCAGCTTCACAGGAGAGGACACAACCTTCCATATATCCTGAAACAAAAGCCTGACGAAGAAGTAAGGAGGAAGGTGTATGTTTTTCCAGAGCCCACGTGTGTCTACCATGATCCGTCACGTGCACTCGGAGACCTTACAGGAATTAAGAAGCATTATTGCCGGAAGCACGGTCAGAAGAAGTTTAAATGCGAGAAATGCTCAAAGTGGTACGCTGTTGAATCTGATTGTAAAGCCCACACTAAGATTTGTGGTACCAAAGAGTATCTTTCTGTATGTGATACCATCTTCACTAGGTAAACTATATATATCGTATTTCTTGGCTCCATTCAATAATTCTTTTTTCTTATCGATATTTTTGTTCATATTATGAATCATATTGAATAAGATTCGGTTATACTATAGTGTGATAAAACATTAAAAACGTGTTGACTAACCCATACATGTTAATATGTTATAGTCTATATCCAATTATCCATTAACATTTGTTATTCCAAATTCAAATATTTTTTATGGTGAATTGATAATATTGAGCTTATCTTAATTACATATATGTTTTTGGGGTGTTATTGCAGAAAATACAGTTACGACACGCATAGGGCATTCTGTGAGGCCTTATTAGAAGAAGAGCCAGCAAGAAACCCTACCTTGACCCTCACGGAAATGGCAGCAGCCGCTGGTGGAAGTGGCAGACATGCAATTTACGGCGGTGCTTCTTCTGCTCTCACTCACAACCAGTTTGGTGACAACTCAAACACTGGTTTTGCCCCCCTAGCTGCTGGTTACAATATGAAACGCTCATCGTCCCAAATGTTCGAAGACTTTGTTCCTCACTCCACAAACCCTAACCATGGTCCTACTAATTTCCCCATGCAATACCCTTTGAACCAAGAAATTTTGGCAAGGAACAACCAGAATCTCATGAACCAGCATGGTCTGAACAACAGCAACAATAACTCCTGCAACTTGTTCAATCTCGGATACTTTCAAGACAACACTAAAAACCTCTCTGATCAGACAGGTATTCCTTCTCTTTTCAACAAAGCTGACAACAACGTTCTTGCTGCTCTGCTTAGAGGGTCAAGTACTGTGGCCGCTAATAACTTTGGAGGCATTGGTAATGCAAACTTTCAAGGTCAAATGAACACTCTAGCTGCGACAAGTGATCATCAAGGCCGGCCCGGCAGCAGCATTTTTGACCATTGTTTCGGAAACAATCTAAGCATAGGAGGCACTGCTAGGCAGACTTTGGACTTTCTTGGCGTTAATGGTCGTGGTGGTCGTAGTGGGCCTCCTTTGGACGTTGACATGCAGTTTCCATATCCAAATAATCCATTCAGAAATGTTTGAGAAGATCGTACACCTTCTATTATCTGGGTTTCTTGGAGATTTTATTTTAAAGCCTATTTAACTATTTGTTGTCCAAAAAAGCCTAACTATCTATAAATAAAGTAAAAAAAAAAAACTATTTATAAGTATTTCTTTAAGTTGTTTTTAATGATGTAATGAGAATTTCGAACCAGAGTTCCTTTGATAAAATTTGGTTTCTTCAACTTGTTGAGTCAATTCTCGTTAATTATATATTTTTATTGAAAGTAACTATAATATTTGGTCCTCTTTTTTTGTGCAACCATTGATTAATAATTAAAATAAGGGAATTGGGCTTAAACGTGGTCCAAACCCGAGTCCAATACAAGAGAAAGAGAGGCCTTCTTTAGGGCCCTTTTTGCCAGAGCATCGGCTCTTGAGTTTTTTTATCGAGAAACATGAAGGAAGGAGATATATTCAAACAACGAGGAGATCTGCTTGATATCGGCGACAATCCCGTAGATTTCTTTGCTTTGATGTTTGGAATTGATTGCTCTGATGAGCATTAGACAGTCGGAACTGACTAGGAGGTCTTCTTAAGATATGAAATTTAATATAATTCCATAACTGCAACATTATACATATATAATATTTTAGCATATTCAGTGGTATTGTATTATGTGAATTAGTTTAAACTAAGCAGAAAAAACTGTGTACAGTATTTAAAAGGAAGAAAAATCTCGCATAACAAATGAATAAATTTCTTGAAAGGTTCATTTATAAAAAATATCCCATGAATCAAGTTATGAGTCAAATCTGGGCCCTTAACTTATACACATTTGGTGCTCAAAAAAAAATTATACACACTTTAACAAAATTTAGCAGGATTAAATATAAACTAAAGGTATGAAATTAAATTGGGGCCTTTAATATTACTGGATTCTATTTCTATGCAAATGCATTTCCAGGTGATCCATAAAGAATATACTTAAGACAAAAGATCCTTGAAAAAGGCTACTGGTGTGTAGGAGACTCACTTTTCTACGCTGCTCAATGGACTTCAGGTCACTCGGCCTCCTCTCCTCCAATGCAATGCAATGCATTCAGTTGTGGGCTCATCTTACAGGCGTTATTTTGGACTTGCGCCATCAAGTTGGTCTCAGTTTGGTTGCTGGATTGATAGGAGAACCTAAGAAACTGATGACTTCACCAAGAATTTGGTCATTCTATCAGTCTCTCATGTAAAGTGGAAGTCTCTCTAAGCCCTTACGATATTGTTGAGTTCACCTTGATCCGGTGAAGCGGTTGAGATTTCAGTCTATTTTCGTGGCTTCCTCCTACATGTACCAATTGTAAAGAACTTGGCTATATCATGATGAATTGCCTTCACATCCCTGTTCCCCCAAAAAATAATGTTCCTGCAAAGAAAAATTCTTCTGTTTCAGCTAAGCCTAAGACTGCAAGCAAAGAAATTGTGAATCAAGGTGTCAGTGAAGCTTCTTCTTCTATGAAGAGCACCAACCATAAGCAGAAATCAGTGGCTCCTCAGAACTTAACCATTATGCAAACCAACTCCTTTGGGCCTCTGGCTGACTCCATCTCTCCCCTTTCCCCTCTTGATCCTCCTTCCATTCCTGACCCTCCTCCCTCACACCACACCTCCACAAAAAGCCTTCTCCTTGTTCCTTTTTTACCTCCACCTTCTCCTTCCTTTCCCTCTGTTGCTCCTAATACCTCAACCTCCATTGTTCCTTACTCAAAAATCCCTGCTCACCTGACAAGCCCTCCTCCCCATTCCAACCCATCTCTTAAACGCCCCCGGGCTAACTCTTCTTTTGTCCCTTCCCCCTCCCTTTACCCGCCCTCTTTTAACCCTTTTGCTGCTTTGGTCCCTGCTGGCTCTGTTAAAGAGTCACCCCCTCCTCTTAAATGTGTACAAAACAATTTTTTTGGAATGTTCGAGGTTTCAACGACTCGGATAAACATTCACCGTTTTTTCAATGGCTTAATAGCCGGAAACCTATTTTTGGTACTATTCTTGAAACCCACATTAAAGATCAGAATCTGAATCACCTAATGACCACTATCTGCAGAGGTTGGGACTTTATCTCTAATCATTCTTCTGATGAGGATGGTCGAATAATTATCATCTGGCGTGATTCTATAAAAGTTCGACTTCTGCATCAATCCCGTCAGTCCATCACTTTCGAGGTCTTTCCCCTGCTGCTACCCCTATCTTTTACACTGCGGTCTATGCAGCCAACACTAGAGCAGAGAGAGCTGGATCAAGGGTTGAGCTCATTGACCTTCAACAAGCCTTTAATCTCCACTCCTTGCCCTGGATTGTTGGTGGAGATTTTAATCAAATTATCCACCCGGGAAGAGCACTCACTGCCTCATGTCTCTGCTTTCTCCCCTCATATGGCAGAGTTGTGAGATAGTCTAATTCAGTTGGGATTGTTTGATTTGCGGTTCCATGGTCCCCTCTTCACTTGGAGTAACCACCAACCTGAGGATCCCATCGCCAAAAAACTTGATAGACTAATGGTCAACTCCCACTAGTATTTGCTTTCCCCAACAGCTCAGCCTTCTTTCTTCCCCCCCCCCCCTAGACCTAGCCCACTCCCTTCCTGTAGCTGGCACCAGACCCTTCCAGTTCTTTAATTATTTAACCAAACATCCCCTTTTTCACCAGATTGTACTTGACGAATGGAACCATCTCGGAAACATGGCTCTGAATCTCACGCACCTCTGTTGGAAATTAAAGGGAGTAAAATCAGTGCTTAAACAGATAAATAAGGACAATTACTCAAATAACCAAGTGAGAGTTTGTGAGGTTAACAGTTTGTTGCGCAGGTACAATCACTGCAGGCCCCCTCTGAAGAAACTTTCCTGGAAGAGAGACTCCTTCATCAGAAGTGGACCTTTCTTAAGGAGATTGAGGAGGCATATATTCGGCAGAAATCTAGAATAAACTGGTTGAAAGAAGGTGATCAAAACACAGCCTACTTCTTCAGGATCTTTCAAACGAGGATCAGCTACAACTCTATCAAAGCTTTTCAATTGCCTTCTGGTCTCCTTGTTACTGATCCACTGATCATGGGCGCTATTGCTATTAACCACTTTCAAAGAATCTTCGGGCCCTCTTTTCTCCCTCCCCCCGTTACGCCTTCTCATCCTCTCTAGTTTAGCACTCTGATCATCTTATGTCCTACTCCTGCTCATGACCTCGATTCCTTCTGAAGATGAGATCACTTCAGTTATGTTCAAACTTAACCCAAATAAAGCATCCGGTCCTGATGGACTTACCTCGGGGTTCTTTAAGACAGTTTGGGGCTTCCTGGGTTCTGAAGTGGTCAATTCCATAAGGCATTTCTTCCTTGACTCTTTCATGCCGACATCCACCAACTCCACAATCTTGAGTAGTCCCTAAGCGGCCTGGTTCCACGCTGATCTCTGACTTCCGGCCTATAGTATGTCTCAACACGCTCTATAAAGTTGTAGCATGTCTTCTAGTGAAGAAATTGAAGCCCATGCTTCCTGCCTTCATCCTGCCAAACCAAACAGCATTCGTCAAGGATCGATTAATCGTGGAAAATACAATTCTTGCCTCTGAACTTGTCTACGGCTACCACAAGAATAAGGGGCCAAAACAAATCACTATCAAGGTTGATATAGCAAAGGCATTTGACACTATCTCATGGGAATTCCGATTCAACTGTCTACATGGCCTAAATGTTCATGATCAGATGCTACAATGGCTAAAAGCATGTGTGTGCACTGCAACCTACACTATAGGATACAATGGCACTGTCCAGGGTTATTTTAAAGGAAAAATAGGCTTGAGAAAAGGATATCCACTCTCCCCTTATCTCTTTGTAATTGCAATGAATGTTGTATCTCACATGCTAAATAAGGCTGGAGCAGAGCTAAGGATTAAGTACCATAACAGATGCAGCTCAACAAAGCTTACTCACCTTTGTTCTGCAGATGATCTCCTGATCTTTATTGATGGCTCGCTAGACTCGGTGCAGAATGTCCTACATGTCCTATCTGATTTTCACAGTCGTTCAGATCTGGCGGTACGCGTGCATAAAACTTCTTTTTTCGCCTCAGGAATGTCTAGACAGGAGCTGGATGTGATCATGGTGTCCACAGGGATGCCTAACTTGACTCTTCCAGTACGGTATTTAGGATTCCCTCTTTGTTCGAAGAAGCTAAACTTGGCAAACTGCGAGGTCTCAATCCAGCAAGTGAAGTCTCGTTTCAATCAATGGAGTGTTAAGACTCTGTCCTTCTCTGGCAGACTTCTTCACATCAAAACTGTAATGGGAGGCATCATGATATCACTCAAATTATCCTAAGGAGTGACTTTACTCTCTCAAATAAGAGGTTCAGTTGTAGTACTTAAGGATCGAATCCACAGAGAGCTAGTGTACAAATAAGATGCAATCTTAGTGACTATGCTAGGTTGAAAATGGTTTAAAGTAAAATGCAAGTTTTTGAGTAATGGTAAGATTACTCAGTTGAAAGGTTTTGGTTAAAGACAATAAAGAAAAGTAGTTAGATTCAAGGTAGGTGTTCAGGAATTCAGGATTATAAATACTATAAATGCTAACAAGTTGCTTGCATGATATGTCAAAGCTCAACACTATTAAATGAATCCATCAGCTCTCGCAATATTTAGACCATCTATTACTTAGATGCTAAATGGTGTTTGCGGCCAGCTATATCGCCGATAGTATCGATCGATTATTCGATAGGAATATCGACCGATACACCTCTAGCTACGTCTATCAATTACTCTATAGGAGTATCGATCGATCTGACTCTAAGCGAGAACTTATCTTGTGAGTTGATACAATGCTCACCATGATCTTAGATCAGCTTACGCTTGTCTCAAGAGGGTCATAGCATGTTTAGGATGTTGTCAGGAATTGTATTAAATAAATAATGCAATCTAAGTTCATGTTCTAGGTAGCTAATCTAGAAAAAACATTAGTGAACAATCCTAACAATAAATATCATAACTATAGCAGATATAGGATGGAGCTAATCCCTCATATCCTATTTAAACCCTAAATCTAACAAATGAATCTACTCAGACATGGCTAAGTGATTCATATTAACAAGGTAATAATAGGAGTTCATAGATCTATTAGAGGAGTGAACACTTAAGTTCCAATCACAAATCTCTTTAGATCTTTCCTCTAGATCTAGAATCCTATAATCTTTGTTAAGAAGAACAAGTAAAGAACTGAATAGAACTTTATTGAGAACTTGCAAAGTAATGAAACAGTAAAAGAAATGAGTAGAAAAGATGGAGGTAAAAAGGTGGTTAGAAACTTGTATAAAACTTGTGGTCCCCTCTGTGCCAAAACACTTAGGCACATATAAATATGAGTTCATTAGGTTAAAACTTCGTCGGAAATCTTGTAAAAATGTGATGTCGTGGGCTTCAAGTTCGGCCAGGTCCAACTTGTCTTCTGCCGCTTCGATATCGATCGATAGTACTAGGTGTACATCGATCGATTATGATCTCGATGTATCATCCTTCGGCAAATGTGCGTCGATCGATAGCACAAAGTGTGCATCGATCGATGTGTAACTCTGGATGTCGACCTCTAGTCTGATCTCGGGTGAACTCTTTTTTAAGCTCCAAAAAGGCACCTAAAACATCACTTTTCTCCAAAATGCTCCTGAACCTGAAAACATACCTAATAGACTCCAAAACATAGATAATAGTAATAAAAATACTCATATACCATGGGTAAAAACGGGTAAATTACATGGTATATCAACTCCCCCAGACTTAACATTTTGTTTCTCCTCAAGCAAACACACAGGCAGTCTTTATGAAAGAGGTTTTAAAAAGCAGGGACTCAATCAAATTCAAACTTAGAATCATAACCTCTACTTTGTTGCAAACCACATCTAAAAATTTGTCAATCACAGAAGTACATTATGCAACATCCTAATTAAACAACCTTGATCATCTAGCCAACAACTTAGCAATCTTGTCTGACTAACCCCTCTACTGATTTCATTTCTGTACATAAAAATGAAATTGCAGGCTTTACCTTAGGAGTATCGATCACAGGATGCAAGGTTGCTCAAACAAGTATCTGGACCTGCAGGTAAAAATTAGTTCTTATCCTCTCTCTCTACTATTTCTCTCCTAGTCAAGTATGCTTTTATTTGCAAGACATTGACCAAGATTGGACAGGCTTCCATGAATCAAGCATTAATGGTTGTAGCCACCAAGTCATGTTCACTTCTTGTTGACCTATATCCTAGGATTCATTGCGAAGCAAGTCTTCAAGGGTGTAACCACCCAAGCCCTGTTCGAATCATTTACCTATAGAATTCTTATGAATCAAGTCTTGAGGGGGGTAACCGACAAGCCCTGTTCGAATTCCTTCCAAAGTAATAACTAACTAGTCCTAGAACATATATTTAAGCTAATTTTCGAAAATATTTTTTTTTAAAGAACTGAATAAAATTAAATCTAAATTCGAAAATGAGAGAGAGAAGGTGATAAAACTATCTACACAAGGCTTTACCTTCCAGACTTGTTTGAAGCATTCGATCCCATGTATACCAAGCCCCAAGACAAGCAGAGAATGTCAAGTTAGGTTGGAAATCGGCTTTGGTTCCTCCAGACAATCAATGAAAGCGTTGTCATAGCTGATAGGTGATCAACGTTAGCATCTATAGTACATTCTGCATCAACAAATCTAAGAATGGTGCCTAAAAGATTGGTTAGATAAAAAGTGAAAATTTTTAAAATATCATTATCCCTTTCTTGACTCAATAAAAACCATTTTGAAAACATTTTAGATGAAGTCAAAAGGTAAACAGCATCAGTAATCATCCCCGCAGACTTAAATCATACACTGTCCTCGGTGTATAACCAGTCGGTGAAGGCATAGGCAAAAATAAAATATCTGATATCGAAAAAGTAGAACGAAATACCTGACCGTGATCCGTATCGATCGATGTTGAATCGCCTTCGTCGATCGCTATTGTTTGGTGTACGTCGATCGATATCGATAGTGTCATGTCGGTCGATTTCAGTGGCAATCGTCTAGTCGTAACTACAAAGAAAAACAAATACGAAAAATAAAATCCTAAAGATAAAAAATAAATGAAAAATTACCTAACAGTGGGTTGCCTCCCACTCAGCGCTTTGATTATAGTCATCTAGCTTGACTTTGGATAGAATGAGCTACTGAGATGAATCCAGGTACTTGTTGGGAAACAAGTATCCTATGTATCCTTCTTCTCACTGAACCATGAGTCAAATAAGCTTCTTGTGGCTTCATATTCTCTGGTTCGTTTCTTCTTTATTCAATTAAACTCATCATTGATCCTTTGAATCCTTTCTTCATGACCTTCAATGCTGAGATCGTGTCATCCTAATTTCTCGTAGGCATGTTTTGAAAGATCACTGAGCTCCGCTTGCATTGAATCAAGGCGTTGGATCATTTTCTCGTGGATAGAGCTGGTATCGATCGATTCCTTTGTTGAATTGTCGGTCTTTCCGAATTCAGGACGCCTATCGATCGATGTCAGGTTCTCCATATCGATCGATGTCCGCTGAAAATCTGGGTCCTCCATGTTGAGATGATTATCCTCAGCTTCCTTTGGCTCGGCTGTTGTGTTTGCCTCCTGGTGTTGATGATGGTGGTCTGGTCCGTAGCGTTGCTGCTGGAATAAGTTTTGGGATATGTTGGCTAACTGTAGGACGTCTGCAATGTCCTCTCTGGATATGTGGAGTGTTAGATCCATCCATTGGCGTGCAAAGCCTCTTGAATCCTGAAAATACCAAACTCATCAGGGTTAAATTACGAAATCAAGTACAGGTGAATGTGTTACCTGGGATGGTTTGATGGATGTATCGGTCGATGGCACAGGTATGGGATCGGTCGATGGTTGTTCAGGCCTATCGGTCGATTGTGATGGTGCCATGTCGATCGATGAGACTTCCTCGGGTTGGGTGATGTATGTTGGCGTTGTGGTCTCGACGCTAGCTCGTGCTGGTGTCGCTTGCCCAGCTCGATTGAGTAGTCTCCGTCTCGCTTGTTGTTGATTGTGTTGTCGAATGATGCGAGGTAACTAGTATTGATCGATGGGGAGAAGGTCCTGTCGATCGATGTGTTGATTCTGAGGTTGTGGTGGAGAAGTCGATCTTCATCTTCTGGAAGGTTGTGATACTCTATAGCTCTCTCCTCCTCGTAATCATCAGTATACTCCTCAATGTGAGTAGTATCTACATCATGTGGTGGGATGTAGTAATCGTTCTCCCACTCGTTTACTTCGAAGTCATCGTCTGGAAATTCCTCCTCGATCTGGTTGAATAGCGAATCGATCGATGACCATGTATGTCTGTCGATCGATGTCGTTTCACGAGAATTGATCGATGAGACAGTGCCACTATCGATCGATTCGGCGTACTCCATCTCATATGCGTCTTGTGAATCGTATTCATCTCCACAATAGCAAACAGCTACGAGGTCTGAGCCGTCTTGGATCTTCTCAGGAACCTTGATGACTCGTACCGGATCATAGTAGACCGTAGGATTGATCAGGGTTAGGCACAGTTTGTTTGTCTGAAGGTTGCAGATAGCTCCAACTGTGGCTAGGAAGGCTCTTCCAAGTAGCAAAGAAGTAGGTAGGGTTACCTTGACGTCCAAGACATGGAAGTCTACTGGTATTAGGGCTTCTCCGATGGTAACCTCCAGGTTTCTTACAATTCCTCCAGAGTTCTGCTGAGAACAATCCACAAAGATGAACGATTTTTCAGTAGGCTCTATCTTCAGACCTAGATGGTCTGCTATCACCTTGGGTAGGATGCTGACTCCAGATCCTGTGTCACATAGGGCACGTGGGAAGTTGATCCCATGGACTGAGCAAGGAACAACGAACTTCCCTGGATCACCCTTCTTCTCAAGTTTGATCCTCTTCTTCATCTTGTCTCGACTTGGTTGAACATCCTCGATGTCTTCTTGTCTCCTTGGTTTTTCTGAAAAGCATCCACAATCTGTGTCAAAAGTAGGCTTCTTCAAAGGGTTTCTTTGTAGGTATTCTTAGAACTCTCTTTCTGAAGCTTTCCAGCTCCTTCTCATTAACTCCTCTTTTAAAGTGTTTAGGAACCTTCTCTTTCCTTTTTCTGAGAAATCTGCCATCTTTTTCCTTTTCTATCTCCATTGGATCAATGATATCCGTGGGCTTCTTCATGATGGCGGTCGGTGGATTTCTGGAAGGCTTAGACTGCTCCCGGCGTGCATTAAGTCGTGCAACATCTATCTTGGGAAGTTGCACTCGGCGTGTGATAACTGAATATCGATCGACAGGTTCTGGAGTATGTCGATCGATTTCCTTATCCTTCTGTCGATCGATTGGACATCCATTCGATCGATCGATTTTGTAAGGGCTGGGTGGATGTGGGTGCTTTGCTGCGAACTCCTCGTGAGTAAGTATCTTTACGGCGTTGCACTCGTGAGTGGATTCTTCAGGGTCCATCGGTCGATGCTCATCTGAGTCCATCGTTCGATTTAAGTTGGCGTACATCGATCGATGGTCATGTCCGGACATCGGTCGATACCAATGGTTTCCGCCAATACTCATGGAACTTTCGATCTGGAAGTCTCCCTCTTGCAGCTTCTCATGCTTCACCACTCTCCAAAAATCATCTTCTATGATAGCATCGACGTTGTGGCTTGTTGCTTCTTCTCCAGTCCTTTTTCCTAAGGCTTCCTGCTTCTTAACAGCTTCTCCTGTCTGAATCACTTGAGTCTCTAGTTTCTTCACATGAGTGCTCAAAGCATCAAGCTTTGTGTTCAAGGTGGTGTAGACAGCGTCGATCTTTCCATTGAAGTTCACCTCTAACTACTGCTGGCTTTCAAGAACTTTGCTGAGCATGTCTTCTAGCTTTCCTTCTGGGGTTGGTGTGGGTGGCTTCATGTAAGATGAGTTTCCATAACTCCTGCTGTTGTTGGGGTTGCTGCTGTTGAAGTTGACTCTCGTCACGAGAAGTTTGTTTCCTTGGTTTCCGGATCTCACGAAATCGGTTCCATTGATCGGTTGACTTACGCTTCTATGTAATCATCTTCTTCATCAGCTTCTGCATCCTCCACTGAGCAGATTTGCTTGTTTAGTAACTTCTGAACATTGTCAAGTGTAGCTTGAACCTTATTTATTTGTTCCTTTCCAAAGAACGCTGCAGATCTTGCTTTTACAATGTTCTTCGTGCTGTTGCTGGATGCTAAGTTGTCCATTAGCTTCACAACATCTTGAGTTCCTTGTGGTGAAGTTGCCTTCACTCGCGGTATCGAGCCATCGATATTTCAGTGTGATGCCTCTGAAGAAAGTGCCAAGAAATTGCACCTTGTTGAATCCATGGTGTGGACAATCTCGCTGGTAAGACTTGAATCTGATCCAGGTATCCTTGAATGACTCTCCAGCTCTGGTTGAGCGTGGCAATTTTCCTCCTTAAGTCTTCAGCGAATCATCAAAGAAGTTATGCAAAAATGCGTTTTTGATGTCGCTCCGGATGTAAGAGATCACGGTGGTAGCTGCTTAAGCCGCGGTAAAGCTTCTCCGGATAAAGAGTGCATGAAGAGCTTACAGAAGGTAGTCCACGGGACTCCATTGGCTTTGATAGCAGATATGAGATCCTCGAACCTCTCCGGATGGTCCATGGGATGCTCATTGGACAGCCACGATGAGGTGTCATCCCACAAGGGTGTAGTACTGCGGCTTGAGCTCTAAATTGCCTCTTTGAATAGCAGGGGGCGAATGGCTGATCTGTTGGTGTAGAACTGATCCGGGCGGTAGTAGTCGCTAGTGTTGAGCAGCCTCTCCTACGGGTTGAACAGCTCTGTAGGTGCAGTTTCTGGCTCGGGGATACTTCATTGAGCATTGAGCTTCGGACCTGCTTCATTCACGAAGGTGACCTTCTTGGTCACGCAAGTCTCCATTCTCATCTCGTATGAGAATAATGGTATAACCATGATTCATGAACAGTATCAAACGATATACGGATAGGGGTATCGATTGATGTCGGAAGAAACGCGGTCGGTCGGCGGTGAAGTGATGTCGGTCGGCGAGGAAGGTCGCAGTATCGGTCGACGAAGACGATGTCTCGATTGGGCAGTGGTGCGTTGGTATCGGTCGACGAGCGGTTGTTGATGTCGATCGATGTGGAGCGGATTTCCTAGCGGTTGAGCGTTCCAAGCTAGCGAGGTCTTCGAGAACAAAAGTTGAGATGCCTTGTTGCTTACGGTACTGCTGGGCATGTACCGAAAAGACAAGAAAAAATTTGTGTCGAAAACAAATTAAAATAAAATAACCTAGACCTAATCAGATTAAATTCTATTGTATCAAAGCTCCCGGCAACGGCCAAATTTGATATCACTCAAATTACCTAAGGAGTGACTTTACTCTCTCAAATAAGAGGTTCAGTTGTAGTACTTAGGGATCGAATCCTGAGAGCTAGTGTACAAATAAGATGCAATCTTAGTGACTATGCTAGGTTGAAAATGGTTTAAAGTAAAATGCAGGTTTTGAGTCATGTAAGATTACTCAGTTGAAAGGTTTTGGTTTAAGACAATAAAGAAAAATAGTTAGATATAGTGTAGGTGTTCCAGAATTCAAGATTATAAATACTATAAATGCTAACAAGTTGCTTGCATGATATGTCAGAGCTCGACACTATTAAATGAATCCATCAGCTCTCGCAATATATAGACAATCTATTACTTAGATGCTAAATGGTGTTTGCGGCCAGCTATATCGCCGACAGTATCGATCGATTATTCGATAGGAATATCGACCGATACACCTCTAGCTACGTCGATCGATACGACTCTAAGCAGAACTTATGCGCGAGTTGATACAATGCTCACCATGATCTTAGATCAGCTTCCGCTTGTCTCAAGAGGGTCATAGCATGTTTAGGATGTTGTCAGGAATTGTATTAAATAAATAATGCAATCTAAGTTCATGTTTTAGGTAGCTAATCTAGAAAAAGCATTAGTGAACAATCCTAACAATAAATATCACAACTATAGCAGATATAGGCTGGAGCTAATCCCTCATATCCTATTTAAACCCTAAATCTAACAAATGAATCTACTCAGACATGGCTAAGTGATTCATAGTAACAAGGTAATAATAGGAGTTCATAGATCTATTAGAGGAGTGAACACTTAAGTTCCAATCACAAATCTCTTTGGATCTTTCCTCTGGATCTAGAATCCTATAATCTTTGTTAAGAAGAACAAGTAAAGAACTGAATAGAACTTTATTGAGAACTTGCAAAGTAATGAAACAGTAAAAGAAATGAGTAGAAAAGATGGAGGTAAAAAGGTGGTTAGAAACTTGTATAAAACTTGTGGTCCCCTCTGTGCCAAAACACTTAGGCACATATAAATATGAGTTCATTAGGTTAAAAACTCGTCAGGGGCAATCTTGTAAAAATGTGATGTCGTGGGCTTCAAGTTCGGCCAGGTCCAACTTGTCTTCTGCCGCTTCGATATCGATCGATAGTACTAGGTGTACATCGATCGATTATGATCTCGATGTATCATCCTTCGGCAAGTGTGCGTCGATCGATAGCACAGAATGTGCATCGATCGATGTGTAACTCTGGATGTCGACCTCTGGTCTGATCTCGGGTGAACTCTTCTTTAAGCTCCAAAAAGACACCTAAAACATCACTTTTCTCCAAAATGCTCCTGAACCTGAAAACATATCTAATAGACTCCAAAACATAGATAATAGTAATAAAAATACTCATATACCATGGGTAAAAACGGATAAAATACATGGTATATCACATCACCAACTTCTGGTGTTCTTCTTTTTTACTCCCCTCTTCCTGCATAAAACGAATAGAATCTCTCTGTGGTCAGTTTCTTTGGAAAGGAAACCCAGAGGGACATCATAGTGCTAGGGTCTCTTGGGAAGTTGTAACTAAACCTAAGGAATGTGGCGGTCTAGGGGTAAAAGAAGGCTTTGGAATATAGCTTGCTGCCTTAAATTAATCTGGTTGCTGTTCTTTCAGTCAGGTTCGATTTGGGTTGCTTGGTATAAAGAAGAGATCTTGAAGGGCTCACTTTCTAACTTCTGGACGATTAGGCCAAATAGCAAGAACTTGTGGCTAGCAAACAAGCTACTCAAGATGAGGGGAGAGGTTTATACCTATATAAAGATGTGCATTGGCAACGGTGCTTCGTGCCAATTCTGGACTAAGAACTAGTCCCCATTTGGTTCTCTAGAGTCATTTGAGGTCGCATTCTACTTCTCGGTTTGGCATCCCGTCGGGCTCTACTCTTACTGAGCTTTATCGCGATGACTCTTGGAATGTCCCTCCGGCTAGATCGGAAAGGCTTCTCCAAATGCAAGTTCACTTAACAACTATAACACTGGTGCAAGAAGATGACTGGTATGAATGGGTTATTGATAACAGAAAATATTCAAGCTATAGCACCAAGCTGGTCCCCTTGTGGCTAGCAAACAAGCTTCACCTATTTTATTCAAAGTATTGAATTTGCGTTTATCCAAGCTTGAAATGAATTATGTTTCTGCTATCAGATTGTGCGAATCTTCATCAGGCAGTTAAATTCTTTGATTTATTTGCTTTTTTTTAGATCTTTGAGAGATGGCAGATCGGTTGACACGTATTGCTATTGTGAATTCAGACCGTTGCAAGCCAAAGAAATGTCGCCAAGAGTGTAAGAAGAGCTGTCCTGTGGTCAAGACAGGTTCTTTTTCTTCTTACTCCAACATTAAATTCACTGTGATCGATTGGTTGTGTCTAGTGACTGCATAGTGGTTAGGCTACGTTTGAAGACATAAGTTGTATCTTCATACTACTGAGTACTGACTTGATGTTTTTTGTGTTCACTTTATAAATCTTAGTGCCACTTATACAGTTACTTATGTTTATCCTATGAAAACTTTGCATTGAGGTGACTGTTGCTTCCAAGCTTGCTTTTATCTCGGAAGAGTTGTGCATTGGTTGTGGTATTTGTGTGAAGGTATGTCTACATTTGCTGTATCTGATACTGAATATATACCTCTGTACATGTAACCGTAACTGGGACACTAAATAGATTATGTTGTTGTACTATTGCAAAAATGCCCATTTGAGGCTATTCAGATTATCAATCTCCCCAGAGACTTAGAGAAAGATACGACCCATCGTTATGGTGCAAACACTTTCAAGTTGCACAGGTCTGCTTATCTTTTTTTTTTCCTTTGAAAAAACTGATTCCTCTTCTAGCTTTTAGACAATGTAAACTATGTGTTTACTTCCAGGCTCCCAGTTCCAAGGCCAGGGCAGGTCCTAGGGTTGGTTGGGACAAATGGTATTGGAAAATCAACCGCTTTGAAAATTTTGGCGGGAAAGCTCAAACCAAATTTGGGCCGTTTCACTGTAATAGCCTCTCCTGAGTTTCTGAACTTTTATCTGAAAATTTTGGAAAAGTCACTAACACGAGCTTCCAACAGAACCGGCTTAACCCTGCTATGAAACCGGGAGATATTCAGGTTTTGTCATTATGACTGCTTGTCAATTCATAATTTTCTAACCTCATATTGAAGGTAAGATATATATACATCACAAGACTGTTAACTAGTTTTGCTGAATCTAGTTTCGGATTTGATACTGTAGGAAAGCGCAACATCAAACTGGGACGACAATGTGTTTATACCGCCTGGTTTCGAGGTTTCAACTGAGGAGACCAAGGAGTAGGTGATATGATAGATATCCTTGGAGCATCGTAAAACCCTTAACCAGCTTTTGTGTACGCATTGCTTCTCTGTTTTCTTATGTCGATATCACTCAACAACTTCGAAGCCTTTTAGATTTTTAATGAATATATTACTTTTTTGACATGTTCCTGTTAAATTTATCAGTGTCTGCTTCAGAAAATATAGCATCCTCGATGAATGATTAGTTGAATCGTGGTGTTTCTTGTTTGTAATGAAAGTGTATTCACAAGAAGCCTTTGTTCTTTTTTCTCCTTCTCATGTTCAAAATATTCATCTAAATCTAAAACAATTTATATCTTGTAAACAACTTTTCTAAACAATTTTCATCCTATGGCATCTTTTTCTCAAAAATAATTTCGAAGGATCAATTGATGATAATTTTGATCAATTTTCAAAATAATTTTTCTAAACAATTTTCATCTTATGGAATCTTTGTTTTTATTTTAAAATCTATGTTTAAAATGTTATCTTTTACTATGTTTTGTTTAATAAATAAATTTTATTTTAAATAAAAAGGTATTTAATAATTTTTTTAAAAACCCTTAATTAAGAGACTTGCATTAGAGCACAAAAATATTGTTATCTCTTATCGAAGTCTCTTAACTTACTTTTATTATTAAAAAAAAACTAAGAGATCCTAAATAGGTCTCTAGATTAATGATGCTCTAAATCGATGTGGTCAACGGTCAACCGCTTTTTCTTGAATACAACAGAAATTGGCGCGCACATACTAATCACCGGATGAAACGTTAACTTTTCACTCATACAAGAAAAAATGTAATCCGAGGACCGTGACACTGTAGTAGACACCCAAAAAAACATACCACTACCACAAGAGAAATCTAGCTAAAAGATTACGTTCCCTATTTTAAAAGGTTTTCGAACAAACTTGAATGGTAACAACTAATATTATTATAAAACATACGACCGAAACTTCAGCTACGGAGTAGAGAAGGAAAAGAGAGATTAAGATTAAGATCAATCTTCGAAGAAGCAAAACAATCTCTGGAGGTGAAAGGAGATGAGACTGCTTCGCTTGCTTCACTAAGTGACGATGACGCATTGCTTCTCCAACGTTGTTGATGATTATGAGGATGATTCAACGACAGAGACAGCGATAGTTCTTCTTCTTCGTGTTCGTTTTCCATGTTGCTCTTCATGCTCTGAGCCTAATCAGTTCCAAAAGATGTAAGTTCAAGTGTTAATTTAATTTTTTATTACAAAAAACTTAACTAGTTATAACATTTCTTAAGATAGAAACTTAAAAATGTGTCATATTCGACATACTCTAGGTAGGTCAGAAAATCGAAAAATATTACGAGTAGGTTATAAAATCTAATTGATTCACGCAGGAACGTCGCTTACTGACTGACTGTTGATGGAGCATAATAAATCTCTATCAAAAACATCAGAAAATGAGACTTAGTTTGATTTTATTTAAATTTTTAGAGCATCTATGAAATAAATAACAGGCCATTTATTTGAGGAAGTTTTTTTTGACAAAATTTTATTTGAGGAAGTTGATTGATGAGTTGCATTATTATTATTATTATTAGTCAAATGTATTTGAGAATGTGAAACATAAAATTCGGTACTGCAATAATTGTACTAACTCCTCGACATAAATCAACATCATAGAAAAAAATCTTAGACATGTCTAGGATTAAAAAGACATGTCGAGGATTAAAATCAATGAACTAGCCTAATCTGATCCAATGCTTCCAATATCTGATGATATTATTATTCCATAAGATTATTAGTTACAATGGTTTATCATAATGGTTTGAAGATCTTTATAAGATCTTTAAAAAGTTCAGTACTCAGCCCCCCATGCCTACCCTAGTGTTGACCCATACCAATGTTCAATGGTTTATCTTTGAGCCTTAAATATTTTTTACTAATGATGTTACTTTTCGTAACGGCTATTCAGGAAACATGAAAATTAAATATATTCAATACCTCGAGAAAGTGATGAGGCTGAAATTTGATGGACTCGCCATTGCCTGCAAATGTCTTCGTTCTGGCCATGTTCATGATGTTAAGAAAGTCATCGTCATCATTATCAGTTCCTGAAGTCTGCTGCTCTCTTCTACCCCAAACAAAGAAAAAAAAAAGAGAAAACAAAAAAATTATAGAAATTCGACAATTCATATTCAAACAAAACTGTATGATAGCACACCTTTTTCTGGAATAAAATTAAAACACTGTCAGAAACAAATTAATATTCTCTTTCCATTTCTTCCACAAAGTAAAACGAAACAAAAATAAAATAAAATTTACCTGAAGTTAAAAGAGTGAAACCCAAAAAGACAATCATTCCTTGCGTGTTCAGACAAGTTGTCATGAAGCTGATCTCCATTGTCCTGTCTTCTTCTTCTTCTTGAAGATGATGAAGAACTCTCTTCTGTCCCCCAAAAATATATAATAAAAACATTATTAATATGACCATGATGAATATTCTCTTCACCCTATCCTTGTCGTTCCATTAAATTAAAGAAACATCTATTTACCTATTAGGCTATACCCAAATTCTCTATTTTTCCTTGTTTTAATAAATATTTCACCAGCATTTATATATTTATGACAACGGTCTAGTGATACTTTCATTTAACCCATGCATTTATGGATTACGATTACAGTTTTGATGTGAATGGTGGGAATTCGAGAAGAACGGTATTATATCCAAATTCTTTTTCCTTGCCCCGCTAGCTACTAACATTCCACCAGCATATGTTTATTTATGACAACGGTCTAGAAAGACTTAAATAAATTCTTACATTTAGAGCTTTGATGTGTATAATAGACAACAGTTGAAATTTATGCATTAGAGTTTAAAGTCTAATATGCTGTCTTATTCTAACCAAAACATATGTAAAATTTCTTACCTAGTCTTCCAAGAAGGGTGGGTCTGGATCCTCTATACATCTGCAGTATGATAAAATATTCAGATTACTATAAAATTTAGCGAAACAAATCAAGTTATTGAAAGTTCAGGTAAAGAAATCAGCGTGACGGTGTAAAGCAGTAAAAGACAGTTAAAAATTAAAATCTTTTTATCAATTGGTTTGACCTGGAGATGGCTCTTGACGTGTGAAATAGTTAGTCCCTTCACATCCATTATCTTAAGAACAAGTTTTGGAGTTGCTTCTGTTTCATTCAAACCCAAAAAAACACAAACATTAAATCTTCAAGATGATGACGATAACTGCAAACAAAATATCAAAACTTTCTAAATAAAGCGTAAAAGAACCGAACTTAAAGATATTTCGAAAAGAAAATAGCAAAAAAAGTTTTAAGTTGGTTTGATGAGACTGACTGTATTGACCACCGAGCAAATCAACGGCATTAACAAAGCTCCGGTGAAGCTCCGGCGTCCATCTCAGGCGAGGAACCGGAGACCGTACGTACGGCCTAACTCCACTAATCCCTCCGTCGCTGCTCCTTCCGCACTTACCCATTTAGATATGAACCCACGAAAACCCTAATCCTTTTGCTTTGGATCTCTCTGAACTATTTTTTTTCTTTTCTTGATAAAAGAAGAAGCAGAAGAAGAGAGAGAGATGGTGAAGAACAAGAATCTTAAGGAAACTCTATGATCATGTGCGAGTGAAGAAGTAAGGTTAAAGATTTAAGAAGGACGAAACTTTTCTGTTTTTATAAAAGATAAAGGTTTCTATTTTTCTTCTAGTCCCTTTTGTCTCTTTTTGGAAGAACTCGTGCTTATATGTATGTATATTTGGTTTGTATGGTATGAATAATGTATTATATATTTTCTTATATATGTGTACAAAGGCTAGAGAAAAATAGAATTGTGATATGATAAGTAACCTCTAGTCGACCAAATAGAAAGAAAGAATGGGATATTTTATAATTAGTAACCAGCTGGAATGTTGTCATACTTTTATATAGTTTGAGGTGACATGTGTTTTTGACCTAACAGAATATAATACATTCAACACGAATTTATGATACATTTGACTTTGCATGCATTAGTAGAAAATAGCTTTAAAAAATCATTTCAATTTTGGGTGGTATAATCCATGGACCACTCCCGTTGGAGAATGTTGTTTTTCGAAGAGAATCAACTATAGATAATTGCATATAGAAATTTGTTTTTTCGAAGAAAAATTGTACGGCCTAACTCCAAGAATGTTGTTTTTCGAAGAGAAAATTGCATAATCAAGAAAATTGCATACTAACCAGAGAAATGGTTTCCAGAGTATGCAGTTTTTTAATTATACTACTTATTAAAAATTTCTAAACAACCACTACAATATTAACCAGTAGTCCAGCATCATGTATTAGAACAGAATAATTGCTTTTGTTTTGTCCAGTCTTCTAATAGCTTTAAAGAATTGCCATATTGGGATTTGGGAGTAACCCAAATGAAGAAGTTTAACTTTATTTTTATTTTCTTAGACAAATTAAAATAAATATAACAAAAATGAAAATATGCCAACTGCTAAGCTTTGACCTTAGGATCATCATTCCCATGTCTTTAAGTTTCTTATTTTCTTTCTCGGTTCCCGTGTTGTTTAATATTCACTTCCCCTTAAACCAACCTTTTGACTTCATTCCCATATTTTTCATTTTTGTCAATTTCCAATTCATTTTTTTTTCTTTTTGTTCTTCTCTACAGTATGGATGGCCATCATTACTCGTTATTCGCCTTAAACTCGCTACTCGACTCGTATCCGTTTTGAAAATTCAAGTACTCGGTGTTGTCAAGGTAAGTAACAAGTCGATAATTTTCATTACTTGCAAGACCAAGTCAAATATCAAATATCATTATTATATTTAGTATTCGACTCGTTACTTGTCTCGTTACTTACTTTTTGTTATATGATCTATTAAATATTTGTTCATATTTATCTTGTTATTTATTTGCATTTAGAATTGGACAAAATACTCATTACTCTTCTTATACTTGTTACTTGTTTCGTATTTGTTTTGATTTTAAATACTCGTCGTCATCTGTTAAGTATTAAATAGTAACAAGTATTAAAAATTTAGCTATATGATTTGTTATTACCTGTTACTTGCTTAGAGAAAATACTTTTGTCATTATGAAAGTTACACAAGCTTATATATCGAACTATTCATATATTTTTATTTGTTTTCTTTATAACATGAACAAAATATTTCGTTTGAAAAATTCACATGTTATTTTAAGTAAAAATAAACAAAACAAACTTTCATGTTTATTTCTAATAGAATATTATTTAGTAAGTAGTTTTAAAATACTTCGGAAAAACTAAATAGTTTACAAATACTGTAAGTAATTGACAAATACTAAGTAAATAACAAGTAATGAGATGGGGCAAGTAACTTGCAAGTAATTTATTTTTAATCAAGTATTCAAATAGCAAGTACTTATTTTTAACAAATCAAATATTAATCAAAATTTTATTATTCATATAAAGCAAGTCAAGTAGCAAGTACACGAAAATAGAAAGTAACCACCATGTGCATAGCCCTACGTAGCTATATGCACGCAATTTAAAATAAAAATGTAATGATACTATTATTACACATGCCCCTGTGGTTCTACTTCTATCTAGTTTGTCCTTTTACTTTTATCTGATCCCTTCCTGCATATTGAAAACAAATCAAAATGATTCCCCCTATGTGGTAGCCCATTAAAACCACTGGTTTGAAATTCTTGGTTTTCGTTTTTTTTGTTTAAAGGATTTCTTTCAATTTTTATGCAAAATTCATATTCGTATTTAAATTAGTATGTCTTTGCATCTAGCATTAAAAATAGGGTCCCTAAAACAATAATGGATAATATCTAAACATGTAAAAGTATTAAACCAGCAAATTAAATTGCAACGCTTCTGCAAAACTATTAGACTGAAATTATTAAAATCAGAATCAAACGAGCTTTTACCTTTTTATTCCATACGAAATTTCTGTTTTTGTTGAGCTCAACTCAGGATTAAAATCTTAATTCATTTAAAAAGAATTATCAGACCGCATGCGAAGACCATAAGCATAGGGTATCAGCCATTACAGATCGAAGACCATTAGCACATTGTCTCTTAGCCATTAGTGTAAGTGATTACAGAAATTAAATTCTAAATAAAATAAAAAGAAGAAGCGGAGGAGGAAGAGAAAAAACGTAGGAGGTTGCTTAAAGTGGGAAGGTCGGACGTAAATGTCGTCGATAACGAAATGGCCAAATGAGTATATAAGTAGTACACAGTCATTTTCTTGACCATAACCCCGATTTTTTTATCTCTTGATTATTTATTTATTTATTTATTTATTATATCGGATTTTTCCCTGGCCTTGGGTTTCTTCTATGTTTTTTTTTTTGAACCTTTTCTTCCTTGTTTTCGTTGAATAATGAAACTAAGCAAAGAATAGACAAAATTATATAAATAAATTTTATAATCATTGCGTTTGCTTTGCAGTATGTATAACTTATTTCACATGTTGAGCTTATTTTACACCGTTTCTTAAAAATGTATCATTCATACTTGTTTTCAGATGTGTATCATAGATGCCATATATTCAACAAAACTACATATGCAAGAATTCCAACAAAACCGACCAAGATGAGAAAATTGTATGTATAACATTCTAAGGTTATGAATGGAGCACGCGGTGCGGGGCGGAATTGACACAGTGTAAAAGCGGTTTTTACAATGTCACCAATCAACTAATCCAAAACAAAAAGCGTATTTGGTCAAATCAGGTCAAATAACGCACTTTACAAAAAAATATTTTTGTTTCTTCTATTAATTACAAAACCGCACATCAAGTGGTAAAGCTTCCGTTATGGTGTGGGACGTGCGCTAAGGTGCGTTTTTCTTAAATTATTCAAATATGTTTAATATTTATAGCTACTATAATAAATTAAAATGTAATGATAAATTCTTTAATATTCTAATTGATTTTTGATTTCTGACACTTTAGTCAACACCAAAAAATCAAACCAACGTAAGAAACAGTGAACTAAATAAAATCAAAAATAATATAAATTAGTTAATCTTTGGGTGTGAAAAATATTTTAAGCGAACAAAATGAATGTGTGTCTCAATACTCATAATATGCTTTATATACCTATTCTGTGTTATTATTAGTATAATACTTGTGTTTTAGAAAAAAATTTTACATATCAGTTTAACTATTCTAATATATATTTGTTACAAAAAAATTGGTCAACTAAAACGTTAAAACTAATATAACCTAGTATTTTATCTCTAAATTATCCAAAAATAAAATTGACTGGTAAAATAGTAACTTTGAATTTTAATTCTAGCTAAAATTCTCATATATTCATAAAATATTTTATTATTTAAAATCTAAAATAATTTCTATTTAATCATTATTTTAATCTATAATTAAATACTATTTAACCATTATTTCAAATTATATTGATTGTATTGATATATATGTTTAACATTTTTAATATTTTTCAAACATTTTTTAATTGTTCAATTCCGCAAACTATATATTTTCACCAATCAACTCAATTCCGCACCGCTAATTTTACTAAAACGCACTTATCATAAAGCCTTGGCCATGCGTTGAATCGTTCCGCACTTTAATTCCGCACCGTTTTTAATACCAATTCCACCGTCACCATTCGGAGCCTAAGAAAATCAAACCGAATCGTGATAATAAAATCAATCGGAGGTTACGTACAAAGTGGACCTTTTTACCACATATGAATCACGGAACCTCATACTAGAACATGTCAAGGTGATGTTATTGACCTTCAAGATAAAGACTTATGACATATAATGTTATTGATTGGTTAAGTTTGTACTTATCGAACTTACGTAGAGCAATTTATCACATACTAAGTTGGTACGAAGAAATTGATTCTGTGGCTACATGTCGCACATTGGTTTTGATTTCTGAAATTTATGAAACCGAAAAATGAAAAATCAAACATGCAATGAATTCCCAAATAATTCCAAAAGAAATTTAATGTGAAATTGACTGCAAGTCCATGATTCATGGCTTTTAGCATTTTGCTACAATCCAACATTCAATAAATTTCTTCGACTGATATTATATTTTTGTGTTTGGATATGTATATACATATAGCGTTTGTGCTTGACAATATAGGACTGTTGAAAAAAGGTTTTGGATTATCACAACGGCTAAATTCTGTTTTTTGATTCAGAAAATTCTCACCGAACCAATAAGACTAGACCATTATTAGTATTATTTTATTCCCCTAACACTTTAATTGATTTCAATCATAGCACATGCACGAGCGATAGAAAATTCGAAAAATATAATAAAAGGTGTAATCAACCAAGAGAAAAACACCTAGAGAGGATTTGTTTAAAAGAGTGATTTGAGAATAAATGGTCCACCCAATTAACATATTTAATACATAACTTTCTACCTAGAACAATTAACATAAAAACTTTATGCCAAAGAGTATGCTATTACTACTAATCCATATATAAAATAATATATCTACGATATGTTATTATTACTATTCAATATATACAATGATACAGATGTTGTAATGTGAACAAGATTTAGGTAGTGAAAATCTATTTAGTAGGAATAAAAAGCAAACAACCCTTGGACTTTTCTTTCCTTCAAACATTGGAAGTTTACTGTGAAGATCCTTCTAAAATGGGTTAAATCCACCTGAGTCCTGACATAGGATAAGGATATGTAAACAATAGACGCAACACTTAAAAAGATTACAAGGAGAATTGTGAACATGCAATTGAATCTGATGACATAGCACACTGGGAGCATAAGCTGAGACCTTCCTGTCCAGATATATCAAAGTATGAGATAACTCAAATAAAGGGAAATCATAACACGTTGAAAATTCGAGAGAGGCTTTAGGTTCTCAAGAGGCAGCACAAATGGTTGTAATCATAGCAAACAGATATAATTGAAGAATAACACAAGTTTGATTGTCTAGATTGTAATATGGCAGGTGAGAAGAGGAAGAAGGAGGACATAAAGAGAATAATTCTCCCTTTACAGGCTTTGTTGTATATAAGTTCTCTTATCCACCAATCCATAATTGCAAATTTTCGCAGATTCTTCTATACAATATCTAAATGCATAGTATTTAGGCGGTCTAGTGTTTATGTATGTGCTCTTTTCATTTACTTTTAACGTAGATAAAAGCATATCAAAACGTGTTTCTAAAGATTTGATGCCCAAAGCCACAGGTTCTTTTAGATGCATTCTAGACCGGCAAAGCGAGTATTATCTGCTCTGGTTCTATATATTTGTTGGAATGCACATCATTTACTATGGAAATTTGCGTTACATGATTTGTTAGATACAAGAAACACATGTTTACAAATGTATAAATAAAGGTGTGAGAATATGCATACATAACCAACTTGGAGTCCTGGCCAGTCTAATAATAATAACCCTCTACCAAACAAATGATCTGAACAAAGAGAAAATCAGACACTTACCTAATGTTCCAGGGAAAAGCGGTAACGAGGAATAATGGGCATAAAGAAATATGCAAAGTTATCAGAAAGAGTATCATTACATCAAAGAATGAAACCGAGACCAAATGTTATAACACTCTGGGAAATGAAGGCTGCGGCAAAGCAATTGTGGGTCCAATAATGCTTATTCAAGTCATTGAAACGAGATCAAACGTGCCAGAATAAGGAAAACATGAAGCAAAAGGAAGAAAATATTGTATGATATAGGAGATGAAACAAGGCAATTTGTATACTTTAGGCTTTGCAAGATTGGGACTAGATACTAGAAAATTACATTTAACCATTTATTAATAGAATTTATTCGTGTTTTTTAATTTATAAAGGTTTTACTAATATATATCGACTATATCACTAATAAATTTCGACCTTTTTTGTTTTGGCAAAGAACTTAATCTGAGCTCAGTTTGCATTCCACTCGATTTTGGTAAGAAAACATTGTCAATACTGTATCGTTTTTTTTTTGCTTTGATAAATTTCTATCATAAATCAGAAGATTAAGAAAACAACGAATGGTGTTTCAAAAAAAAAGAAAAAAACAACAAATGAAAATGACGAATTTCTACAGATGAATTTGATAATTTTATGTTCTAATAAGAAAAGAAAAACCATCCATACATGCAGAAGTCACAGTTACGACGGCGTTTTCTGTTTGTAATTAACAGCAGAAAAACATAAACCAATGCATTGAAAATGCTTAAACCGGCCAGTAACCAGAAGAAGTAATCAAGATGTCCCTGGTTAAGATCATCAGTAATCCACCCACCTCCACCGTCCTTGGTCGTGAAGTACGTCACCACCGTGAGGATCAACGAGCTCAAGTAACTCCCCAATGCGTTAGCCAAAAGTCCCAAGGCACTGCACACACTCCTCATCGAGTCTGGTGACTGACCATAGAAGAACTCAAGCTGCCCTACAAAGTAGAAAACCTCTGCTGCACCGAATATGAATATCTGCGGAACCTGCCAAAACACGGTTAAGGAAACATCGGTTCCGGTTTCCGCCATACCGAGCCGAACCGTCTCAACGATAGCTGCTGCTGCTATACCGAAGACAGAGATGAAAAGACCTATTCCCATTCGTTGAAGCACGGTGAAACCATTGTCGGTTCTTGTGAGAAGTTTAGCGAGCGGGATGTTGAACCGGTCGTAGAGAGGAACCCAAATGAGGACAGTGATGCAGTCAAACACCCCGAGGGTCGCTGGAGGAATCTTGAAAGAGCCGATGTTGCAGTTCATGGCTCTTCCTTGTTGGATAAACATGGTGGTTGCTTGAGCGTAGAGAGATGAGAATATGATACCTGAAGCCCATATGGGAAGCATTCGGATAAGAATCTTGACTTCTTCGACCTGTGTGACGGTGCATAGACTCCATGGATTGAAAAACTCTAAGGAGTTTGCTTCTTCTAATGATAAAACAGCAGCTTTATCAAGATACCTGCATTGACATGGTACATGGTATACCAGAGTTATGTCTGAACAAAGCTGATCTGAGATTTATAAGACCATAAACATTTTTAGGCTAATATTAATTAAAAAACATCTAACAATTTAGATTTTGAATATAACTATATCTAATAGCTTTTAATAATTTAGGTGGCTAGGCAAATGTTTCATTTGACTCCATACAACTATGCATAATAGCTTTTTAAAATTTAAGAGTCGAGAGGCGAATGTTTCATTTAATTGTATAACTAAAAACACTAAGGATATTGTTCCATATACATTCGCCTCGATTCCATGCAACTATGTATAATAGCTTTCTAAAATTTATAGGAGCCGAGGCTAGTGATTTATTTGGCTGTGCCCAAAACCGGCCTTATACAGACTGAACCAAATGAATGATGAGAAGAGAAAAGGATTACTTGTAATCATCTGTGTGCTCGAGTTTCCTACTTGCAAAGACCACTGAACTCAAGTCTTGTGTTTCATTTTCAAACAGAAGTGTTGTGTCTTCAGGGACTTTGAGATTCGTCTTACGAATTGAAGCGACAAGAACTTGACAAATCCTTGTGATGGGACTCCCTTTAGGTTTCTGAAACCTATAGAGTGGAGTGCCAAAGAAGAAACTGATGATAGCTAACCCCATGAACACAGTTGGTATCCCGAAACCTAACCCCCAGCCGATATTCTCTTGAACCAACACAAGAAGGAAGGATCCAAATGCACCGATGTTGATGCAGAAGTAGAACCAGTTGAAGAAAGAAGACTTTCTAACACGTTCACTCGGGTCCTTGTCGTCAAACTGATCAGCACCAAAGGAGGAGACGCAGGGTTTGATTCCCCCGGTGCCAAGAGCTATAAGGTAAAGCCCGAGGAAGAACGTTAAGTACTGAGGTGTGGTTGGTGATGGGCAGAAGTCTCCGATGCAGTCAGAGGGTTTCAGATATGGAACTGTAGCAGAGAGAGTCAGAGCAGACATTCCCTAAAGACCAAAACAAAGTTCAACTACAAGAACAACAAAAAGAGGGAACGAACATTTTTGTGAAAGGCGGAGACTTACGATGAAATAAATGGAGGAGAAGCAAGCAATGGTCCAGTATCTACCCCAGTAAGCATCGGCTAAGACAGCTCCAATGAGAGAAGTGATATAACATGTTCCTTGCCATGTCGTGACGTTTCTAGCGGCGGAAACGTTACCTTGGTGGAGTTTAGCTGTGAGATAAGTAATGAGGTTGAGAGCAATACCGTAGTAAGCCAACCGCTCACAACATTCATTGCCTGCACATTTCAGAGAGATGATAACTCAAATTAAAAAAAAAAAAAAAAAAAAAAGTTAAAAAGAAACAAAAGTAAGTTAAGGTGTTTGACCTAGAATGAAAAGACAAGCTTTCCAGTTCCCAGTTCTGTGCTTTAACGGTGGGTTCCCATTGATGTCGATGGAACCATCTTCTGCATATAGTTTCAGTTCCTCCTAGTAAAATTTGAAAATATGCAATCGAGTTTTTAACCCACACTACAACTTTAGTCATAATATGGTAGAGTAATTAGAATTAGAGAGACAATATTATGAATGAAATCAGCAAACTAATAAGGAATATTGATGTACAAAATCCACAAGACATCACACAGCTTTTACCCATTAAATTCAGAGGGAAAAAAACAATGAACAAATATACCAAAACGATCCCCAAGGAGAGCTCGAACCTGTATTGAACCTTGCTCGATGAGGGATTGCTCTTCTTCAACGGAACCCATAGTTCTTTTTTTTCAGAGATCAAACACTCATTCAACTAATGGTGCGTTTTAGTTCTGTGTTGTAATCATTGACAGACTTTTCTTAATATTTTATACAAATTGGCCGTTGAAACAGTGACAGGTGTTAAAGAGAATCTGTCAAAAATATAAAGTGTCCTTTTCTAGTACTTTTTCCTCCTACTTTCTTTTCTTTAATGAAACTGTCTAAAGACAAATGGTGAACTGCAGTGAGGACATCCAAGCCACGTGCTTAATCATATACGAAACTCGATTTAAGACCGTAAATATCATTTTGACCCCTATATTTTGTTTTGTTTACACATGACCCATAAATTCCAGTAACTACAGATACCCCCGCCCCCGCCCTCATGAGCCATGAAGCTCACATCACCCTAAGCTCAAAAGTCATAACTAAGAACGATTCAAAGTGATTTTCACGTTTCACAAAAACAAATTGGTCCACAACTAGTCAACATTATTCCTTAATTTCAAAGACATGTAAGATAATACATAGTAAAACCAGGTTCACAAAAACATATAATTGGTCCACAACTAATCAACATTTTTCCAGACAAACTGCGACTTTGTGTCTCACTTCTTCTGCTGTTCAGTTCCTGAGTTTTCTGTCTCTGCAACGAGACGAGCACTTTCCTTTTCAAAGAAATCGAATTCTTGAAGAATTTTAGCTAGCTTTGTGGCGTTGTCTTCTTTAATGTTTGCAGGGACCTTCTCTTCGTACCCAGACACACTCATCATCTTCTGCAACTTATCCTTTTGTCTGATAAAACGAGAAATCAAACGGTCAAACGAGACTTACGCTCAGACAAACATTTTTGTTTGGATTTAACTATGGGTTTAGGGGATTTACTTTTGTAGTTCGTCAATCTTGTTTCTGATCTTTTCTTGCTCAGCTTCTGTGTTAATGGCTCTGTCCACTTTGAGATATACCTTGAGGTTCTCGTTCACCGTCTCAACTGCAGATCCAGCTGGGGCTGCGTGTTCTCCCTTTAACAGAACCTATACCAAAAATCCCCCAAACAAACTCAGAAAAGAAACACAGAACTGTAGAGAAACCATAACCAAAGGTGGACTTGTTTACCTCTAACGACGATAGATTTGCAAGTGTTCTGATCTCCAACTCGTGAGATTTTACAATTTCAGATGTTACGTTGTTTTCACACAAAGCAAAGGCAGGTAACCTAAAGATTAAAAAAAAATGTACATAATGAAACAGAGATTCTTTTAGTGACTTATAATCGAAAATGCAGGATGGTGATAAAAAGGGGCTTTAATTACAATACTCAGACCTTTCATTTTTCTGTTTCTCCAGCAACTCTGCTCGTAGTGCCCTCAGGCACTTCACACTCGCTAGAACGGTTTCCATTTCGGTCTCCACTTTCTCATTTGTCCAATTCTGAGCTCATGACATCAAACATCAGAAGAAAACAGTTTAAAAAACAGAAAAAAACTATGATAGACAAGTTACTAAGAAGATCTTACTAACCTCTATAGCAGAGGGGTAGTCACATATCATGATAGAGGCCTTTCTTTCAGAGTTTTTGGGTGAAGGAAGACGTTGCCATAGCTCTTCAGTAACAAAAGGCATCAGAGGGTGAAGCAGTCTCAAACCAGTCTCCAACGATACCCAGAGAGCATGCTGTGCATGAGCCCTCTCTGAAGCAAACGCCGGGTTGTCACCAGCAAAATAAGGCTTGATTGCTTCAATGTAAACATCACAGAATTGATATTGCCACCATGCATATACTGTGTTGGCTGCATCCGAGAACTCAAATGCATTCAGTGAATCCACTGTCTTTGATATTGCTTTATTTAGTACAGATAGAATCCACTGGCAGCTGAATGGCATCGTTTCGGGGCTTAGAGTCAGCGGAGGGGAATAATCATCGCCAAGCCTCATCATCGCAAATCTGACAGCGTTCCAAAGCTTGTTACACCATTGACGGTAACCAACCACTCGGAGGATGTCCAAGTTTATTTTGTCAGACTATAAAACAAACCAAAGAGTAGAGTTATATTATTAGTTTACAAGACAACAAACTGAAGAGCAAATAAGAGGTTCCGAGGCTGCGTGCAATGGGTAGTACCTGAGCAGTGTAAGAGACGAGTGCAAACCGAAGAGCGTCCGCACCACATTCGGAAATACCATTTGGAAAGTCCTTCACTTGTCCTTCTTTGGCAACAACCAGCTCTTTCGGATCCAAGTTGCCCTCTTCTAATCTCTTATGAAGACCATCAAGAGTGACCCCGTTTATTACTTCAAGCGGATCAATGACATTTCCTAGAGATTTTGACATCTTACGCCCATGTGCATCACGTATCATAGGATGCAAGTAAACCTACAAAAAAAAAACAAATACGCTTAGGTACAGCAGGTCAGAAGATGAGACTTGGCATCGAAAAGGATTGCTAAGAAAGGTTAGAACCCTGTTTAACATAAAATTTACACGTACCTTACTGAATGGAACGTCACCACCTAGTTTCATTCCCATCATAACCATACGAGCCACCCAAAAAAAGAGAATATCATGTCCAGTTTCTAGAACAGATGTTGGATAGAAGGCTTTGAAGTCATCAGTTTCATCAGGCCATCCCAGAACAGACAATGGAAAGAGCCCAGAAGAAAACCACGTATCAAGTACATCATGATCTTGAGTGAGTTCAAATTTCTTCCCAGAAAATTTTTCAGCAGCCTCTTTTCGAGCTTCTTCCTCGGTTCTTGCAACAACCCAATGGTCACTGTACGCACCGATCTCCTTGCGCTGATCTTCCTCTAGTGTTGCATACCATGCTGGAATTCGGTGGCCCCACCAAAGCTGTCTTGAAATACACCAGTCACGAATGTTCTCTAGCCATCTGTTAAGGTCCATTGACATTATTAATAGATGGTGCAATGATAGAACCGTAGAGAAAATGATAAATGAAAGAAACCTTCTCCACTCTGCCGTGTACTGCTTTGGTATAAACTCGAGCTTCTTGTTTTCATCAGTGATAGCAACATCGAGAGCTTCTTTTGCAATCATGCTGCAATTGACGTACCATTGAGGCTTAATCATAGGCTCAAGAACATCACCGGTTCTTTGGCAAAGTCCAAGCCTCATTTCATTGTTTTGGGCACCTCTGTACAGCCCCTGGAATATATATATAATAAAGAAAGCTAGGTAAGATATGAAAGACACCTACAAGCAACCACCCTCGGTAACAATATCTTCTCAAACGAAGAATCAAGTTGCTATGATGTGTTACGTGAAGTATTAATGAATAACCTTATTCTTCAGAGCTTCAACAACTGCCTCACGCGCTGCAAAGCGTGGCATCCCTGTGAAGTCAGACCCGCCATTTGTGTTGATTTTTCCATCATCCGTTAGTATGTTTATAAATTCAAGATTATGACGCTTTCCGACCTCACAATCATTGGGGTCATGGGCCGGAGTGATCTACAAGTGAAGATAACGCATCTTTAACGCAAGAAAGTCAACTAACAGAGGCAGAAACATAGCAACAAAATGTATAAGAGCGAGCATGTACCTTAACACAACCAGTACCAAAGTTTGGATCAACAAGTATTCCATCACAGATAATTGGTAACCTCCGTCCATTAAATGGATGTACAGCAAATTTTCCATGAAGATGCTTATATCTTGCATCATCAGGATGAATAGCAATGGCAGTATCCCCAAGCATTGTTTCCACCCTTGTAGTGGCAACGACAACCTCACCCAATCCTCCCTCCAGAGGGTAAGCAAATGAAGTAAGAAGACCAAATTCTACCGGCTTCTCATAGCCAGGAACTTTTAATAGCGTTTTCTCCTTGATATCGATATGATCAACCTACAGAAAGACACACTCCGCATAAAAAAGGATGCCATCTAATAATCATAGTCTAACAGTTGTTGGCTTACCTCAACGTCAGATACGGCTGTTTTCAAAACACAATCCCAATTAACAAGTCGAACATCCCTGCACAAGTTCACATGTGCTTTCAATCAATAAAGTAACTGAAAAAGTAAAAGAATACTACTCTAGTTACTCTACATTCCTGTTTCCAAGAATTTTACAAAGGGAATTCTATAGCCTCAGAGAACTCAGACTTAACAAACCTATAGATAAGCCCTTCATTGTATAACCGTACAAAGCCCTCAGTGACAGCTTTTGATCTTTGCTCGTCCATTGTAAAACACTACAGAATGCAGGCAAAAACACACTGTTAAATAAATACCTCAGAGACACAGGTGTTGATAAGAGGTCTATTTTACATATAAGCTCACCTAGTGACCAAATAAAACAAACATAGCCAATTTTCCATAACATTTGTCCAACAAAGGTCGGATCACCGAATTTTACCTCACGAGACCAATCAAGAGAAGCTCCTAGACGCCGTAGTTGTGTTAGAATCGTGCTACCATGTTGGTTCTTCCACTTCCACACCTTTTACATGATCATAAATGAACCACATGCATTTTAAAACAATGCAGAATGAAAAATTATTTGTAAGCGTATTTTTATATTCAACTTACTTCATTTATGAATTCTTCACGGCCAACGTCATGCCTAGTCAATCCTCTATCACGCATGAGCTTTTTCTCAACCACAACCTAGAATGTACATCCAATCAAATAGCATAAGAAAATATTCACAATCGTGCCAAAAAAAGATTTTTTGCTCTAAGCCTAAGCTAATAGTAAATTGGGACAAGAGAAAAGGTGAGAACAACGATGGTAATGGCGAACCTGTGTAGCTATACCAGCATGGTCCATCCCGGGCACCCACAGAGTATTATAACCAGACATTCTCTTCCAACGAATAATCGTATCCTGCATCAGAAAATTTCTTGCCGATCTTATCAAGAGGAAAAATAAGTAGATAATTAGCAGAGCATTATGTTTAGTGAAAATGAAACCTCAATGGCAGATGTTAGGGCATGACCAATATGCAAGGCTCCAGTCACATTAGGAGGAGGAAGGACCTGCAAAATCAACAATAAGATGAGGGAAACCCTTTACAGAATTCAGAACTGTAACTAATAATTTTCAAATGCTCAAGACTTTCTCAACTAAATTTCGATGGACGATTTAAGTATTCGAGAAGACAATAAATATAAGGTCTAATCCAGAATGAACATGAACTCAAGAATCAGGTAAGGCCTTACAATAACGAACGGTGGCTTGGAACTCTTAGCATCCGCCTTAAAGAAATCCGAATTCTCCCACCAAGCATACCATCTGACACGCAATCAAAGTATTACACGAATATTATCTAGAGACGTTTTGTGGGACTAATGAAAACGACGCTCAAATATCTACGGACTTACGATTTCTCTACGGCAGCAGGACTGTACTGTTTAGCCATCTGTGAAGAGAGCCTTTTCCTCTCACCAAGAGGAGTCTCAGGGTCCACAAAATCCGCAGGATTCTCTTCTGTTGCATCCCGTTTGGAACTCTTCTTTGAGCTCTTTTTAGGAGCAGTAGTTCCATCTTTCGCCTGTTTTGCCTATCACGACAAGCACAGACCATGATAAGAAGAATTCATCTTTCATGTAACAGGGGAAAACAAAGGACGTAGCTTTCCTCAGAAGTTACCTTGAGTTCTGCAAGCTTAGCTTTCTCCGCAGCTTTTTGCTTCTTCAACTCCTTTTCCCTAGCCTATAAAAATGTTCTTTAAAAATCACTTTCAAAGTTGATACTGTACTAATTTCATTCTGGTATAGCAGACATGGTTGATCTGACTTTCTTATCTTAAGAAACAACGTATTCTATCTATCAATGTTCTCATCATCATTCATCAATTCCGCTTTCAAATGAGTAGTTGTTTCCTGTGAGTAGGCCTGGGAATTTGATTCTTTACCCGCAGGCCCCGCTCCATTTGACCCGCTGCAGGGCGGGTGCGGGTCAAAAAAACTTGAAAAATGTGCGGGACGGGTCGGATGCGGGTTTTATATATTTCATGCGGGCGGGTGCGGGTTTATCAATTTAGGTCGCGGATATCCGCCAACCCACATAATTAAAAAAAAAAAAAAAAATTTAAAAATGTTTTTCTTTATAAAAAAATTACGAATATAAATAAATATTAGTTAAAATATATTATTTATATTAGTTTTTATTAAAAAGGTAATAGAAATAATAAAAATAATTATTTTCTTAAGTTTTTAATATTACCTGCGGGTCAACCGCTAATTTAAGCGGGGCTGGTGCGGATAATATTTTTTCTTACTGCGGTTCATGCGGATCGAATTTTTGAATCAGAAAATGATTCAACCCGCAGCGGCGCGGGGCGGGTCGACCCGCGAACCCAGCCCTACCTGTGAGAACATTGCTCACCACGGCCAATTGCATCACTATCTAATCTCTCTATGGATCTCCTTGATTGAGTAACAAAATCAAACTATATTGGTCTATAAGATTTGACTTGTTAAAATTCTTGTGATCAAGCTGCACGAGAGCAGCATAAACATGGCTTGATTCTAACTTTTATCAAAATTGTTAAAAAAAAATGAGAAGCCAAACCTTCTCATCCTTCTTCTTCTTCCGCTCAAGCTCCTCCTCTGTGAGGATCTTCTTCTCTGCTTCGGACTGCGAATTCATGAAAACAAACATTAGATTCTCTGACCTTAAACAAAGGCAGAAACAATTCCGAATCATCCATACCATTGCTCTGGAACCGTGAAACGAACGACGGAGTAGATTCGTAAGCGTGGGAGATAAGAAGCTGGACTGAGAAAGAGGTGAAGATGTAAATAACGGCTTGGCTCTTCTGAGGAAGAGCAGTGACATAGACACAAAAAAAAACAACGAAATCTGCTAGGGTTATTATTATTTACGCTAATACGACAAAGAAAAAAATAAAGATTGGGTTAGTAAAACGAGTCGTTTTTGGCCCAGTGGGCTATGAATTACAGTTGACTTTTTCAGACTCGTCAAATTACATTTGATTTTATATATCTAGTTAGGAAGTACGCGTAGGATTTGATGTATCGGTTTTTATAAAAAAATATAATTTCGTGTATATTTTCTTTTATGTTAAGTTGGGTATGAGTATGATTATATTGTCTATACCAAATTTCAATTATATAACTAAAAATGTTCGCTTTCTTAGTATTTTTGCTATTTTAATCTTGAGTTGTAAACTTTTACTATGTTTTAAATTTTATAATACTATAAAATACATATATCAATTGGAATATTTTATTATTAGTTTACATGTTCAATTTGTATATATAAATTTTTTCCCTAGTAACGTCGTCATTTCTTTTGTATATTGTTTAATGTTTTTATCTTATTTTGGTATAATATTCTACCGCAGTATATTAAAACATAATAATTTTTTAAAAAATAATTTACCTATATGGTATAACGAATAATAATAACCAATATTATTGTTTGCAATTTATAAAATGAGAAGACGTAAACGCTATTCAACATTAGTAAGTATGATAGAATAAAGTACGACTTGCATGCAAATATAGAGAAACCTCTTATCATACTATATTCAGTCAAAAAAATTATCATCTATCTATATATATAAAAGAAGAGTTTCTTCCACTCCTAGGCCATCCACATCAGATTCCATGTCACTAATTCGAAGTCTGTGGTGGCGATACGTGTCACAGTCAATCAAAACTCAATGTTTCATTAATTCTTGGGTTTAATGGGTTTTATATGTTTACTACGGTTTAAATCCATCTTCTCCAAAAAACTGTATACAAAACTTAGGAAAAGTAGCCGTTGTGCAATAATTCCCGTTCAGTCAATTGTCAATAGAAATCCAATGGTTTTACCGGTGACGAACGATTCCGATCAATGTCAGTTAGAAGCCAAATAGACTTCTTTAATCTGGCGCCGTTACGGAAATTAACTTGGTTCATGCATCTTCATTAACATTCGCATTAATACCTATTCTCTACTTCTCACACGATCTCACATTCAATGAATCCCTTCATTTATTCCTTTGTGTTAATTCTTCATTATAAATATGAAAGATTTCTTCCAACAAAATCATGAATTCATTTCTCTTAATAAACAACACAAAAAGTAATAAAAAAAGATTTGTTAAACTCATGGTTGTGCTTAACGGATTGTGATAGAAAAGTAATAAGAAACAGAAGAAATGAGATGAGAAACAGAATAAACAGAGAAGAAGAGAAAGGAAAAAGACGATAAAAGAGGGGAGATAGTCTTTTTTAGTGAACTTTTTTTAAAGATTTATTTATCTTTAACTCGTAATAATTTCCAACATCTTGGTGTTGATTTTTCATTACTGTGGCTCCCTAATAGGTTGTTGGCCCTGATCTCAAGGATACAACAGTTAGTGCATACACTTATGGATATAAAACCCTGTGTGAGTATGTATGATTGTGATTTATGAGTATATTTCAGTTACATATTTTTCATATCACTACTGGACTGTGAATTCTATTTAACTTGGCTGCTTCTGTGTCTCCAAAATGGACTGAGTTTTGATATATGTAGAATGCATTTTTCTTATTATACTTCTAAGTTTGAGTCTGCATATATCACAATAAAATGAGGATGGTGGACGAATGAGCTGAGTGTAGAATACTAAACATGTTCTTACATGAAATTGAAACGTTGTAGTTTCGTCCAAACGTTAACTTATGCTTTATTTAGAACACTCATTTCCCATAACATATATACTCTCTTCTCGACAAATAGCACATGCTAACCTAATAAAAACGATATGAAAAACAATAGTTTCAAATATATATATATATATATATATATATATATATATATGAAAATAATGTTTCACAATTAATAAAGCTGAATCTTTTACTTTCGTGATGGCATTTCATCAAGAAAAGTTGTCTAAAAGTTTAACACTATAATTTTAAAAAGGTTATTAAGAATTTCACATTTTCATCGTCTTATTGTTTTAAACCAAATTTATTGGTAAATTATTTAATAATCTAGTATTTTTTTTGACCAATATTTTATTTTAGGTCTAACAAAACATTTGACATCAATCTAAAATAATATTTTAGCACATAAACAATAATATAATATCAAAGACATAAATTTTAAAAATATTTATAAGAAAAAATATAATCTAAGATTTTTGTATTAAAAATTGTTTTACTTATTATCAAAATTATCATAATTACAATAGAATAAACAAAGAAAATATGTAAAACTATTATGTATTCATGAACATTTTAATATTAAGATGATCATGATCTATAAAAAGAATAACATACACAATAAAAGTTAATATCACCTTAAATTTTAAGTAAGCTAAACATTTTGAGATACTCTTTAATTGATATATTTATGTATTTTCGGTTACTAACACTGAGAGAGAGAGAGAGAGAGAGAGAGAGAGAGAGAGAGAGAGAGAGAGAGAGAGAGAGAGAGAGAGAGAGAGAGAGTAAAATTATGCTAATAGTAAAAATTAGTTGTTTGGTTAATTTTAAATTAAGAAAAAGTATATCTCATATATATCTCTTGCAAATGTAAACCTAAAACACAAATCACAAATCATATAAAAATAATAATCTTGATTACAAGTAAAGTATATCCCGTTCGTAGGACAGACCGACCCTAGTATATTCATACTATATGAATGTAGTAGATAATTTGTTTGGTACGTTTATATATTATATTATTATTAACAACGTAGCGGATTATATTGGGTTGTTGTAAGCAAAGACATAAATGGTCACTCTTTGGGCCTTAATCAATATGGGACGATATATTATGAAGGTTACATATAGGGTTGTCGTAATTGGTAGATGTATATTGAAGAGATCATGGTCAATGTATACGGTTAGGTATATGAATTGATTAAGCCACGTATACCAAAAACACTTATTTAATTCTATCGTCGCGGTGGGCGATGGATTTACTTTCGAAATTGACTTCGCGGTGAAAAATTCTTTCTTTGGCACCAATCGTTCCGTTCAGTATTCTCACTACTATCATCGCCACCTCTCGCTCAACGGAAACTTTGAGCTCCGTGTTCAGACCCAAAGTCGATGAGAACACCCTCCTCACCATCAATACCTCTTCAAGTTCCTCTACTTACCGTCCAGTTCGTTCTCGTCTCGCTGATATATTATGGTGAATTTAGGGTTTGGATTGCAGATTTAGATCTATTGTTGATTGGATCAGAGTTTATATACCCAGATTAGTTTAGTTTAGTTGACTTGTCGAGATCCAAAACCCACGGAAAGTCCATGATTCTACAAATTAAATGATTTTGGCCAAAAAAACAAATTAAATGAAATACAGAATGTCACTGGTCTGGACACGTGTCAAACCCCATAGAAACTGAGTTTATGACCTAGAATCCTAGGTGTCTTCACCAAGAGAGAAAAAACCCTATTTTATATAAATAGATATTTAACGTAAATTTGACTTGTATTTGTCTAAAGTAGATTTGCTGGGAACAGAACACAAGCAAGCAACATACAAGCACTACAACAAATGTTGACTATAACTAATGTATATATCGTGGTTAAATCGTAGTTAAACCACCATTACGACAACTTAACTACGAAACACGAATCGTAGTTACTAGCTCGTCGTAATGGAAAAATCGACGTAACATCGAAGTAAAAGGACGACGAACGACAATCGAGGTCAAATCGTAATAAGCAAATCGTCGTAACGTGGAAGTAATACAGAAATCGAAGTAACATATAAGTAAAATATATCGAAGTAATGTAGACGTAAATGCAGTCGTTAATATCGAGGTAAGTTAGAAGCTATTGTGTTTTATTATTTACAACGAATTACCCTCAAATTTCGAAGTACATTGGTAGTAACATACGACTATATTACATCTATGTTTTTACTACGAATTTACCTTGATTCCTTTGGATTTTTTACTACGAGTTAACCTCGATTTCTTTAGAATATTTACTACTAATTAACCTCGATTTGTAAAAAGTTTTATATTTAAAATTGTTTTTTTCAATAATAAAAAAATGAAATATATAATTATTTTAAAATAATTTAATAACCAGAAATATAAACAAAATAATAATAATATTTTAAAATATTTTAAAATCCAAAATTAAAATTACAAAATTAAAAAAAAAAACTAAAGATTAAGGTCTTCCCGAAGCTCGGAACTACGGTTCTCGGTCCGTCGCTCTAGATCCGCTTACTCCTCCGCGGTGCATTGTGTGACTATGGTAGGACGGACTTGACTCCACATCTACCCATACTTCGGGTCTGACTCCGCAATCATATCGAACATTGACGCCATGCCCATCATATGATTCCTGCTTCTCGCTAGCATTGCCCAAAGCTGCCCGGAGCTGAGCATTCTCTTCGTCTCTTGCCGACACATAACCTGCTCTCGCCCTCGGAACATCGTTAACTGAGCCAAGTCTGACGATACGTCCCTTTCTCTTTGGGGCAACCTGTAATAAATGAATTAATTTTATTATTAAAAATATATTTAAAAATAATGATTTAATTAAATTATACTATAAATATATATATATATATATATATATATATATATTACATGTTCAATATTTTGTCCTGTTCTACCGCTGACAACTCAATGCAAATCCAGATTTTCGGGACACCGAGTCTCGACCTTGGATTCGAGATCAACGCGTTGTTGGATCTTTTCAGCCCGAGCATCCAAAAACGCCCCATCTTTATGGGTGTGAGTCTTTTGTAAATCTTGGACAAAGATGGAGGTTCTCCATCTTCATCACCAGAGAAAAATTTAGAAATTTAATATAATAAATTTTATTCATAAAATATTTATTAATAATTAAAAAAAATTATCATCTGTAAGGCAACTCCGGCGTGTGGAATCTCTCCGGAAGTATGAGGCAACAGTAAATTGCCTTCTGCATCTGGTGTGTGTCGGGCTGCCGAGCAGTTGTTGGCCGTCATAATGCTCCGAGGCAACATCCAATAGGCCTTGAGGCCTGCCCATGCCGTCTCGCTGATAAATATGGATTTCGCAGCATCACCCTGAAACCTCCACTTATCCTTCCAGTCGCCAACGGTGTTTTTAAGGTGATCCATCGCCTTCTCGTTGAACGCCTCTTGACTTGCTCGTTGACGGCAATAGACCAATTCCATTTTTGCTGGAAAAATATTAATTAATAAATATAATAAATAAATATTATTGAAAATAAAATATAAATTATAAATTAAAATATGAAAACTAACCGCAAAACACTTGAACCAAGTTCTCCGAATGTGATCTGGCGTAAGACTCCAGTTCGGATGCGGTTGAGAAAAATATGACTTGATGGTTTCTGAAACGGACCGTCCAAGACGGTTGTCCGTATTAAACCTGCAAAAGACAAAAAATGTAATTAGATATATATATATATATATACATATATAATTTATAACTTATGGAAATAATAATATATTAAACTTAATTACCAGTATGTGTTTGGTGGATGATCGGGATCGATGACGGTAAACCTTCGCGCCCGGCATTCAAGCAAATCCTCAACGGTAAATCCACAGACGTGCATCCCGGGCACCATCAAATCAGGATGGACATATCCCGAGCACTCGAGGTGGTGGAGCAGCAGCCTGAGGCGGTGGAGCAGCAGCCGGAGGAGGTGGAGCAGCAGCCGGAGGTGGCTGACCATGCGGTGGAGGGACATACGGTGCAGGAGGCCCCCACGGTGGAAGAGGAGCAGACGCAGCTGGTGATCGCTCCCGAGATTGGCTCTCATGAACTGTTTCCGACCGGGTTGCAGATAGAGGTAGAAGCAGCCGATCAGTCACCCACCGAGAAATGTAGTCTCATAGCTGGGTCCCTAAGTCGCTTTCTACCACGAGTAGTAGACATGTGTACTCAATTAACCTGTTCAAAAAAAAAATCAATTATTAAATAAAACAAATAAAACAAAAAATATATATCTAAATTTTGCATCTAAAATAAATATAATACGTTTAATTACCTAAATATAATTTTTTCTATTCATAAACTAACCACCTAATCTAATTCCATCCCTAAGCTAAACCACCTAAACTAAAAAAAAAAAATCGTACCTAGAGAAAAGGCAGAGAGGTTAGAGAGAAGGGGAATTAGCAACCGCGTGAGGTCGATTGTGGCTTCTATATATAGGGATTTTTGTGATCGTCGTAATGTAGTAGGCCCATTACGACTAGGTTGACTCGACCCGCGTTTAGGATCGTCGTAATTTAGTAGGCCCATTACAACTATGTTGACTCGACTCGTGTTTTTGATCGTAGTAACTTAGAAGGCCCGTTATAACTATGTTGACTCGACCCGTTTTTTTGATCGTAGTAACTTAGAAGGCCCGTTACAACTATGTTGACTCGACCAGTGTTTTTGATCGTACTAACTTAGAAGTAAATGTAATTTCTTTCAAAAAAAAAATTAAGGGAGTACACACTGTAACCATAACAATTGTTATCGACCCGACATAACATTTTCTCGGGTTTCATGAACTGAGGAAAAGCTATGTAGAGTTGATAAGAACTGCTTCTAAGAATCGCTTCTAAGAACTGCACCTTAGAGTTTTTGAAAGCAAATATTTTTTAGGTTTTGAATGTATACGGTCACGAGAACAATCCTTACCAACCCGTATAGCCTTTGCTTGGCTCCTCAAACCAAAGAAAGCTATACGGAGTTGATAAGAACGGTTCTGATGACCGATTGTTTCTCTTAAGAGATATGTAATCTTTATTGATTGTTTTTGGTGTGAGATTATGGTGGGGATGTGGTGGATATATATAGATGTAGGTTATATTATAACTATATTAATCATGATTTATACATGTGTTTTTAACCACTGGACAAAGTGTTGATCTTTCCTTTTGTTCAGATCATTTGGCGATATTCCTGGTAAAGCTTCTTCAATCTGTTCAACAAACTCACTGATTTCCAAAAGATTATATTAAGTTAGTATCGACACAAATAAAATAAAAAGAAAATAAATTATTTATTTACCTTTCAAATGATTGCATCTCCTCGCAATTAAGGAGTATATATGTATGGGCACTATGCGTCTTCCGCTTTCGACCACCAAACTTCTTAGAGATGTCATCGGACAACTTGATGAGAATATGATCTTAATGTGTAATATGGAGAACATTTACTTATCCACCTCCATTATGAGGCATTGCCGTGGACCAGTTCATAACGGATGGATTTATCCTTCGGCGATCCATGAAACATTTGAAAGGAAAAAAAAAATCTTGCAGGGTGGCGGGTTCAATAGTGGCAGGTTCAATAGTGGCGGGAAGTTTGTCGAGAAACTTCTCACTTCATATCACTATTTTGGATCACAGAAATGCATTACCGCGGAAAATGGCTCAGCAGATATGATGATGGAGGTGTTATGCCGACATATGTCTTACAGTGTTCTTGGCGTATTACGTGATTGGGCGTCTTCTGGAAAACTCAAAGAAGTTTGGTGGTTAGAGTCTGAGAAAGGCGGCTCATAGTGCCCATACATATATACTCCTTAATTGAGGAGTGCAATCATTTGAAAGGTAAATAAATAATTTATTTTCTTTTTATTTTATTTGTGTCGATACTAACTTAATATAATCTTTTGGAAATCGGTGAGTTTGTTGAGCAGTTGAAGAAGCTTTACGAATATCAGAAATGATCGAACAAAGGAAAGATCAACACTTTGTCCAGTGGTTAAAACACATGTATAAATCATGATTAATATAGTTATAATATAACTACATATATATATCCACCACATCCCACCATAATCTCACACCAAAACAATCAATAAAGATTACATATCTCTTAAGAGAAACAATCGGTCATCGAACCGTTCTTATCAACTCCGTATAGCTTTCTTTGGTTTGGAGCCAAGCAAAGGCTATCTGGGTTGGTAAGGATTGTTCTCGTGACCGTATACATTCAAAACCTAAAAATATTTGCTTTCAAAAACTCAGGGAGTGCCACGATTAGAAGCGATTCTTAGAAGCGGTTCTTATCAACTCTACATAGCTTTTCAGTTTCATGAAGCAGAAAATGTTATGTGGTCGATAACAATTGTTATGGTTACAGTGTGTACTCCTTAATTTTTGAAAGAAATTACATTACTAAAGTTAGATGCGATCAAAAACAATTAGTCAACATAGTTGTAGCGGGCCACAAGTTACTACGATCAAAAAGCGGGTCAGTCAACATAGTTATAGGGCCTTCCAAGTTACTACGATCAAAAACGGAATAGAAGTCAACATAGTTGTAATGGGCCTACTAAATTCTGACGATCTAGCGCGGTCGAGTCAACCTAATAAGTAATGGGCCTCTACATTCGGCGATCACAAAATCCACATATAGAAGCCTGTCGACCTCCGCGGGTTGCTAATTCCCTTCTCTCCAACCTCTCTGCCTTTTCTCTAGTACGATTTTTTTTAGTTTAGGTGGTTTAGCTTAGGGATGGAATTAGATTAGGTGGTTAGTTTATGAATAGAAAAATTATATTTAGGTAATTAAGCATTATTATATTTATTTTAGATGCAAAATTTAGATATATATTTTTTGTTTTATTTGTTTTATTTAATAATTGATTTTTTTTGAACAGGTTAATTGAGTACACATGTCTACTGCGTGGTAGCGGACTTAGGGACCCGCTGTAAGACTACATTTCTCGATTGGGTGATCGATGCGCTCTGCCTCTAATCTGCAACCCGGTCGAGCGGTTCATGAGCCAATCTCGGGAGCGATCACCAGCTCGTCTGCTCCTCTTCCAGTGGGGCCTCACGCACCGTATGTCCCTCCCGCGCATGGTCAGCCACCTCCGGCGCTGCTCCACCTCCTCGGTTGCTGCTCCTGCGCTCGAACTCTTTCCTCACCACCTCGAGTGCTAGGGATATGTCCATCCTGATTTGATGGTGCCCGGATGCCGTCTGTAAATTCTGGATTGAGGATTTGCGGATCGGGCCGCGAAGGTTTGCGAGTCATCGATCGATCATCCACCAAACACATCTGGTAATTAAGTTTAATATATTATTATTTCCATAAGTTATAAATTATATATGTATATATATATATATATATCTAATTACATTTTTGTCTTTTGCGGGTTTAATCTGGATAGCCGTCTTGGGCGGTCCGTTTGAGCTCCATCAAGTCATATTTTTCTCAACCGCATCAGCTGAGTCTTCAGCGGATCACATTGGAGAACTTGGTTCAAGTGTTTTCGCGGTTAGTTTTCATATTTTAATTTATAATTTATATTTTATTTTCAATAATATTTATTTATTATATTTATTAATTAATATTTTTCCAGCAAAATGGAATTGGTTATTGCCGTCAGCGAGCAAGTCGAAGCGAAGGCGATGGATCACCTTAAAACACCGTTGGCGACTGGAAGGATAAGTGGAGGTTTGAGGTGATGCTGCGAAATCCATATTTATCAGCGAGTGGCATGCAAATGACCTCAGGCTATGGATGTTGCCTCGGAGCATTATGGCGGACCAACAAGCTGCAATGACCGACACACACCAGATGCGAAGGCAATTTACTGTTGCCTCATGCTTAGGAGATTCCACTGCGCGGTTGCCTTCTGAGATGATAATTTTTTAATTATTAATAAATATTTTATGAATAAAATTTATTATATTAAATTTCTAATTTTTCTGAGCTGATGAAGATGGAGAACCTCCATCTTTGTCAAAATTACAAAAGACTCACACCCATAAAGATGGGGCGTTTTTGGATGCTCGGGCTGAAAAGATCCCACGGCGTTGATCACCGAATCGAAGTCGAGACTCGGTGTCCCGAAAATCTGGATTTACCACTGTTCGATTGTCAGCGGTAGAACGGACAAAATATTGAACATGTAATATATATATATATATATATATATATATATATATTTATAGTATAATTTAATTAAATCATTATTTTAAATATATTTTTAATAATAAAATTAATTCATTTATTACGAGGTTGCCCCGAAGGGGCGTATCGTCGGACTTAGCTCAGTTAGCGATGTTAAGTGAGCGGAGTTATGTGTGGCAAGAGGCGAAGAAGAATGCTCAGCTCGGGCAGCTTTGGCAATTCAATGCATTATGAGAGGAATCATATGATGGGCATGGCGTCAATGTTGATATGATTGCGAGTCAGACCGTATGGGTAGATGTGGAGTCAGTCCGTCCTACCATAGTCACACAATGCACAGCGGAGGAGTAGCGGATCTAAATGACGGGCCAGAAGCGTAGTTAGAGCCGGAAGACAATCTTTAGTTTTTTTTAATTTTGTAATTTGGATTTTAAAATATTTTAAAATATTATTATTATTTTGTTTATATTTCTGGTTATTAAATTATTTTAAAATAATTATATATTTCATTTTATTATTGAAAAAACAATTTTAAATATAAAACTTTTTACAAATCGAGGTTAATTAGTAGTAAATATTCTAAAGAAATCGAGGTTAACTTCGTAGTAAAAATCCAAGGAATCAAGAATTGTAAATTAGTAGTAAAAACATAGATGTAATATAGTGGTATGTTACTACCAATGTATGAGAAATTTGAGGGTAGTGGATTGTAAATAATAAAACCAATAACCCAACACCTCGATATTAGCTAGTTTTGCATTCTCTACATTGCTTGATATATTTTGCTTATATGTTGCTTGATTTCTGTATTACTTCCGTTCTGACGATTTGCTTATTACGATTTGACCTCGATTGTGGTTAAATTAGTCCTTTTCGATGTTCGATTCGATTTTCCATTCTGACGGTAAGTAACTTCGATTAGATGTTTCGTGGATGGTTGTAAATGGTGGTTCTCTGATTTAACCACGATATATACATTAGTTATAGTCAACATTTGTTGTAGTGCTTGTATGTTGCTTGCTTGTGTTCTGTTCCAGCAAATCTACTTTGACAAATACAAGTCAATTCCGTTAAATATCTATTTATATAAAATAGGTTTTCTCTCTTGGTGAAGACACCTAGGATTACAGGTCATAAACTCAGTTTCTATGGGGTTTGACACGTGTCAGACCAGTGACATTCATTTCATTTAATTTGTTTTGGCCAAAATCATTTAATTTGTAGAATCATGGACTTTCGTGGGTTTTGGATCTCGACAGTCAACTAAAAGTAAACTAATCTGGGTATATAAACTCTGATCCAATCAACAATAGATCTAAATCTGCAATCAAACCTAAATTCACCATAATATATCAGCGAGGGCGAGCGAACTGGGCCGGTAAGTAGAAGACTTGAAGAGTATTGATGGTGAGGAGAATTCTCATCGACTTTGGGTCTGAACCACGGAGCTCAAAGTTTCCGTTGGCGAGAGGTGGCGATGATAGTAGTGAGAATACTGAGCGGGCGATTGGTGCCAAAGAAAAGAATTTTTTCCGTGAAGTCAATTTGAAAGTAAATCCATCGCCCACATGACGATAGAATTAAATAAGTGTTTTTGGTATCGTGGCAATCAATTCATATACCTAACCGTATTGACCATGATCTCTTCAATATACATCTACCAATTACGACAACCTATATGTAACCTTCTAATATATCGTCCCATATTGATTAAGGCCCAAGAGTGACCATTTATGTCTGCTTTAACAACCAATATATAATCCGCTACGTTGTTAATAATAATATAATATATAAACGTACCAAACAAATTATCACTACATTCATATAGTATGAATATCAGAATTGAGTCGTCCTCTGACGGGATATCTTTCTTTATGTCAGATTATTATTTTTATATGATTGATTTGTGTTTTAGGTTTACATTTGAGATATATAAGAGATATACTTTTCTTAATTTAAAATTAACCAAACAACTAATTTTACTATTAGCATAATTTACTCTCTCTCTCTCTCTCTCTCTCTCTCTCTCTCTCTCTCTCTCTCTCTCTCTCTCTCTCTCTCTCTCTTCACTTACAGTGTTAGTAACCGAAAAATACATAAATATATCAATTAAAGAGATATCTCAAAATGTTTAGCTTACTTAAAATTTAAAGGTGATATTAACTTTTATTGTGTATGTTATTCTTTTATAGATCATGATCATCTTAATATTAATATGTAAATAAATATTACATATTTTCATTATTTATTTATATTAAGATGATCATGATCTATAAAAAGAATAACATACACAATAAAAGTTAATATCATAAATTTTAAGTAAGCTAAACATTTTGAGATACTCTTTAATTGATATATTTATGTATTTTTAGGTTACTAACATTTCGTGGGGTGAAGAGAGAGAGAGAATATGCTAATAGTAAAAATTAGTTGTTTGGTTAATTTTAAATTAAGAAAAGTATATCTATATATATCTCTTGCAAATGTAAACCTAAAACACAAATCACAAATCATATAAAAATAATAATCTTGATTCTAGTAAAGTATATCCGTTAAACAGGCGGACCGACCTAGTATATTCATACTATATGAATGTAGTAGATAATTTGTTTGGTACGTTTATATATTATATTATTATTAACAACGTAGCGGATTATATTGGGTTGTTGTAAGCAAAGACATAAATGGTCACTCTTTGGGCCTTAATCAATATGGGACGATATATTATGAAGGTTACATATAGGGTTGTCGTAATTGGTAGATGTATATTGAAGAGATCATGGTCAATGTATACGGTTAGGTATATGAATTGATTAAGCCACGTATACCAAAACACTTATTTAATTCTATCGTCGCGGTGGGCGATGGATTACTTCGAAATTGACTTGCGGTGAAAAATTCTTTCTTTGGCACCAATCGTTCCGTTCGGTATTCTCACTACTATCGCCATACCTCTCATCAGCGGAAACTTTGAGCTCGATGTTCAGACCCAAAGTCGATGAGAACACCCCCTCACCATCAATACCTCTTCAAGTTCCTCTACTTACCGTCGGTTCGTTCTCGTCTATTTGATATATTATGGTGAATTTAGGGTTTGGATTGCAGATTTAGATCTATTGTTGATTGGATCAGAGTTTATATACCCAGATTAGTTTAGTTTAGTTGACTTGTCGAGATCAAAACCCGGAAAGTCCATGATTCTACAAATTAAATGATTTTGGCCAAAAACAAATTAAATGAAATACAGAATGTCAGTCTGGACCGTGTCAAACCCCATAGCCGAGTTTATGACCTAGAATCTGGTGTGTCTTCACCAAGAGAGAAAAACCTATTTTATATAAATAGATATTTAGCGTAAATTTGACTTGTATTTGTCTAAAGATTTTCTTTAGAACGAGAACACAAGCAAGCAACATACAAGCACTACAACAAATGTTGACTATAACTAATGTATATATCGTTGGTTAAATGCGTGGTTAAACCACCATTCACGACAACAACTCTGAAACCTGAATCGTAGTTACTAGCTCGTCGTAATGGAAAAATCGGCAATAACATCGAGTAAAAGGACGATGACGTGATCGGTCAAATCGTAATAAGCAAATCAGCGTGGAAGTATGCAGAAATCGAGTAACATATAAGTAAAATATGAAGTAATGTAGGCGTAAATGCGGTGCGTTAATATCGAGTAAGTTAGAAGCTATTGTGTTTTATTATTTACAACGAATTACCCTCAAATTTGAAGTACATTGGTAGTAACATCACGACTATATTACATCTATGTTTTACTACAATTTACCTTGATTCCTTTGGATTTTTTACTACGAGTTAACCTCGATTTCTTTAGAATATTTACTACTTAATTAACCTCGATTTGTAAAAGTTTTATATTTAAAATTGTTTTTCAATAATAAAAAATGAAATATATAATTATTTTAAAATAATTTAATAACCAGAAATATAAACAAAATAATAATAATATTTTAAAATATTTTAAAATCAAAATTAAAATTACAAAATTAAAAAAACTAAAGATTAAGGTCTTCCGGCTTCGAACTACGGTTCTCGGTCCGATAAGCTCACAGATCAACCTCAGCGGTGCATTGTGTGACTATGGTAGGGCGGACTTGACTCCACATCTACCCATACTTGGTCTGACTCCGCAATCATATCGAACATTGGCGCCATGCCCATCATATGATTCGGTTCTGTTGAAGCGGCATTAGAAGCTGCCAGCTGCGGAGCTGAGCATTCTCTTAGGTCTCTTGCCGACACATAACCTGCTCTGCCCTCGGAACATCGTTAAGCGAGGCCAGAATGCGGCGATCGTCCCTTTCTCTTTGGGGCGTAATAAATGAATTAATTTTATTATTAAAAATATATTTAAAATAATGATTTAATTAAATTATACTATAAATATATATATATATATATATATATATATATATATTACATGTTCAAATATTTTGTCTGTTCTCTAGTTGACAAGCGAGCAGTGTGAAATCAGTTTTTTGGGACGGTGAGTCTCGACCTCTTGGATCGGTGAGCGTCGTTATTGGATCTTTTCAGCCGAGCATCCAAAAGCGTCCCATCTTTATGGGTGTGAGTCTTTTGTAAATCTTGGACAAAGATGGAGGTTCTCCATCTTCATCAACTATGAAAAATTTAGAAATTTATATAATATTTTATTCATAAAATATTTATTAATTAAAAATTATCATCAGTAAGGCAACTCGGTGTGGAATCTCTCAGGAAGTATGAAGGCAACAGTAAATTGCTTCATCTGGTGTGTGTCGGGCTGGCGATTGTTGGCGCGTCATAATGCTAGAGGCAACATCGATAGGCGCTTGAAATTTGCCCATGCCGTCTGCGATAAATATGGATTTAGCAGCATCACCCTGAAACCTCCACTTATCCTTCCATGCATAGCGGTGTTTTAAGGTGATCCATAGCCTTCTCGTTGAGCAGCCTCTTGACTTGCTGGATTGGCGAATAGACCAATTCCATTTTGCTTTGGAAAAATATTAATTAATAAATATAATAAATAAATATTGTGAAAATAAAATATAATTATAAATTAAAATATGAAAACTAACATAAAAACACTTGAACCAAGTTCTCGAGATGATGCAGTAAGACTCGGTTGGATGCGGTTGAAAAATATGACTTGATGGTTGAAGCGGACCGTCCAAGCGGTTGTCATTATTAAACCTGCAAAAGACAAAAATGTAATTAGATATATATATATATATATACATATATAATTTATAACTTATGGAAATAATAATATATTAAACTTAATTACCCGTATGTGTTTGGTGGATGATGGGGTCGATGACGGGTAAACCTTGCGGCCCGGCATCCGAGCAAATCCTCAGCGGTAAATCTAGCGTCTGGTTGCATCGGGGCACCATCAAATCAGGATGGACATATCCGGACACTCGAGGTGGTGGAGCGACGGCGGTGGAGCAGCGGCCGGAGGAGGTGGAGCAGCAGCGGAGGTGGCTGACCATCGGTGGAGGGGACATACGGTCTTGAGGAGGCCCCGGTGGAAGAGGCGAGGCGCTGGTGATCGTTCGAGATTGGCTCTCATGGTATTTGTTCAGGCGGGTTGCGATCTAGAGGTAGAAGCGGACCGATCGGTCAGTCCACAGAAATGTAGTCTCATGTGGGTCCCCAAAGTAGATTTTCTACCACGGTAGTAGACATGTGTACTCAATTAACCTTTCAAAAAAAAAAATTATTAAATAAAACAAATAAAACAAAATATATATATCTAAATTTTGCATCTAAAATAAATATATCGTTTAATTACCTAAATATAATTTTTTCTTCATAAACTAACCACTAATCTAATTCCATCCTAAATAAACCACACAACTAAAAAAAAATCGTACCTAGAGAAAAGCAGAGGTTAGAGAGGGAGGGCTTAGAACAGCGTGAGGTCGATTGTGGCTTATATATAGGGATTTTGTGATCGTCGTAATGTAGTAGGCCCATTGACTAGGTTGATTTCGACCAGCGTTAGGATCAAATGCAGTAATTTAGTAGGCCCATTACAACTATGTTATTTCGACCCGTGTTTTTGATGTAATAACAGAGGCCGTTATAACTATCGACCCGTTTTTTGATCGTAGTAACTTAGAAGGCCGTTACAACTATGTTGGCTTCGACCCGATGTTTTTGATCATTACTAACTTGAAGTAAATGTAATTTCTTTCAAAAAATTAAGGAAGTACCTGCGTAACCATAACAATTGTTATCGACCGACATAACATTTTCTCGGGTTTCATGAGCTGAGGAAAAGCTATGTAGAGTTGATAAGAAGCTGATACAATGGCTGATACAGTAGCGTGCACTCCCTTAGAGTTTTTGAAAGCAAATATTTTAGGTTTTGAATGTATCGGTCCGCGAGAACAATCCTTACCAACCATTATAGCCTTTTGGCTCCTCGAACCAAAAGCTATCACGAGTTGATAAACGATTCGATGACCATTGTTTCTCTTAAGAGATATGTAATCTTTATTGATTGTTTTGGTGTGAGATTATGGTGGGGATGTGGTGGATATATATAGATGTAGGTTATATTATAACTATATTAATCATGATTTATACATGTGTTTTAACCGCTGGACAAAGTGTTGATCTTTCCTTTTGTTCAGATCATTTGGCGATATTCTGGTAAAGCTTCTTCAATCGTTCAACAAACTCACTGATTTCAAAAGATTATATTAAGTTAGTATCGACACAAATAAAATAAAAAAAATAAATTATTTATTTACCTTTCAAATGATTGCATCTCCTTGATTAAAGGTATATATGTATGGGCACTATGGCGTCTTACGTACTTTCGACCACCAAACTTCTTTGAGTTTTCGGGGAAGGCGTCCATCGGACGAATCGTCGAAGAACACGGTAAGACATATGTGGCATAACACCTCCATCATCATATCTGCTTGGAGCCATTTTCGATGTCGCGTACTTGTGATCCAAAATAGTATGACATGAAGTGAGAAGTTTCGACCAAACTTCCGCTATTGAACATACCACTATTAGACACAACCACTTGCAGATTTTTGCTTTTCCTTTCAAATGTTTCATGGATCATTCGTGGGGATAAATCCATCTGTTATGAACTGGTCCACGAAGCAATGCCTCATCGGGAGGTGGATAAGTAAATGTTCTCCATATTACACATTAAGATCAGGATATTCTCATCGAGTTGTCGATGACATCTTAGGTAAAGATGCGTATGCTAAGATCTGGAAAAAAGCTCAAATCCACGAAAATATAATTATATTCCACAAAGAATTATATAATTAGTAAGATTATTTAATATAACAATAAATTAAAAATTTTAGTAATTTATGTTACACGCAAGTTTCCGTGAACATTCTTTGGAAGCAACTCGCAATCTGCAAATGGTAGTAGTCGTTGCATAAAAACATGACTTTTCATTCACGAAAATTTTTGCCCTTTCTCAACACATCTTGATAGATTTGACACATACCCATCAGAGAACTTCGATGCCACCCACTGAGTTCTTGTTTGCCTGGCGACAATCTGAAAATGGGAACCGAATTTTCCCATTGCTTTTAATATCGAGTTCTTTCAGAACATAATCGCGAGCAAGTCCACCTTGTGTTCTTGTTATCTTTGTCTTTCGAGGCGTTGATAATGTATTGATGATGTTGTCGAAGAAGTTTTTCTCAATATGCATCACATGAATTATTATGTAGTAGATCTTTCCATATGGAAGTTCCCAAAATATACTCTTTTGTGCCAATTATCTTTGTCCCATAACCACCAGCCATATTTGCGAGGAATATGCCAATTACCCCTCTCTTAAGCGTTTTGTGCACCATAATAATCAATATCCTTCCGATATCTTCTCGGATAAATATGTTGGAGTAAGTTCTGCAAGAAGCCACAATATAAACCGCAGGGCGTGGACGAAAGGGCACCGCATCACCGATGGTACTTACCTATTACGATAGTCAAGAGATTATATCAATCTGAAAAGACCGCAGCAGCGCGAGATGGCATGCCAACATACCGTAAGGAAGGCGTAAATCAATCATCCGCCGATGCAAAAGCCGCGGAAACACTTGAATTCGGGCTCACAAAGATTTTGCAAGTAACACCGCAATGTTTATCTCGACTATGCATGATGGATTTAGTCCGCTTGGAATGTCTAAGAAGATTCACTTTGGCCAATATCCTAATACCATACAACCTTCCACCGTGAGATGTGTATGGAAAGAGAATTTCTTTTCATGAGTATATTGATACATGGGCCCAAGCATCCGGCTTATCCTCGATATTTTCTAACACTTTGATAGAAAGAACAAAGAAGTGATGCATTTCACCAACGAAACGTTCTGCAGTTTCGGGAATCTCAGCGATGATCGCCCAACGCATGGGGAGGCGTCATCTATCAGTGGGAACCAGACGATTTCAGCTTAAGAATGGAAGACGCCATGGTTCGATTGTCATCGGAGATTTCTTCCCATTATCCATCCGCATCGGCGAACAAGACATTGTTTCGGCCAAAAGTGGTCAGATGACACCACTCCACCATATTTATCCGAGAAGATATCGGAAGGATATTGATTATTATGGTGCACAAAACGCTTAAGAGAGGGGTAATTGGCATATTCCTCGCAAATATGGCTGGTGGTTATGGGACAAAGATAATTGGCACAAAAGAGTATATTTTGGGAACTTCCATATGGAAAGATCTACTACATAATAATTCATGTGATGCATATTGAGAAAAACTTCTTCGACAACATCATCAATACATTATCAACGCCTCGAAAGACAAAGATAACAAGAACACAAGGTGGACTTGCTCGCGATTATGTTCTGAAAGAACTCGATATTAAAGCAATGGGAAAATTCGGTTCCCATTTTCAGATTGTCGCCAGGCAAACAAGAACTCAGTGGGTGGCATCGAAGTTCTCTGATGGGTATGTGTCAAATCTATCAAGATGTGTTGAGAAAGGGCAAAATTTTCGTGAATGAAAAGTCATGTTTTTATGCAACGACTACTACCATTTGCAGATTGCGAGTTGCTTCCAAAGAATGTTCACGGAAACTTGCGTGTAACATAAATTACTAAAATTTTTAATTTATTGTTATATTAAATAATCTTACTAATTATATAATTCTTTGTGGAATATAATTATATTTTCGTGGATTTGAGCTTTTTTCCAGATCTTAGCATACGCATCTTTACCTAAGATGTCATCGACAACTCGATGAGAATATCCTGATCTTAATGTGTAATATGGAGAACATTTACTTATCCACCTCCCGATGAGGCATTGCTTCGTGGACCAGTTCATAACAGATGGATTTATCCCCACGAATGATCCATGAAACATTTGAAAGGAAAAGCAAAAATCTGCAAGTGGTTGTGTCTAATAGTGGTATGTTCAATAGCGGAAGTTTGGTCGAAACTTCTCACTTCATGTCATACTATTTTGGATCACAAGTACGCGACATCGAAAATGGCTCCAAGCAGATATGATGATGGAGGTGTTATGCCACATATGTCTTACCGTGTTCTTCGACGATTCGTCCGATGGACGCCTTCCCCGAAAACTCAAAGAAGTTTGGTGGTCGAAAGTACGTAAGACGCCATAGTGCCCATACATATATACCTTTAATCAAGGAGATGCAATCATTTGAAAGGTAAATAAATAATTTATTTTTTTTATTTTATTTGTGTCGATACTAACTTAATATAATCTTTTGAAATCAGTGAGTTTGTTGAACGATTGAAGAAGCTTTGAATATCGCCAAATGATCTGAACAAAAGGAAAGATCAACACTTTGTCCAGCGGTTAAAACACATGTATAAATCATGATTAATATAGTTATAATATAACCTACATCTATATATATCCACCACATCCCCACCATAATCTCACACCAAAACAATCAATAAAGATTACATATCTCTTTAAGAGAAACAATGGTCATCGAATCGTTTATCAACTCGTGATAGCTTTTGGTTCGAGGAGCCAAAAGGCTATAATGGTTGGTAAGGATTGTTCTCGCGGACCGATACATTCAAAACCTAAAATATTTGCTTTCAAAAACTCTAAGGGAGTGCACGCTACTGTATCAGCCATTGTATCAGCTTCTTATCAACTCTACATAGCTTTTCCTCAGCTCATGAAACCCGAGAAAATGTTATGTCGGGTCGATAACAATTGTTATGGTTACGCAGGTACTTCCTTAATTTTTTTGAAAGAAATTACATTTACTTCAAGTTAGTAATGATCAAAAACATCGGGTCGAAGCCAACATAGTTGTAACGGCCTTCTAAGTTACTACGATCAAAAAACGGGTCGATAGTTATAACGGCCTCTGTTATTACATCAAAAACACGGGTCGAAATAACATAGTTGTAATGGGCCTACTAAATTACTGCATTTGATCCTAACGCTGGTCGAAATCAACCTAGTCAATGGGCCTACTACATTACGACGATCACAAAATCCCTATATATAAGCCACAATCGACCTCACGCTGTTCTAAGCCCTCCCTCTCTAACCTCTGCTTTTCTCTAGGTACGATTTTTTTTTAGTTGTGTGGTTTATTTAGGATGGAATTAGATTAGTGGTTAGTTTATGAAGAAAAAATTATATTTAGGTAATTAAACGATATATTTATTTTAGATGCAAAATTTAGATATATATATTTTGTTTTATTTGTTTTATTTAATAATTTTTTTTTTTGAAAGGTTAATTGAGTACACATGTCTACTACCGTGGTAGAAAATCTACTTTGGGGACCCACATGAGACTACATTTCTGTGGACTGACCGATCGGTCCGCTTCTACCTCTAGATCGCAACCCGCCTGAACAAATACCATGAGAGCCAATCTCGAACGATCACCAGCGCCTCGCCTCTTCCACCGGGGCCTCCTCAAGACCGTATGTCCCCTCCACCGATGGTCAGCCACCTCCGCTGCTGCTCCACCTCCTCCGGCCGCTGCTCCACCGCCGTCGCTCCACCACCTCGAGTGTCCGGATATGTCCATCCTGATTTGATGGTGCCCCGATGCAACCAGACGCTAGATTTACCGCTGAGGATTTGCTCGGATGCCGGGCCGCAAGGTTTACCCGTCATCGACCCCATCATCCACCAAACACATACGGGTAATTAAGTTTTAATATATTATTATTTCCATAAGTTATAAATTATATATGTATATATATATATATATATCTAATTACATTTTTGTCTTTTGCAGGTTTAATAATGACAACCGCTTGGACGGTCCGCTTCAACCATCAAGTCATATTTTTCAACCGCATCCAACCGAGTCTTACTGCATCATCTCGAGAACTTGGTTCAAGTGTTTTTATGTTAGTTTTCATATTTTAATTTATAATTTATATTTTATTTTCACAATATTTATTTATTATATTTATTAATTAATATTTTTCCAAAGCAAAATGGAATTGGTCTATTCGCCAATCCAGCAAGTCAAGAGGCTGCTCAACGAGAAGGCTATGGATCACCTTAAAACACCGCTATGCATGGAAGGATAAGTGGAGGTTTCAGGGTGATGCTGCTAAATCCATATTTATCGCAGACGGCATGGGCAAATTTCAAGCGCCTATCGATGTTGCCTCTAGCATTATGACGCGCCAACAATCGCCAGCCCGACACACACCAGATGAAGCAATTTACTGTTGCCTTCATACTTCCTGAGAGATTCCACACCGAGTTGCCTTACTGATGATAATTTTTAATTAATAAATATTTTATGAATAAAATATTATATAAATTTCTAAATTTTTCATAGTTGATGAAGATGGAGAACCTCCATCTTTGTCCAAGATTTACAAAAGACTCACACCCATAAAGATGGGACGCTTTTGGATGCTCGGCTGAAAAGATCCAATAACGACGCTCACCGATCCAAGAGGTCGAGACTCACCGTCCCAAAAAACTGATTTCACACTGCTCGCTTGTCAACTAGAGAACAGACAAAATATTTGAACATGTAATATATATATATATATATATATATATATATATATTTATAGTATAATTTAATTAAATCATTATTTTAAATATATTTTTAATAATAAAATTAATTCATTTATTACGCCCCAAAGAGAAAGGGACGATCGCCGCATTCTGGCCTCGCTTAACGATGTTCCGAGGGCAGAGCAGGTTATGTGTCGGCAAGAGACCTAAGAGAATGCTCAGCTCCGCAGCTGGCAGCTTCTAATGCCGCTTCAACAGAACCGAATCATATGATGGGCATGGCGCCAATGTTCGATATGATTGCGGAGTCAGACCAAGTATGGGTAGATGTGGAGTCAAGTCCGCCCTACCATAGTCACACAATGCACCGCTGAGGTTGATCTGTGAGCTTATCGGACCGAGAACCGTAGTTCGAAGCCGGAAGACCTTAATCTTTAGTTTTTTTAATTTTGTAATTTTAATTTTGATTTTAAAATATTTTAAAATATTATTATTATTTTGTTTATATTTCTGGTTATTAAATTATTTTAAAATAATTATATATTTCATTTTTTATTATTGAAAAACAATTTTAAATATAAAACTTTTACAAATCGAGGTTAATTAAGTAGTAAATATTCTAAAGAAATCGAGGTTAACTCGTAGTAAAAAATCCAAAGGAATCAAGGTAAATTGTAGTAAAACATAGATGTAATATAGTCGTGATGTTACTACCAATGTACTTCAAATTTGAGGGTAATTCGTTGTAAATAATAAAACACAATAGCTTCTAACTTACTCGATATTAACGCACCGCATTTACGCCTACATTACTTCATATTTTACTTATATGTTACTCGATTTCTGCATACTTCCACGCTGATTTGCTTATTACGATTTGACCGATCACGTCATCGTCCTTTTACTCGATGTTATTGCCGATTTTTCCATTACGACGAGCTAGTAACTACGATTCAGGTTTCAGAGTTGTTGTCGTGAATGGTGGTTTAACCACGCATTTAACCAACGATATATACATTAGTTATAGTCAACATTTGTTGTAGTGCTTGTATGTTGCTTGCTTGTGTTCTCGTTCTAAAGAAAATCTTTAGACAAATACAAGTCAAATTTACGCTAAATATCTATTTATATAAAATAGGTTTTTCTCTCTTGGTGAAGACACACCAGATTCTAGGTCATAAACTCGGCTATGGGGTTTGACACGGTCCAGACTGACATTCTGTATTTCATTTAATTTGTTTTTGGCCAAAATCATTTAATTTGTAGAATCATGGACTTTCCGGGTTTTGATCTCGACAAGTCAACTAAACTAAACTAATCTGGGTATATAAACTCTGATCCAATCAACAATAGATCTAAATCTGCAATCCAAACCCTAAATTCACCATAATATATCAAATAGACGAGAACGAACCGACGGTAAGTAGAGGAACTTGAAGAGGTATTGATGGTGAGGGGGTGTTCTCATCGACTTTGGGTCTGAACATCGAGCTCAAAGTTTCCGCTGATGAGAGGTATGGCGATAGTAGTGAGAATACCGAACGGAACGATTGGTGCCAAAGAAAGAATTTTTCACCGCAAGTCAATTTCGAAGTAATCCATCGCCCACCGCGACGATAGAATTAAATAAGTGTTTTGGTATACGTGGCTTAATCAATTCATATACCTAACCGTATACATTGACCATGATCTCTTCAATATACATCTACCAATTACGACAACCCTATATGTAACCTTCATAATATATCGTCCCATATTGATTAAGGCCCAAAGAGTGACCATTTATGTCTTTGCTTACAACAACCCAATATAATCCGCTACGTTGTTAATAATAATATAATATCAAAGACATAAATTTTAAAAATATTTATAAGAAAAATATAATCTAAGATTTTTATATTTAAAATTGTTTTACTTATTATCAAAATTATCATAATTACAATAGAATAAACAAAGAAAATATGTAAAACTATTATGTATTCATGAACATTTTAATATTAAGATGATCATGATCTATAAAAGAATAACATACACAATAAAAGTTAATATCACCTTAAATTTTAAGTAAGCTAAACATTTTGAGATACTCTTTAATTGATATATTTATGTATTTTCGGTTACTAACACGCTCGTGTAAGTGAAGAGAGAGAGAGAGAGAGAGAGAGAGAGAGAGAGAGAGAGAGAGAGAGAGAGAGAGAGAGAGAGAGAGTAAAATTATGCTAATAGTAAAAATTAGTTGTTTGGTTAATTTTAAATTAAGAAAAGTATATCTCATATATATCTCTTGCAAATGTAAACCTAAAACACAAATCACAAATCATATAAAAATAATAATCTTGATTACAAGTAAAGTATATCCGTCAGAGGACGACTCAATTCTGATATTCATACTATATGAATGTAGTAGATAATTTGTTTGGTACGTTTATATATTATATTATTATTAACAACGTAGCGGATTATATTGGGTTGTTGTAAGCAAAGACATAAATGGTCACTCTTTGGGCCTTAATCAATATGGGACGATATATTATGAAGGTTACATATAGGGTTGTCGTAATTGGTAGATGTATATTGAAGAGATCATGGTCAATGTATACGGTTAGGTATATGAATTGATTAAGCCACGTATACCAAAACACTTATTTAATTCTATCGTCATGTGGGCGATGGATTTACTTTCAAATTGACTTCGGTGAAAAATTCTTTCTTTGGCACCAATCGTTCCGTTCAGTATTCTCACTACTATCATCGCCACCTCTCGCCAACGGAAACTTTGAGCTCCGTGTTCAGACCCAAAGTCGATGAGAACACCCTCCTCACCATCAATACCTCTTCAAGTTCCTCTACTTACCGGCCCAGTTCGCTCGCCCTCGCTGATATATTATGGTGAATTTAGGGTTTGGATTGCAGATTTAGATCTATTGTTGATTGGATCAGAGTTTATATACCCAGATTAGTTTAGTTTAGTTGACTTGTCGAGATCCAAAACCCACGGAAAGTCCATGATTCTACAAATTAAATGATTTTGGCCAAAAACAAATTAAATGAAATACAGAATGTCACTGGTCTGGACACGTGTCAAACCCCATAGAAACTGAGTTTATGACCTAGAATCCTAGGTGTCTTCACCAAGAGAGAAAAACCCTATTTTATATAAATAGATATTTAACGAATTTGACTTGTATTTGTCTAAAGTAGATTTGCTGGGAACAGAACACAAGCAAGCAACATACAAGCACTACAACAAATGTTGACTATAACTAATGTATATATCGTGGTTAAATCGTAGTTAAACCACCATTACGACAACTTAACTACTGAAACACGAATCGTAGTTACTAGCTCGTCGTAATGGAAAAATCGACGAACATCGAAGTAAAGGACGATAACCACAATCGAGGTCAAATCGTAATAAGCAAATCGTCAGAACGGAAGTAATACAGAAATCAGTAACATATAAGTAAAATATATCAGTAATGTAGACGTAAATGCAGTCGTTAATATCGAGGTAAGTTAGAAGCTATTGTGTTTTATTATTTACAACGAATTACCCTCAAATTTCTCATACATTGGTAGTAACATACCACTATATTACATCTATGTTTTACTACTGAATTTACCTTGATTCCTTTGGATTTTTACTACGAAGTTAACCTCGATTTCTTTAGAATATTTACTACTAATTAACCTCGATTTGTAAAAGTTTTATATTTAAAATTGTTTTTTCAATAATAAAAATGAAATATATAATTATTTTAAAATAATTTAATAACCAGAAATATAAACAAAATAATAATAATATTTTAAAATATTTTAAAATCCAAAATTAAAATTACAAAATTAAAAAAACTAAAGATTAAGGTCTTCCCGGCTCGAACTACGGTTCTCGGTCCGTCAGCTTCTAGATCCGCTTACTCCTCCGCTGTGCATTGTGTGACTATGGTAGGACGGACTTGACTCCACATCTACCCATACTGGTCTGACTCGCAATCATATCGAACATTGACGCCATGCCCATCATATGATTCCTCTCATAATGCATTGAATTGCCAAAGCTGCCCGAGCTGAGCATTCTCTTCGCCTCTTGCCGACACATAACCTGCTCTCGAACATCGTTAATCGAGCCAAGTCCGACGATACGCCCTTTCTTTGGGGCAACTCAGTAATAAATGAATTAATTTTATTATTAAAAATATATTTAAAAATAATGATTTAATTAAATTATACTATAAATATATATATATATATATATATATATATATATATTACATGTTCAAATATTTTGTCCGTTCTACCGCTGACAACCGAACAGTGGCAAATCCAGATTTTCGGGACACCGAGTCTCGACTTCGATTCGGTGATCAACGCCGCTAGGATCTTTTCAGCCCGAGCATCCAAAAACGTCCCATCTTTATGGGTGTGAGTCTTTTTGTAAATCTTGGACAAAGATGGAGGTTCTCCATCTTCATCAGCCTGTAGAAAAAATTTAGAAATTTAATATAATAAATTTTATTCATAAAATATTTATTAATAATTAAAAAATTATCATCTCAGAAGGCAACCGCGCAGTGGAATCTCTCCGAAGTATGAGGCAACAGTAAATTGCCTTCTGCATCTGGTGTGTGTCGGTCATTGCAGCTTGTTGGTCCGCCATAATGCTCGAGGCAACATCCATAGCCTGAGGTCATTTGCATGCCACTCGCTGATAAATATGGATTTCGCAGCATCACCTGAAACCTCCACTTATCCTTCCAGTCGCCAACGGTGTTTTAAGGTGATCCATCGCCTCGTTGAACGCCTCTTGACTTGCTCGTTGACGGCAATAGACCAATTCCATTTTGCTGGAAAAATATTAATTAATAAATATAATAAATAAATATTATTGAAAATAAAATATAAATTATAAATTAAAATATGAAAACTAACCGCGAAAACACTTGAACCAAGTTCTCCGAATGTGATCTGGCGTAAGACTCCAGTTCGATGCGGTTGAGAAAAATATGACTTGATGGTTTTAAACGGACCGGCCCAAGACGGTTGTCCAGATTAAACCCGCAAAAGACAAAAATGTAATTAGATATATATATATATATATACATATATAATTTATAACTTATGGAAATAATAATATATTAAACTTAATTACCAGTATGTGTTTGGTGGATGATCGATCGATGACGGTAAACCTTCGCGCCCGGATTCAAGCAAATCCTCAACGGTAAATCTAACAGACGGTGCATCCGGGCACCATCAAATCAGGATGGACATATCCCGAGCACTCGAGGTGGTGGAGCAGCAGCCGGAGGAGGTGGAGCAGCAGCCGGAGGAGGTGGAGCAGCAGCCGGAGGAGGTGGAGCAGCAGCCGGAGGTGGCTGACCATGCGGTGGAGGGACATACGGTGCGTGAGGCCCCACGGTGGAAGAGGAGCAGACGCAGCTGGTGATCGCTCCGAGATTGGCTCTCATGAACCGCTCGACCGGGTTGCAGATTAGAGGCAGAGCGCATCGATCACCCAATCGAGAAATGTAGTCTCATAGCTGGGTCCCTAAGTCGCTTTCTACCACGGTAGTAGACATGTGTACTCAATTAACCTGTTCAAAAAAAATCAATTATTAAATAAAACAAATAAAACAAAAAATATATATCTAAATTTTGCATCTAAAATAAAATATAATAATGCTTAATTACCTAAATATAATTTTTCTATTCATAAACTAACCACCTAATCTAATTCCATCCCTAAGCTAAACCACCTAAACTAAAAAAAATCGCACCTAGAGAAAAGGCAGAGAGGTTAGAGAGAAGGGAATTAGCAACCGTGAGGTCGATTGGGCTTCTATATATAGGGATTTTGTGATCGCCGTAATGTAGTAGGCCCATTACGACTAGGTTGACTCGACCGCGCTAGATCGTCAGAATTTAGTAGGCCCATTACAACTATGTTGACTCGACCGTTTTTGATCGTAGTAACTTAGAAGGCCCTATAACTATGTTGACTCGACCCGCTTTTTGATCGTAGTAACTTAGAAGGCCCGCTACAACTATGTTGACTAATTGTTTTTGATCGTACTAACTTAGAAGTAATGTAATTTCTTTCAAAAATTAAGGAGTACACACTGTAACCATAACAATTGTTATCGACCACATAACATTTTCTGTTTCATGAACTGAGGAAAAGCTATGTAGAGTTGATAAGAACTGTTCTAAGAATCGCTCTAAGAATCGCACTCCCTTAGAGTTTTTGAAAGCAAATATTTTAGGTTTTGAATGTATACGGTCACGAGAACAATCCTTACCAACCCAGATAGCCTTTGCTTGGCTCCTCAAACCAAAGAAAGCTATACGGAGTTGATAAGAACGGTTCGATGACCGATTGTTTCTCTTAAGAGATATGTAATCTTTATTGATTGTTTTGGTGTGAGATTATGGTGGGGATGTGGTGGATATATAGATGTAGGTTATATTATAACTATATTAATCATGATTTATACATGTGTTTTAACCACTGGACAAAGTGTTGATCTTTCCTTTGTTCAGATCATTTGGCGATATTCTGGTAAAGCTTCTTCAACTGTTCAACAAACTCACTGATTTCCAAAAGATTATATTAAGTTAGTATCGACACAAATAAAATAAAAAGAAAATAAATTATTTATTTACCTTTCAAATGATTGCATCTCCTCGCAATTAAGGAGTATATATGTATGGGCACTATGAGCGCCTTCTCGACTCTGACCACCAAACTTCTTTGAGTTTTCCAGAAGACGCCCAATCACGTAATACGCCAAGAACACTGGTAAGACATATGTCGGCATAACACCTCCATCATCATATCTGCTGGAGCCATTTTCCGCGGTAATGCATTTCTGTGATCCAAAATAGTATGACATGAAGTGAGAAGTTTCCTCAGACAAACTTCCCGCCACTATTGAACCTGCCACTATTGAACCTGCCACCCTTGCAAGATTTTTTGCTTTTCCTTTCAAATGTTTCATGGATCGCTCGTAAGGATAAATCCATCTGTTATGAACTGGTCCACGAAGCAATGCCTCATACGGGAGGTGGATAAGTAAATGTTCTCCATATTACACATTAAGATCAGGATATTCTCATCAAGTTGTCTGATGACATCTTCTGTTAAGGTACGTATGCTAAGATCCCGGAAAAAAGCTCAAATCCCTGAAAATATAATTATATTCCACAAAGAATTATATAATTAGTAAGATTATTTAATATAACAATAAATTAAAAATTTTAGTAATTTATGTTACCTGCAAGTGCTTCATGAACATTCTTTGGAAGCAACTCTGCAAATGCAAATGGTAGTAGTCGTTGCATAAAAACATGACTTTTCATTCCTGAAAATTTTTGCCCTTTCTCAACACATCTTGATAGATTTGACACATACCCATCGAGAACTTGACATCTCGATGCCACCCACTGAACAACGCTGCCTTTGCTTCTGCGACAATCTGAAAATGGGAACCGCATTTTCCCATTGCTTTTAATATGCGCTTCTTTCCTAGAACATAATGCGTGCAAGTCCAACCTTGTGTTCTTGTTATCTTTTGTCTTTCCAGAACGCTCAATAATGTATTGATGATGTTGTCGAAGAAGTTTTTCTCAATATGCATCACATCAAGATTGTGTCGCGAAAAGTAGATCTTTCCAATATGGAAGTTCCCAAAATATACTCTTTTGTGCCAATTATGCGCGGTCCCATAACCACCAGCCATATTTGCGTGAATATGCCAATTACCCCTCTCTTAAGCGTTTTTGTGCACCATAATAATCAATATCCTTCTCGATATCTTCTCCAGATAAATATGGTGGAGTGGTGTCTCGTGACAACCCTTTTGACCGAAACAATGTCTTGTTCCTTCGGTACGGATGGATAATGGGAAGAAATCTCGATGACAATCAAACCATGACGTCTTCCTACCATTCTTAAGCTGAAATGCGCCTGTGGTTCCCATACAATAAGGACAAGCTAGCCTCCCATGCGTTGTCCAACCTGATAACATCCCGTGATGCAGGAAAGTCACCGATGGTCCACAAAAGAACTGCCGCGATAGTAAAATTTGTTCTCGTTGAACAATCATACATCTGCACCCCTGTTGACCACAACTCCTTCAATTCTTCTATCAAAGGCTGTTAGAAAATATCGAGGATCGCTTCGATGCTTGGGCCCATGTATCAATATACTCATGAAAAGAAATTCTCTTCCATACACATCTCGTGGAAGGTTGTATGGTATTAGGATGACTGGCCAAAGTGAATACTCGTCTTCAGACATTCCAAACGGACTAAATCCATCGTGCATAGTCCAAGATAAACATTGCGAGTGTTACTTGCAAAATCTTTGTGAACCGAATTCAAGTGTTTCCACGCTTTTGCATCCGACGGATGATTGATTTCGCCTTCCTTCGAGTATGTTCGCATGCCATCTCATCGCTGCCGCAGTCTTTTCAGATTGATATAATCTCTTCACTATCGTAATAGGTAAGTACCACATCCGCTGGTACGGTGCCCTTTTTCGCCCACGCCTTGCGGTTTATATTGTGGCTTCTTGCAGAACTTACACTCCAACAACTCCGATCTTTCCTCCAAGTAGATCATACGGTTGTCTATACAAACATCAATCGCTCAAGGTAAGCCAAGATCGCTAACCAATTTCTCAATCTCATAATAAGATTCAGCGGACAAATTATCTTGAGGCAAATACTCTTTAAACAACTCAGCCCATGCAGCCATACAAACTTGAGGCAAGTTATGATCAGTTTTGACATTCATCATTCTAGCTGCCAATGACAATTTAGAAAGACCTTCTACAACCTTCATAAATTGGTTGATTAACGCCTCTAACATTTGATAGAACCTTTTGGCCCAAGTTCGGTTCCTCTACCTCTACATTGTCTACTGCAGCAACTATCGTGGTTGTTTCACGAAATGCATCTGTAACCATATCATGCATCCTATCATGATCTACGACATGATCCTCAAGGTAACTACTTTCAGGATGCAAATGACTCGGTTCTTCCCTATTACCACCAACTTCAAAGTGAGTACTACTACTAGCTTCATTCCTACTATCACCTTCTACATGATGAAACCATATGTAGTAATGCGGGTAAATCCTCTATTTACTATATGTTTCCGTGACTGTTTCACTACTTAACAAATTTGGTGTTTTGCATTTACGACAAGGACAAAACATTTTACCGGTTTCTGGTGGGAGGTGTGTTTCCAGCTTGGTACATGAATATATCCGCCCCATTGAGAAATTCATCCGTCACAACTCCTCGCAGATTTTTATGTGCGCACATCCAACTCAACTTCATAGATATTACCGTTATGAGACATTTTTTTGAAATTTTTTTTTTCTGTTTTTGTTTTTTTTTTGCATCTTTAGAAAGAGGGAGAAGAGAGCATATTTATAGGAAATTTTCAGATTTGGTAGGTGGAGATTTTGCTACGAATATACTACATATGAAAATTTACTACTATTTAACTACCTTTATTCACCAACCATACACACAAACAATTTACAACGTTGTCAACAACTTTCTTGAATAGCCGTAACGTAGTCCCTAAATAGATGGGAAATTGTGGATGTTAGATAGTTGTAATATAACTTTGTTTTTACTATGAATCGTAGTACGCGTTGTATAATCGACGTAATAGTCCCTCCTTGTTACGTCGATTTTTGTTCGACGTAACTTTACTTCGCCATTACGACGATTTTCGGAATCGAAGCACAAACGAAGTTTCGTAGTCGTAACATTACGACGACAGTTTGGTAGTAGTAAATCTTAGTAGTTAACTCTATGTTTTGTTGTAGTGAAGAATACCGAGAAAGGGTGAGAGAAGGAGGGGCTTTGTGCTTATGAGCCTATCAAAGATATAACTTCTTTGATAGTCTTTTTTGTTAACTATTTATGTCACAAGCCAACACAAGTCCAATAAGCTTAATGAAGATAAGTATTAACAAGTCCATGAGTTGTTGTCTCATGTTATTTGTAGATTGTGAAAAATGAAAATCCCTCAAACAAACTTTTATAGTGTGGCCATGACTTTACTTGTATAGTATTCAAAGCAATGGGTCCAAGTAATATGAACGGCCAAACTTTAATTTCAACTGATGCTGAACATGAGCATCAATCATCACAGTTGATTCACCACAATTATCGATCTCGAACCGTCCGATGAGCAACCCTACGTACAAACACACATGCAAAGATAAATATAGCCGTCTTTGATAAAGACAAAAGTTCTTATGATTTGTATTTGTTTATGAAGGCATAATTTACAAAGAGGTGTTCAGCTGAAGTTATATATTGCAATTATTTGCACCAAGTTGATATTAGAAATTGATTTTTGGTCTGAATGTTTTTTTACTACAACAAGTTTTACATAGCAGTTGCATGTCATGGAAGGTAGATTGAATTTCAGGCAAAAAAGTAGAATGAAAATCATTATTACTGATACAAAGATTCAAATTATAGATGATTAGGTTTAGTGAAGATGTATTATTGCTTGAACTAATGATTATTAACTTTTTCTGTCCTTTGTATAATTATATCATAATGCCAGAAAACCTTGGTTGAAAGATGTTGAAAGATGTATGTTTAAATAGTGTGTTGCCAGTGTTGATAAACGATCTCAGGATCGAGCAACATAAGATTTTGAAAATCCAACACGGACCCATATAATTGAAGAGGTTTATATCATGGATCAATCATGACGTTTAAAGTTGTATGTATTTTCTATGCTACGTATGAAAGCTAATTGTTTGTGATTTTCAACAACTGGCTATTTCTGCATTATGTACAACATATATTGAACTAAGTCAGTTACAAAAAAAATATACTGAACTAAGTAGACGAGCCTCAATGGTTGAATCAAGTGAGATTTGTTGGGTCTAGACGATTGAATGCTGCGAGTTTCAATAACTCTTGGTGGGGCATGTTTATTGTTATTGACTTCGATACAAACAACCAAACAAAAAGAAGGATTGTCAACCAAACTTTAATATATAAACATAATTGAAAAATGAGCAAATACTACGACTTCATATAACTGTGTGATTAATATATGTACATAATTCTCACCTTTACGGATCACGGTTAACAAAATCAAGTAAACTGCAATCATCAAACTTGACCAAAGAGTTACTGTAATATGTAGATGGTCTCGAACCTCGGTGTGCATTGGACCATTCAAAGGCGAATTTGAACAAGTATGCCCTACAAATGATACGGTTGCCATCTTTCTGATTTTCCAATGGGCCCCGCCGGCATGCATACATTCGGGCCCACTGAAAATTCATGTGCCGGCTATATGCATTGCAATCGATAAAAAGCATACTGGGAGACAAAAGACAAATGTTTTTCTTTTGTCCCACTAATAGAAATTGTATATAGATACGTTTAAATGAAAATGATACATTTTTCAAACAAATAGCTAATTTTATATAATATTATAATCCAATGAACTCAAACATAAGCTTCATTAATCTTATAATCTCTAAAATTGTCATAGAGTCGTAAACCAAGTTAGTAGTAATTAGTATGCATGTGTTGTGCTATATTCTCATCATATTAGAAATATTTAGTACAGAGAAAAAATGTGCAAGTTATAAATAACAATATATTGAAATTAGTAAAGGTAGGCAATGATGGAGTAAACGTGATAGGTATGACATGACCCCACGATGGCGAAGAAATGAAAGTAAAAACATTAGAAAAAGTACCTAATGATAGAAGAACAGGTTGTTCCCCAAATCTGAAAGGAAAAATTATTTCGAAGAATAATATACATATACAGAGATAAAGCTGCAAATTTGAATTTATCTTGTAACTTTTGAAATTTTAATGTTTTTGTTTGGTCAACAGCTGATCAGCATGCATGACCTTCATAAACATTCTTTCTTTACTTCACTACTTGGTACATTCATATTTAAATGGCTTGACGTTGTATTTACTAGTTACATTGTTCTTTATATAATGTGAATATTTCACAGTTCACACTCAAAACTAATGAAGAATTAGCAGAGTTATTCGCATTATGTTGTTGAATCAAACATTAACTAAGATTAATTAACGAAGTTTCTCATTTCAATTACAATGTTGAAATATGAATATAAGGCATAGCCAGGGCCGGCCCAGAGGGCAAGCCACACAAGCCGTGGATTAGGACGTCCAAATTAGTAGGGCATTTTTAAAAAAAAAATTAGTAGTATCTATAAACAAATGAATTTTGTAGGATTTTCTATTAAATAAATATTACTTATTAGGTATTTTAGTTAGAATAAAATTTGTCAAACCTTTCAACAATATTTATAAATTTGTTAAAAGTTAAATATATTAATACATTTCTAATTTTCCTTTAAGATTAAATATATAATAAATTATCAACAAAAGAAATCTTAAGGATTGATTAATTTAATACGGATCAAGTTCTAGCTCTAATTCCTCTGAATTCAGATTTGAACAATTCCAAAAGTATAAAAAAAAATTATATTTTGTTTGATTAAAAAAAGCTAACAAATGCAAGTGGAGATAATTTAAAGGTAACATGTTTGAATCTGGGAGTTTCTTTAAGGAATTATACGTACTTATACAGAATTGATAATGATTTGTTTAAGGAACTAAAGTTTCTTCGAGAATCAATGCCTGATAAAGTTCGAAAACCTATTGAAGTGCTCTTTTTTTTTTGAAAAATGGAAGATTATTATCTACACACATAAATTGCTTATCACATATTGTTGACTATTCCGGTGTAGTCGCCTCGACTGAAAGAAGTTTTTTGAAGTTGATGTTGATAAAAATTTATTTGCGGTCTACTATGTCACAAGAAAGATTAAATAGATTGTCTATGTTATCAATTGAAAAGGTTATGATTGAAAGACTTGACTATATGAGTCTAATTGATTTATTTTTTAAAACAAATATAAGAAGAATTATATTTCAACTATAAGTGTATTTTATATCTTTTTTTTATAAACAGATTATAGACTTTTTAACGAAAATTTAAGCTACTTTTACACTGTTTTGCGATAATGATAAAATATATACAAGGACATAGTTTAAAATTTTGATTGGGCAGTATAAAAGGTTAGTCCGGCACTGGGCATAGTCTTGATTAGGTTTTGATCCTTTTTTGTTCTCTTACGTTTTTATTGTAGTTGAACCCACTTTGATTTTGACCATGTTCCTAATTTTGAAGGTCTTTTATTTTCACTAGCAGTCTAATTCAAACTTCAAAACCCAGCTCAAGGACAATATTCACAACTGGCGATAAGTAGCTTTCTCCTTCTGAATCCATCATAAATATTATTGATGATCCCATTCATGTAAGTGTACAAACAAAACATAAAATAACTTATCATTGCTTTATATATAGTACTAATAGTCTAGTACGTAACAGAACTACAAATCAAGTTGTATGTCATGTATCTACCACGTTATCTATCTTCCATGAATATTGAATAACATGCATGAGAAGCAATAGAACATAGAAATCATGATGATATCATCGCCTTTAGCCATTATTCAGTTCACCATTTACCTAACCCCACGCATATTTTTAAAACGTTAATGTCCATTTTTTTCCATTTTTGTTTTATACATTGGTCAATGTCAATATGCTGTAAAATTTGCATTGGAGGAATATATAGAAATCATATTGTTGACAAAAATAAAAAATAAAAAAAATATAGAAATTATATTGGAAAAAAACAAATTTATGCACACAATGAGTTTAAGAAATAGTATAACAAAATGACAATTCACCATCTCACGAATAAACCAGTACAATTTATTTTGTTGAAACTAATCTTGATGGACACACACTATCCAACCATTATTGTTATCAACATATTCTTCACAATTCGACTGTGTTAAGAAATAAAGTTACTCCTTAATTTCTTCAGTGGTTTAACTTTTTCTCCTTTTTGGTTATTTAATTTAGTTTAAACTTTTTCCTCACAACCCACCAAGATAAATAGGTACATGGTATCCCCTGAATTCAACACATTCACACAACGAATATCTCATAAAGAAAACAAAAACAATGAGTGAGCTTTTCGACTCTCTCCCCACTTGGGATCTCCATAACCTTGGATCACTCTTCAACCAAAACTTCAATTTAGGTATATACAACTGACACACTCACATATATATGATTTATGTTGAGCATGCTGATATACATACGTGTGTGGCTTCATGCAGACAAAATAATGTATTTTTTTTGTTGAGAGATGATGTATTTGTATTAGTAATTCTATAAATTCCATATAATAATGCTCGCGAGGAATTTGGCCGTGCAATGTACTTGTAGATGCATGTTACAACATTGATGAATCGCCGGAGCATATACTCCGTTCGCCGGAGGTGGATGTTATCGGCGACGTATCCACTGGCTACCTCGAAGACGCACTCATCGAATTCAGTGTGAAAAGCAAACGGAGACGTCTTTCGTTCAACGCCGAGGACAGACCAAATAATCACTTTGACAATTATCAGGTTTGCATATTTACTCTGTTTTTTCGTTAGTCATTAACATAATTGTTCAGTATTTTTTAACTTTTCTGGTTAAAGAACGTTTTTAAATTCATGTGAAACTGATTTAGTTGTCTGCGGATTCTAATTATGCAGAATGATTGGAGAATCTCTGAGAATTATAGCTGCACGAGTAGTCAGTTTGCAGGTGAGTCCTACTTCGTTATAATTGTCACCCATACATATATGTGCTTAATATTTTAGTAGTGGTATTTCATAGTCTTCATGAATACATTTATGTTTTTGACTTGATTTTCTTATATATTGAGCAGATGAATCTCCAAATTCATCCATCAATATTTTTTCAGAATCTTCAAATCAGCCGAAACACTCTTTTGAGCAGTCTTTATCCACTTCAAGTATGTATGCTTTATTTCCTTCAGAATGAATTCAGGGATCAGATTGGTTTTTCTCATCTGCGTTTAGCTGTCTATATGATATTTTGTGTTAATCTTTAAATACATACTAATTCCACACGTGTACAGAGAAAAATTACTGTGACGATAAGAAGAGAGTGGTGTATCCATTTGGAGTGGTGAAACCGGGTGGTCGAGAAGAAGATATAACCCTAAACGACATAAATAAGAGGATTCTCATGCCGTCGGCTCGGCCAGTTCGGCATCCGGTTGGAGCCTTTGCATGCCGTCCGTGTCTCTCTGCTCATGGACCGGGTCTTTCAGGCAAAGCCGTGGTTGCTTTCACAAAGATACAAACATCAGGGAGGGGTACAATTACTATAATAAGAACCAAGGGATGAGATATGTAATACTAATAACTAGACAGGCAATCTTTATAGATATATAGTGTGTGCGTAGTGTGTTCTCGAGATGATGAAACAACGTTAATCATTGGTTGGCATGTTTTAACCTGCTATTGTATATAATGAAAAAGATGGTTGTGTGTTCATTTTTTTTTATTCTGGAATATTGAATAGAGACCAGAATTGTTTACAAACTTGTTACCAAAATTTTGAATCAACAAAAAAAAAGTTATAAAATATTCGTTTTGGTTTATTTTGTTTTTGCATGTTCGTGCTTTTCGTTCTTTACTCTTTTTCCCCATAGCATCACTTTGTTCTTTAAGTAAATATTCAGTAGAGAGTAGAGACCAACAGATAAATAAAGGTCCCAATAAGTAAACAAAGCGTGGAGAAGAATAAATACTACAGAAAATAAAGCAAGAAAAAGTGACTGTATTATTTAGGACCTTATAATTCTAATTTTCTTGACGCAACAAATCATTACTATCTTACATATATGTTCAACATACATGATTCCTTTTGTCTACCATGTATTAAGTGCAAAAGGGCACAGGAAAAGTTCAAATAAAAATAAAAGCTATATGAGAAGAAAATTTATTTCCGTATAAACTTGATGATTTTAAGTGATTAAATTACGAGATATATCAGAGAATCTGTCTTATTAAAAAGCATTTTTAAATTTGAAAACTCTTTAGTTCAAATTTTATTTCAAAGTATATAATTTCTTAAAATGAAACCAAATCCAACATAATTTATGATAAGACCCAGATCGATCTGCCCTCAGTCAGATACATGGCGTCATATTTATGTAAACTGACGTTTGTCGGCATGAGTTATACGGCAAAAAAAATTAAGTTGCACAACTGTTTTATTTTTCATCTAATTACAAGTGTTAGCATGTACATGTACAAACAATGAGACATACATATCGTCAGGTGGAAAGTGACGTGGATTAGTTAACAAATCAACGATACTAATTTAAATTGAACATTAGTTACTAATTTACTGGTCGCTACGATTATTTTTCCTCCTGTCGAGGACCAGTGTAGCTTTTGACCTTGGCTACGATTAGTGGCTTGGGTCCCCTTCATAAGACCACTACCTAAATTTAATAATGATGAAAAAAAACTATATTATTTTGAATGATCTCTCCGAAAGTCTTTTTATTAGAAAATTACAGTGTAAATCAATAGAGCAATTTAAAGATCTTGTAAAGTAACACTAATTTATAATGAAACAAACAAATTTCATAATCAAACGTGTGAAATTCAAACTAGTAATATATTCAGTATCCCGTTATAAATAACATTGTTTGCCCTTGCTCTGTAGTTTGTGTATTACTTAACTACGACTAGTTAACTTTCGATCTAATAAAACATAATTTTGAGTAAAATTGTAATATATTTGTGTATTAGAACAAATTTATGAAAATGTTCTTAAGATTATCTCATAAATAAATAGACCCTACATTGTAAAGACTACATTATAATTTGACACAAAGATTCAACCGGACCAAATTTCAAATTAATATCTCCGTTGACGCTAGCTCTTTTTTGTAGTTTATAATACATGAGATTTTACAATAAAACTAGATCTTGATCCGCACGTCCGGATGCATGTTTTACTGTGCATACAAACTGTGGAAAACAAAAAATTTGACGGTTCCAGCTTAAATACTTTAGTTTATTGTTTAAATTATGTATTTTCATTACTGTATCGTGTAAAAGAGACCCGTAAATTGTTGGGAGCCGTAAAAATCTTAGTAAGAATTTTACAAATATATATACATTTTGTAATATAATAAATTTTCAACTCAATAATAGTATACCACTCTTAAATACGCAGAATAACTTATGAGGTGGATCACTTAGATGTTAAGAAATTTCGGGTAAGGTATAAAAAATATACGAAAACAGAAACTAACAATACAATTTTTTTTTTAATATAAATAATATTTTGTACTTTATTTATTCAAAAAACTTTAAAATGAAACTCAAATAATTATAATAATTTTTCTTAACAAATTAATAATAATCATACAAAACCCAAGAATAAATATCAATTGTAGTTTGGGTCATAGCAATCTATGATTGAAGTTAAGAGTCTATTAGGTTTCTGTTAGGTTTTTCCGGGAAATACACAAAGTCTCGTGTAAAAAAATGCTTCGTTTCTATCAGATCTTGGTTTAAATAAGAAGATTTTCATGGGAAGTAAGTTTGAGATCTTGGCTTTAAACAGTGTTTAAAAAAGTGTTAGGCGCTAAGCGGGCGGTGAGTTAATGCCTAGCGCCTAGAACGATTAAGCGAATGCCTAGATTATTAGTTAATCGGTTTAGGCGTTTATAAATTATAGCAATATATTAAATATATGTAATTTTTAAACTAAATAATAGTAAGTATTAATATTATATATGATAAAAACTATTTTCATAAGAATCTATGTTATAATATATTAATTATTGTAATTTACGAATAATAAATTATACATTATATATTATTATAATATTTTAATTATCTAGGCGGTTTAAAAAGTAATCGCCACGGTTTTGAAACGCCTAGCGCTTAAATACCGTCTAGACGGCCGCCTATACTGCTTTTTAGAACACTGGTTTTAAATGAGCATATCTCCTACGCCAGATCAATCTAAATTATAGGAACAAATAGGCTAATTAATTGAATAAAGTAGAATATTCCTGCTTGATAAGTAATTAAGATGACAATATATGTGGGAGATATTTAGAGCATCTCCAAAAACAATCTATATTTTAGAATTTACAAAACTTTATATCTGAAGCTTCATGGTATTCTTCTCCAAAAATAAAGCTTCAAACTTAACTTCAAAATTATTTGTATTTTACTTTATATTCCTCATATTTATCATAATTAATATAAATCCATAAAAATTTTATAAACAACTAATACATACATAAAATATTATAGAAATATTAATTAATAAAATCTTGCAATAATAAAATATAAAATTATAAATAGAAATACATGATTAGATATTAGACTATAAACAAAATACCACATTATTTCATGAAATTATTTATGTAATACTACATCTTCAGTTACACAAAATTTTTTTGGAGGTTCTGGAGCAAATTTACTAGACTATTAGTGTTGTTGTAATATTTAAATTTGTATAATAATTATGTATTCATGTGCCCTTTAAGAAAAACAATTTTTATTAAGTTTCTTTTGTAATATTCTTTTTGTTTAATTCTAGTTTTAAAATAATATAAATTTTATTTTAAAATTTTTATTTAACTTTATGTGTAAAACTTGAATTTATAAAAACAAATCTGAAACATAAAAATTTTAAGGATTAAAATGAAAAACAAAAAAATACTTAAGAATCATAAATGTGATATGTAATTAATTGTAAGGACCAAAATGCAAATAAAAAGATGAAACTTCAAATTTGAAGTTTTGAGGAGTGAAACTTCATAAAACTCTAAATTTGAAGTAAAGAAACTCTATATTTGAAAAAGAAACTCTATATTTGAAGTTATAGAATTTCTTTTGGATATGCTCTTACCTTGCATTTAAAACCGGTATATACAGACTAACTTATAGGTACAAATCGGTTAAAAAAAACTCAATCAATGGAATATTAGAATTTTTGTTCTGCTGAATAATCAATATAACAATGACTGGTTGGACGGTTCATAAAAAAATATGGTTTGTATCTGGTTTATACATGACTCTAGTGAATTTATATGGTTATATGCGTGTATGATTTGGTCCTTTTATGAACAATCGTTGGCATTTGAATTTTTTGTAGATAGAATCCCACAAATGAAAACTTATATGGTTATATGTGTGTCCTTTTATGAACAATCGTTGGCATTTGAAAATTTTAGGTGTGTATGCCATCGATTCTTGTTTAATTATCATTGGACCAATATAAAAACTTGGCTAAGATATAACAGACTTACATGGCCATTCTTGTGTATGTTAGGCTCAATCGTGTATGCTATATATTTTTATATAGGCCTACTCTAGTAAATTTAAGATAGATTTTTTAAACAACGTTTTATTTTTATTTTTTTTTGGCTCAACTTCAATTTTCATGAATCAAATAGTGATTACAAAGATTTTTAACTTCACCGAGATTTAAACCCCACATACAATGTCAAATCTAGTATCACACAGGAACACTTAAAAGGATCCAACGCTACCTAATCTAAAATGACGTTGTATTTTTCACCACACTGAAACCAGGGCAGTCCAGCTAGCCTGAAACACATCCATCCCCAAAAAAGCCGGGCTGAGACTTCTGCAAAACCTGCAATCCAGCAACTCCAAACAGGTATATGAGGAAGCAAATCTACCAGATTTGATACTTAATCGGTACTGCGAATAATTTGCTTCGAAACATGTTGCCACCAAGACCCTAACTCTCCTGTTGACTAGTCGAAGAAAGCTATGATCTTTACACGTCCTGCCTCCGAGAACCAGAGGACAGCCTTTACTAGGGAGCACCTTCGCGCCGGTGACGTGACTCTGCTCGTCCAACTGAAGCTTCTATTCTCCAACCGCCGGTTAGGCCATAGACGACCCTCCACAGTTGTCGGATTCTGAGAAGCCCGTGAAAATCAGAGCCAGTTCAGTCGACACACATCAACCGTATGCACTCTGCTCACGCCGTCGAGAGAAGGATCCTTCTAAGTTCACTTGGCGAGGATAAAGACGACGATGACCCAAACACAAAGCTTGCACCACCGCCTCTACACGCGCCTCTCACCTTTTGGATCTGAGTCACAAGCTGTCTCGACAGAGCCAGCCTCCTATCTTCCGGTGGGATGATGAAACACAAAGCCACGCGCCTCCATCTCCAGGTAAGAACCGCCGATTTGAAAGGGAAAACCATCAACAAGCTCCAAACTAAACCCTAAACGCCGACCCATCCTGGAACCTCTTCATCACCCGACTCGCTTCCGTACCAAAGAGACGTCTTCGAACTGCCTCGCCGTGCTCAGCCGCGGTCAGAACTGAGATAGGAGTCTCCACCGCCACTCCAAGATCATTCGCATATCGCCGGGGTTAGATAAGCTCGCAAGGAGAGCAAATAGAAAACAAGATCAAAGGAGAGATACCTCCGACACCGGAAGAGGTTACCGAACGCCGGGGGACAATCAGTGAACACTTTTTTTGTGGCGGCTGAGAGAGGTAGTCGAGAGAGACTAGGGTCTTTTTTTCTACGTTTTATTTCTTTTTAAATTTTCTATTCCTTTATCCAAACATTCCAAATGGTATTTCTACTTTAATAAGATAGACTAGAATTCGACAAAAAAATTATTTAATAAACATTATAACTGTACATATTTTAAGTTTTATACATAACTTATTTTAAATTTTTATATCTGATTTATTTTAATTATAATTGTATATATTTTTAGTTTGTTATTTTAAATTTTTAAATAAAAGCTATATTTTTATTTTGGGATATAAAATATTTTCATCATTTGAATTGGGGGCTTTCAATTCAATTTGTTTGTTTTTCAGTTGTTTTACTATATAGAAATTAACTACCATATTAAAACCATATATACTTTGATTTGTTTTGATTTATATACTTTTGCTTTTTTAGTTATTCGATTTTCTGAAAAGAACCATAACTGTGTTTCTTTTTTCATTAATTTTATGGATTTTATTTTATATGATTAGAAATCAAAATATAAAGATATTTTCAATACTCTAGATAATTTCATTACTTTTGATAAGTATATTGTATGTTTGATGGGATAACTCGTAAAAAACATAGATCAAAAATATTTGTAATAACTTGATCCATCAGATGATAGAAATATGACCTAATTTTATAGTTTTCTCAAGTAAATCAATACTTTTTTTTAAAAAAAAGTTAACATTACCAATCTTTATTAATTATATAAACCAAAATAAAATTATACTAACTTTTTAGTGCTAATTTAGAAATTAGTTTTTTTCAAATTATGTAATATTTTTACAAAAATATATAACAGTTTATTTTTATTAATATACAATCTCAGAAAAATATATAACAGTGTATTTTTATTTGATTAAAATTATTTTATTAAAAATATTAGGATTTTTTTGTATTCTAAATATTTTCAGTACGCTTGATAACTATTGTTATGGTTGATGGAATAAACTGAAAAATTATAATTGTAAAATATTCATAATAACCTGATCCATCTTTATATTTTTTTAAATTAGATTTTTATTTTATGAAGTGTTGCCCAAATTATCTTGAAATCATACATAGTAAAAGTTCTGGATGTTCGTATATATCTATACTAAATCATTTTAAAATCATTAGTTTAAATATTTTTTACTACAATTGAAATAGGAAATAAAATTAATTAGTTTGCTATTATTTCGCATTGCTTGATATTTCATTACTTTTTTAGTTTTTTTTTTGGTCAAAATTTTTTAGTTATGTATCTTGTTAAAGATATTGTAACAAATTTAATTAGTTTGTTACGTTTTTATTTTTGTAGTCAACTTACATGAAATTATTTACAAAATAGTTATATTAAGTTTAATAGTATACTTAAACCATCATCGTAAATGGTTAATATGAACTCGTTGTTTGTGAACTTATAATAATGAACTAGATTTTGAACCGCGTTTTGAAATCGCGGGATTTGTTTTCTGTTAAGTTAACATATCAAAACATGTATACTTTGGTTTATATTTTTAACTCAATATTTTGAAATCCGATCCGGATCCGCGGTCGAACCAGTAAACCCGATAACCCGGTATGCAATCGAACTTATAATAATAGAAATGTAAAATTCGAAAAACAAAATATTACGTTTGTTAGAAAGATATAAAAAAAGAGTCACCATGATAGTGTATTCCTCTTATAGCTCGGGGGAAAACGGTTTGGGTAACGATTTGGTTATTCCATAAAATTAGAACAATAGTTAACATTAAATGAAATAATGGATAGAAATTATGTTATATATTTCAATTAAAGTTTAAATATGCTAATATGCTTTTAGAAAAATATACCCAAAAATAGAAATCAATGTTAAAAATTATATTTGTTAAAATATTAAGCTTCTTGGCGGATATTAAAACAAATGTGTTGATTTTTATATTAAATACCAGGTTTAAGGTTAATGTTAGGTTAGTACGAGTTTCAGTTTAGATTAACAGTTTACCGGGTTCACCAAACATTCCTTTTCAAGGAAACGTGTATTCAGTATTCATGGTCGAGAAAAATTGCTAGAGGTGCAGTACTTGAGAATATATATTTGTATAGTTAATGTATTAAGTCACGTAGGGTATTATCAGTGTAAGTAACAATATATTGATCTTGAGCAATCAATCCCTTGAAAATTATCTTCGCCATTTTGAATAAAATTTGTGCTTTCATGATTTGTTAGATATACATATTTTCCAGATAAGAATTACTTTTTGTTTCTAATTCAAAATGAGTGTTTAGTTATAAAACCTACGCACGGGTTCTGAATTTTATTTTTAATTAAGTTTAAATAGTATATTTTTAGGTTAGTTTTGGTTCATTTATTTGAAAGCCTAATCTTCTAAATACTACTATTCTATGAACTTAAATATAAGTATAATCTTCAAAATACTCGAACGATTCGATTAAAGGTTTGGCTTTTTCATTTGTTTGATCTTATTTCGATTTAAAAATTTTTGTCGGATTTATTAAATCATATTTTTAAAATTGTGAGTAAAAGAAGATTAAACTACAATAATTATTTTTCATGCATTTTTTTAAAGGACAGGCATTGTAAAATTGCAAAATTGTGAGTTTTGAACCGTGCGTCCGCGTGGGTGTTTACTTTCTTTTTAAAATAAATATATATTTGATGTAAGCAGTATTTTGAAATCCGATCCGGATCCACGTTGAACCAAGATAAATTTGGTTCGGTTTTGTGAAAAAAAACAGAATTTAAAATGCAATAAAACCCGCAAAAACCACTAAAATCCGGAACCTGGTACCAGTTGAATCACTGGTTGAACCAATATATATATATATATTTTTAATTTTTAATAATGTTTTAGAATCTGTTCTAAATATATTCTAAAATTTTGTAAACATTCGTTGTAAGTAGACAATGTTATATTATAATTTTGTTTTAAATGTTATTTTTATAAATATAATATAATATTAGACATATTATTTTTTAAAATATGTTGCTATTTATTTTTCATGTCATTATTATATATCATATATGTGTCATCATATAATTAATTATATTTTATATATACCATCATATAAGTAATTATATAATTAATAGTATTTTATATGTACCATCATATAGATAATCATATATATTATATTTTAAAGTCTAATGTAAAATATAAAACCGTAATTTAAGTTTGTGTTAGAAATTGGGTTTTTAATTGCATTTTCCTATATATATTAAAACATTTTTATAATGGTTATTGGGAAATATTTTAGTAAAAATCAATTTTTTAATATATGCACTTTAATCAATTTTTTGAAATATATTTTGAAAAAATATGTTAATATTTGTTTTTTCATGTAATTATTAGGGTCTGGCAAAGTGAATTCGAGGAACATAACTGATTCCGATCCAATAATATAGTACCGAACCCAAATATAAATGGATTAAATATCCGAATTATTCAAAATTTTGTTATTTAGAGAACCGATACCGAATCCGATCCAACCAAATCCGATCCAAACATAAATATTTGGGTATCCGAATTTATCTGAAAATAGATTTATATACTTATATATATATTAATTAGTTTTAGATTTAATGTATATAAAACATCTAGAATGATACTTTTAAATTGGTTTAAATATTTGAAAAAAAAAAATATATATATATATATATAGTCAAAAGTAAATATCTGAAATAATTAAAGTATACTCAAATCACCAAAAATATTTAACATAATTATTGATTTTCCATCCAAAATTTTAAACCAAGCCAATTTAAACTATATAATGATTTAAAACTTTAAAAATTATTTAAATGGTTTATCTGAACCCGAACCAAACCCGCAAAGATCTGAATCGAACTACAACCAAAATTTAGAAATATTTTAATAGGGCTGAACTCTTTGATACTGAAAACCCAAAACGCAAACCGATCAGAACCAAACCCGTATGGATACCCGAAAGCTCATCCCTAGTCATTATTATATATCGTATATGTGTCATCATATAATTAATCGTATTTTATATGTACCATCATATAAGTAATCTTATAATTAATAATATTTTATATGTACCATCATATAAATAATTACATATATATATATTTTAAAAACTTAATATGAAATATAAAAACCATAATTTGAGTTGGTATTTGAAATTGGGCTTTGTATTGTATTTTTCTTATATATATTGAAAATATTTTTTATAATGGTAACTGGAAAATAGTTTAGTAAAAATCCATTTTTAATATATGTATATTTTTGAATCAATTTTTATATAAATCCACTTTGAATTATTATTTTAATTTAAAATATGTATATAAAGTTTAAATTTTGTTTTATGATTAGTTTATAAAAAAATGTTTTAGACAATTAGATTGGCCCATTTTCGTATATTTTAAAACTGGTCCAAATAAATAGTTTCTTATAACATGATGGACTTTAAATTTTTTTTGATAATATAAGCCCATTATTTTTTTCTTAATACTATTATCCTTGTTTCCAAACAAAATTATATCTTTTTTAAAAACTACAATTTATGTTTCCAATCCAAATTTTTTAATAGTCTTATTCAAGTCTCCAAACACTCTAATTTTGTACTAAACCCGAGGAACATAACTGATTCCGATCCTAAAATATAGTACCAATTCCGAACATAAATTGATTAAATATACGAATAATTCAAAATTTTTTAATTTAGAGAACCGATACCGAATCCGATCCGAACCAAATCCGATCCAAACATAAATATTTGGGTATCCGAATTTATCTGAAAATTTATGTACTTATATATATTAATTATTTTTAAATTTAATGTATATAAAAAATCTAGAATGATACTGTTAAATTGGTTTAAATACTTGAAAATATATACATATAATCAAAAAGTAAATATGTGAAATAGTTAAAATATACTCAAATCACCAAAAATACTTAAAGTAATTATTTATTCTCTATCGAAAATTTCAAACCAAACCAATTTATATGTTAAGCTTAGGTATTCTGACATATGTTATTCAAATTTGAAAGCCCATCCCTATTTATTATTATATATGGTATATGTGTCATCATATAATTAATCGTATTTTATACATACCATCATATAAGTAATCATATAACTAATAGTATTTATATGTATCATCATATAAATAATTACATATATTATATAAAAACAATAATTTGAGTTGGTATTTGAAATTGATTTTTGTATTGTATTTTTCTTATATATATTGAAAACATTTTTTGATAATGGTTATTGGAAAATAGTTTAGTAAAAATCTATTTTTGAATATATGTATATTTTTGAATCAATTTTTGATATAAATCAACTTCGAATTATTATTTTGATTTGAAATATGTATATAAATTTTGTTTTATGGTTAGTTTAGAAAAAAAGATGTTTTACCCAATTAGATTGATCCATTTTCGCATAATTAAAATTTGGCCCACATAGATAGTTTCTTATAATATGATGGACTTTCAATTTTTCTTAATAATATAATCCCATTATTTTTTTTTCTTAATAATATTATCTTTGTTTCCAAATAAAATTAATTTTTTTTTTAAAAGCACGGGTATTTACTGTTGATTGTTTTGATATTCATAATTAAGATTTTTGTTATCTACGTCGAAATGCCATCACCATCAATCCTTTTTTTTTCATTGTCTTTGTTTCTTCTTGAAAAGGCCAGTGTGTAACTTCTATGAAAAGATCTTTAAGCAATCTCAAAACCTAAAGAAAAAACAAAAAAAATCTCAAGAAAATATATATGTCAGAACTTAGATTTAACTTTAGGCTTCGTTCTAGTATTATAATGAATGTTAACTATTATCTTCTGAAGTATATCTCAATCATAGGATGTGCATAATGTAAAAAAAAAGAAAAATAATACAATTATTATATAATGCTCAGTCCATCAATACTATAAATCATTATAGTATATTATGGTTGAGTTCACCAACTTATGTCAATAACAATATAACATTTAAATATTTATAAAATTAGGTATAAATTATACTTTCGTTGGGTTAATATTTTGCAAAAATTACTATAAAATGATACAGCAACAATCATATTATTATTAAGGCGAAACTAATGAAAGAAGAACAAAATAACATGTGTATCAAATACAATTATTAATTAAATTTTAAAAAAGAAACAGAAACAAACACCAAAAAAAAAACACAGAAAAAAATCCATACTCTGGTTGTTCTTTATGAGTTAAAAACAGGTCAGGAACATCATCAATCACTTCTTCTAAGAGAAGAGAAGGTGTTTTTGACCAAGATTTCTTCACCCTCGGTATAAAGGAAAATCTTGTAAAATATATTAAAATTAAATTTCAAGATTAATAAAAAATAGCTAGCTAATTAACATATACACACGAAATAAGCAGGAAATAGATAGAAAGGAAGCATCACAAAAAGAGCAACCTTTTATTGCAGTGGTAAGATCTCATAACTTGGGTTCACCTTCCACATGTGTCAATATTGAGGTACCTGATACAAACCAAAATATTAGCAATGTTAGTTGAAAAACTGCAAGGAAAAATCCAAATACCCTACAGATTTTATAGAAATGAAGAGCTAAATATAGTACACCTGAAGCTACCGTACGTCATTGTCGACGCAAACTTTCACTCCGTAACATAGCCTCCTCGCAAAACTTACAAAACTAAACATGATAATAAGTCAGCATTGCTTTGACTATATACTTATACGAATCTAAAATTAAGAAATAATACAACTCATATATAGCTTTTAATTCATGTCAGATGACATGTTTGTAATAAGATACCTTGGTGACACATCAATATATGGTTTTAACATCAGCAAGATAGGTTATCTTCTTCTGGCCGCCATTGTACCTCTAGAAAAGTTGCGAAAGTTGTGTGAAAGTTTGATATGTAGATGGTAGTATTTATAGGTCAAACACACATAGGTTAAATAACTGATCTTATATTTTATTCTCATTAAACAATGACCAAAAAATCTAGTTTAGGATATGCATAAAAGATCTTCATATATTTGATTGCTTTTTCAGTGGATTTTAAAGTTAGTAGTTACGATTCAAAATTTGGAATCTATTTAGGATATGTTCTATGGAAATAAAACGTACTTGCCAAGTTGAAAAATATTGAAGATACACTCTCTAATTTCCATACTTACAAAATTCAATTAAAATAGTGCTACATTCTCAAAGAATATTCTCTTCTCTGTGATATCGAATCAAATATTATTATAAGGAATACTTGTTTGATACACTAAAAATAATTTAGAAAGAATATACTAATAGATTGAGAATTGGGTTTAATGATGATTGAAATCTGCTTTAATCTCGGATGGATGCATTTACATTTATTGTTATAGATTAATAGGGAAACAAATCACAATAAAATCGGGCAATGTGTTCAATGATCAAAAGATATTTTTATTAGAAAATTGTTTAAACGACGTAGTATATACAATAAAATAAATGCATACCAGATTAGAATAGGAAAATACTGTTTAGTGCCAAACCAATAAAACGGTTTATTAAGTCTACTAATCAAAATTTATATTTTTACGATACCTACACAATACATAGCTAAATAATATATTAAGGTACAAAATAATAGCTAAATATATATTAAGGTACAAAATAATAGCATGGATTCATTTATTTATTTAAATTTTAGTTATATATATATATCTACATATTACAAATATTAATTATATTTTATCAAAATATTATAAATAAAGAATATAGCGAACTTAAGTGTTTGGCTAAATTAAGTGAATTAGAAAAATATTATTTAGTGATATTTGTACAATATTAATAATGATTAATATATGAATATCGATTTGTTTAGATAAGTTGGAATTGTAATTACTTAATTTAAATTGATTTTAAATGCAGTGGTAGAATCTGTAAATAAAAAGAATTACAGAAAGGAAATACTTGATTTATTATAAATTCAATGACTAAATATGTAAATAAAAGAAAGTAAATATAATGTTATCCATGTTTCCAAACAATTCTCATTTAATATTGTTATCCATGTTTCCAAACAAACCTTTTTTAACTGCAATCCATGTTTCCAAACACACTAATCTCGGATCAATTAAATTAATTTTTTTAAAAACACCTAAACCTGTTTCCAAACACAATAATTTAACTTAAGGCTATCCAAGTATCCAAACAAAACTGAAATGTACTTCTGCTTTAATAATATAGATGGGTTAAGGAGGTGGATTCGTTGGCCTATATAGATAGCAGGAAACGGTCATAATGGTTTTTACACATTTCATATTTTATTATTTATTAACATTTTAGATTATAATAATGATGCGATGCTAAAGAAAAAATGATACTATGCTGTTCTTACAGAGATACTACGGAGGATAGAATACCGTGCAAGTAGTCTTTAAGAAAATTATGCCGTCCCAAGCATTTCTCTTGAAAATTATTCTTGTCAGCAGTATCAACCAATAAATAAATAAGACACCAAGAGCTAACCTTGAAATATGTTAATATTGATGGAACATGTGAGAGTTAGATACATAAAACAAAAAGGTTGAGTCATATGTATTAAAATTAGAGACAATTGCATTGAGGGTCACTTTTTATCTTTCCATAACATTCTAAGTCACATGTTGCTACCGAGACAGTTTTTGGTAACTAAAAACCAAAGAGAAACCAAACCAGTAACTAAAGTGGTCCCACAAACTCTTTTATATCTTTTTAAAATTGGCCACTTGTGTCTAAATGGAAACCAAAAAAAAAATCAAACCTTTGTATTCTATCGTCGGCTTCTTTGTCTACACGTCGCCGATTGTCTCCACCACAAGTGATCTCCTTTCTAGAATCTCAGATGGTGATGGAGTTCTATATGTCGCGACCTCCACTCGGTTCGCTCCTCCACTCCGGCTTTCATGTCCAAGCTGTCTCCACCGGCGTCGTGACCTCCGGTGTACCCTAGATTGACGCCGTTATCGTTCCAAGTTCGTCCTTGTAGTTTAAGTTCTACTTTCTCATTCGTCGCAAAAGCTCGATGAGGAGCCATGGTGACTTTTATTGCACAATTGGTCCTTTGACTTTTAAATATATTCTCTATGTCCCAAAAGGTTCTTTATTTGCAAATATACCTTTTCAAATTGATTCAAAACTTTTTAATTGCGCAGAATCTTCCATAATTACACAAACGACATTCGATTTATGTACATATAATGCAAAGTAATAAATGTTAAAGTGTACTAGTTAGTTGTGTACACCATGATCTGCGTCCACGTGTACTGTTTCGCCTCTTTATCCACATGTAAAATGTATCTAGCTATCAATCTTGTAAGATATATACATGTACCAAGTTATCATTGTATCAACGTATATACTTGTACAACAATTTATGCAATTTTGAAAAAGAAGTTTTATAATTCGTACGTCTAAAGAATAGTGTACTGATAGGTTGTGTATGGTATGTAAGGTGTACATGTATACAAGTAAGTTAGACAAAAGAATAGTATTTGTACGTGAAATATGAACAACACATCAATATTTGTGGTGAAGTTGTACAAATGTGGGTTAAATGGAAATTGTTGGGCCGAAAGGATAGTAGTTATAAGTTATATGGTGTGTCTCTAAAGAGAGGGGGTATGCTAAAGTCTTAGTCACTGACTCACTTGTATCAACAAGGTTTTTGGAGTTAGGTGATGGTTGGAAGATAGACGACGGTTCAAAATTGCTGAACATTGAATCATGTGTACATGTGGATGGTAAAGCTGTCAACAAAGAGAATGTACATCGAATATAACACATTTTACTCTGTATTCATATACACATATTCCATTCTCTTTAGAAGTTGATTTTCTTTATTTACACAAGGAAATATATCACAGGCTTGATGCAATCGTTAAGTAAAAACTTAATCCACATGTTGTTGTAAGTGATAAGGTGTATTCACGTGTACATTATTTTGATGAAATCCACATGTACACCTTTGAACATGTACACCTTCCATATAAAATCAAACTATACTATTTCAGCTTCATGTGCACCTTTGCACTAACCATTTGTTTCATTGATATTTTTTTTTTGCATGGACAGATACACCTTCCATATAAAATCAAACTATACTTTCATTGATTCAATAAAAGTATTGTTGCATGGACAAGAGACCCCAACCAACTAAAGCTTGGTCATCATGAGCCCCAAAGGTAGAACATCATAAGTCTGGGCTTGCTGTTTGAACTGCAATAACATATATGAATCATTTCAAACAAGATAACATAATCATTATAAAAACAAAGTTATATGCTGAAAACATAACCAAGCTACAGACTTTTAAATCCACAAGTGTCGCAAAGAAGAAATCTTAGTCGTTTACAAACTATACAACTAAAAGCAGTTTAAACAAAATGTCTGACATAGCTATGGGGCAAAAAGGTTATGACTTTCTCCACTGGATACATCTCAAATCTCATAACTGTCTTGGTCCATATAAGACTCAAACTCTAACCATGGATCACGTACACAGTAAAACCCAACACTCAATAAGCCACTCATATGTGAATTCAATTAATCAGAGAGATAAAGATCAAAACTTTTGTAACAGAAGAAACACATACACAGAAATTGACCCACTCACCGGTGGCGGAGGAACCGGCAACGAGAGCATAGTACGAGTCTGTTAGAGGTCATCTCCTCCGTCGTTCCCGAGGTGAATCTGCGCCACGTTGAAGCAACCAATGAATCTGCAGTTCAACTTCTTCTCTGCCATCTTTTGCATCAGATTCATCTGCATCACCCATCGCAGCTCGTTCGTGCCAAAATCGAAGCTCTTCTATTTTATCTCCTATTGAATCAATATACCATATATATCAACTGGAGGTCGTCTCCTCCGTTCTCCTTAGAACGGGTCGAAGGATTTGTCGTCGTATTGGATCTCTCGGTTCCTCTAATATTTAATCTAATTTTTCAATAGCGAATCGAAGTGAAAGAAGAAACAAATCCCTTTGTTTATGTTTTATTATTATTTACTCAAAAACACTTAAATTACATACAAACTAATAGTTGGAAAATGAGGGTAATATAGAAATTTTACCATGTGTTCAGTTAAAGAAAGTGTGTTGGGAGCAACAAGTGACCTGTGGTGTAATATTCTCTTAAAATTAGGCTAAAACACGGAAAACCACACTTAAGCACACGTACCTTTGTTTACATTGTTCGAAGCATAAATGAACATTGTTGCCGATTTTTCCTACTATACGCTCAGAGCTCGGAACAGCAGCTTCATGCAATCACGTAGTTTAACAATTCAAGTTGCTGATTTTGATAATGGAATCCATAAGTTTAGATCACGGTAGCAGCAGAGAGGTTTAGAACGATTATAGTTGATGGCTTTGATTCGATATTTTTTAGATCCTGTCGCTGGAGAATTAATAGGATAATTAACATATTTCAATTGATTAGAAGTAGGAATATTCTAAGGATATACATTAATCGAAATATATTAAGTTACAACAACAAAATCTTATTTTTAATTTCGTTATTTTATAAAGATATTGGAATTTTGTATATAAAAATATTTTCAAAAGATACTATTTTTATACACAACTGTAAAAAATTAAATTAATATTACTAAATAAAGTCAAGTTTATTAAAAAAACAGATGATAATTAGTTTATAGTTTTGTGTGTATCTGAATAAGCAATTGTTAGTGTCGAAGCTTGCACTGAACCGAATTCGAATTATGTTATCTATTAGATTATAGACAAATTAAATAATCTAATTAAAACCAAGCAAACGAACAAAAACACAAAGTACATGTATAATATATATCTGTAGATCGACGAACATGTTGTCGTAGATTCCGTAATGCATCACAGAATATGTTTAGAAGCAGTGGTATAAACTTACCAATTTTCAAAATCTGGCTTTAACCAAAGATTATAAATCTTTGATATAAATAAATTAATATAGCCACGATGGGAAATCTAGACTATTGATAGTATAATCACACATGTTAAATTATCTAAAGAATTGGAAAAATATAGCATGTATTTAGGAGATTGTTAATTGTTATTTGTTATTAACTAAAACTAATAAAAGCATTTTAATTAAAACCATATGTTTAAATAAAAGCAGTGGCAGAAAGATGTAAATACTGCTGAACTCCATGATTCCTCAAAAAAGGTACTTTGGTTTTAATAGTATTGACTAGATTTTGACCCGCGCTTTGAAAGCGCGGGATTATTTTTGTTGAAAATATTTTACAAACGTTATTTGTTAGCTAATGTGTTTAGGCATAAGCATTTAGTTTCGATCAGTTCTAGAAAATATCTTTTATTGGTTTTCGAATTCAGTTTGGTTGTGGATTTTGGTTTTGTAGTTTAAATCTATAAGCAATTTGGTTATATATGATTTTTTTCGACTGCGGTTATATATGAATTTTGTGTTTGGTTAGAGCGATTCCCTATTTTGGTTTTGAGTTTGATTTGGATATATTGCGAAACTAATAATTTGAATTTTTGATTTTGGATTCATTTTTCAGATAATTTAGAATTTAACATAAAATAAAATATCATTGAACTGTACATAACCGATCTATTAAAATGGGAGACATACTCTGAAATTTATTTTATTTACATATTTATTTAAATAATATAGCAAACAATAACATATAATTTAAATAACATAAAATTACTATGGTCCAGAAAAATGTTTTAAGTTTTATTAAAATATAATTTGTAAACTTTAGGTTATATAAAAATTAAAATTTTGATATCTTATATTTTCAAATATTTTAATTTTCTGAAGAGAATAAAAATGGGGCAACACTATTACTTGATTTAAAAATCAAATGATAAAAATGGGCCAAATTAATATCGAATATTTCATCACTTTAAAAGATTAAGTCCAAAAACCTATCGTCTACTGTTTTGTACCCGAAAAAATCCAAGTTTTTTAATAATCTTTCAGACGATATAAGACTCGATAAAAAACACAATCCTATTAGATGGTAATTGTAGAAGAATGGGCTATTCGACGATTAAAATCTACTTCATCTCCAGGTAAATTGTTTCCTCAGATTTTGTTCATCCTCTGTAGATAGTTGATCTAAAAATATTTTTTATACAAACTTATTTTTGGCATTTAATTTGATATGCATGTCGTGTCCGATTATTTTGAAAGGTATAGATCGGATGAAATTGTGGCCGATTTGAGGCATTCAAAGGAAGATCTTGCTGAACTCGTTCGATTTGACTAAAAAGATGAAGGTGCTGATCTCCGACAAAAGATCTTAATCCGATTTGTAAGGGTAAATTCAATTTAACAGTTGATTCTTTTTAAGGATTGATGAAAGTCGAAAATAAAACTCGTCAATAAAATGGTTTTTTTTTTCTCCTTTACATGTTGGATTTGATGACTTATATTCCTATTGCCATGAGATGTGTGGTGATGACTCCGAAGTAAAACTGAATTCTTCGATGATCCTTACAACATGCACATCGATAAATTATTTTTTATTCATTGATAATAAATCATACACTTCTTTTAAATCCTAAGTTTCCTTTATGATAGGATTAACCAGCAATTGTGATGAATCATAAGCATTATAGATTTGCAGTTTTCTTACAACATTAGACAGTAAAAAGGTTATTAGTTTACGTTTTAAATCTGAGATTTATATTTTAAAAAACCTAAAAATAATTTGTACTTCTAAATGACCCGATTTTAGCAAATCTGATCAAACAACAAACCACTCCAAATTGAGCTTCCTCTCTATATGATTCCATCGTCTCACCAAAGTTATCCCACAAACAGCAGGCTGTGCGTTGATCACTAATAAAAGAAATGAGAGTTAAAACTGTAGATAAGAAGTCAAATTCAAAACGCAATAAAACATCAATGTCAGAATATATCATCAGAATCGCTTACTTGATGTCTCTTAATGTGAACCCTATTTTTTTCTTCTCCTTTCCCCTACATTGGAGGATTTGAATCTCAGAGACATCTATGGCATGTCCAAGGATTTCTACAAAACACAAGAATAAAGACTAATGGATGATGTAAATTTTTAAATACAACCTCTACTGTCATTAATAAATCAATAAAATTACCAATCAAGAAATCATTATCTAGTCTTCCACCCAAAACAGAATCATACTCTGCTAATGAAAGGAACATATCATCGTTCAGATATTCATATGGCTTAATGACTGTTTGGTTAATGAAAGACATCTTGTAAAGATGTTGTGTGGTTCGGAAACGACATCTAGCTGGAGTCAGAGAAAAATTCTCTACGGTCTTCCAATCCTCATCCAACGACTCGATATAGCTCTTCTAAAAATCACATAAATATAGGTTAAACATTCTTGTGTCGTATGATCATCAATAACAAAACATTACTTGGTGGTTAAAAAAAAAACATTACCCGATATGATAAAGAATTAGATTAACCTTTTTGTCTGCAAATATGATTTCCAAAGTCTCACCAAACTGGTGTTGGATGGCTTCCAGGTGTGGATCACCTTAATTTGGACCAACCATGTCGTTTTCCATGGCTTAACTTGATATGTTGCTTGGAAGACATTATATGCTCTGTTTTTTTTTAAGAAACGAATGTGGTGTTGTGAGATTTGGAAAAGATGGTGTGGGCGTATATATAAGAAGGGTTAAGGCGTGATTTTATAGTTTTTGTTATTGAACATAGTATTGATAAGCGCATATCTTGGGGAATCAATCTAATATAATTATAGAAAATTAACTTTTCTGATTTCAAATAAGGCGTGAGTTCATAGTTTCTGTTATTGAACATAGTATCATATACGCATATCTTGCGAATCAATCTAATTTAATTATAGTAAATTAAATTTACTGATTTCGAGTATTTGATATTAATGCTAAAACTTCCGATTTTATTTTTTGTATTTACTGTTATAGATATGTGGAAAATTTTGAGAATAAAAACAAATTTAAGTTATAGAATGTATGGGTTTTCGTATGAAGTATATTCTGACATTAATAATAACTGTTCCGATTTTATTGAAACTATTAATTTTATTGATATTTGTAAGATATTCAACTATAATGATTGGCTTGATATTTTATGTAAAGGTATATTCCAAATTTAAAAGTATTGGAAAACTTACTAATATTCTTTTTCTATTTTTCCTAGTTTTTTTATTTAAAGATGAGTCATTAAAGATCTTGGTAGTGTTCCATATTTGTAGGTTTATAGTTTATTGTTAATATATGACGCAAAATAATCCAAAAACGATTTGGGGTTTAGGGTTCTATAAATAAGTGGTTTGTTGAGTTTTGATCATGCTTATTGATGACAGACCATGAACAGCCTTCATTATGTAATATTAAGTTTTGCATCAGAAAATAATAGATTCATACTATACAAAAAAAATTGTGATACTCCTAATATATAAGTACGATTGTGTTCATATATAATTCAATTTCATAATTTGAAAACAAATGAAATTTTGAATCGTGAATGTTGACAATATATGATAGGTTTAGATTAAATATATTAAAATAACATATACTTTATAAAACTGAATAGAAATAATTTAATATGAATCATTCGAATGTTCACAATGATGCGATGTCATCTGATTATATTTTTTTACCAATTTATAAAGGCTATAACTATTGATGTTGAAAGAGAAAGGGAATAAAAAAAGCATTACGTTAGAATTAGAATAATATTTGGCGTGGTTTATATTTAGTAAATAAAAAGAATAGAATATAAATAAGGCAGTGGCATAGTTCAGTAAATACTTTCAAAAGAAAAGGACACCTCAAAAATAGCCCTTCTGTTTTAATAGTATTGATTTATAATAAAAAATGATATTATCTAAAAACAAAGGTTAATATAATGTTAACTTATAAAATTTGTTTTTAAATTTCAGTTGTGATGAACGATGTACATCAAACATTTTAGTAAAAAGATCTCAGAATTTGTTAAGATAGGAAGGTATTTAATTAAACGTAGATCTTGTTTTTAAATAAAAAGTTTTTCTGGTGTATAAATAAAAGAAAATTCAGAAAATACAGAATAAATAAAAACCATAGGTTTTATGTATTTCAGTGGCCGGAATCTGTAAATATTATTGAAACAGAAGGTTACCTCGAAAAGGGGACTTCTGTTTTAATAATATTTACTAGATTTTGACTCGCGCTTTAAAAGCACGGGAATGTATTTTGTTAAAATTTATTAACCCGTATATTTGTTCACTAATATATTTAGGTATGGACGTTAGGTTTTCACTTCAATCATTTTTTTCTGTTCTCCGGTTCTGTTGTAGTTTCGGTTTTCAGTCAAAAAATATGGGATCCCTTTGATTATTTATGAATTCGGGTTTATTTTTGGTTTGGCTATTTTAATTTTTGGCTTGGTTTGAATAATAATATTAGGGACCTGGAAAAATTTTGAATTCAATTTATTTAGATTCTATTTCCATTTTTGATAATTTTGAATAGTTATATTCGTATGTAGTAAATAATATAGTGTTTTATTTATTTTTCAAATAAGGTTGAATAATTGAATTTGTTTGAAAAATATTATTCAAATATTGACTAATCTTGTAAGGAGGGTAAGTAAATACGGTGATTGTCGCGGTGTAGTCATTTAAGGAAATATCTGGTGTTTTATTTAAATAAATTACATCACATAAAAGTAAAAACATTGTTTTAAATACTTAGAAAAATGAAAGGGTTGTCCGAAAATTTTGATGTTTTTGATATAAAGTTTTTATTTAATAAATTTATAGTATCGTAAATAAATTATGTATTTTTAAATTTAAAATTTTGGATTTATAAAGTTAGGTTAATTAATCTAACACTGAAAACCCCATAATCTATAGAGTTAAAGTTTTAAATTTTAAAACTAAATTGGATGAATAAATTTTACACACATTTTTTAGTTTAAATTTTTTAAAGTCTGATTCATTAAAATTTTGATTTAAAGCTTTTTATTTTTAAATTTATAATTTTGTATAGAACTTGGTATTTTTAAATTTTGCACATAACTTATATTTAAATTTTTGTATATTATACATTTTATTTGTTTTTATAAATTTAAATTTTGGGATTTTAAGATAAGTTGGAGGGATAAAATTTACATTATTTTAAAAAGTAAAATTAATTAATAGCATTATAAAGTGCTGAGTTTTAAAAAATGTGTGGACTATTTGATTTCAGAGTCAAAATTCCAAATAGGCATTATAAAGTGCTGGCACAAACATCCCCATCATCACAAACACTTTGAATAAAGTTTAAGCCCATAGTTTAACTTGTTAAAGTGATAAGATCAGCATAAACTAAAAGACATGTGTGAAGCTCACACATGAGATAAAACGGAGAAGAGAAACCACGGCATTGGAAACCTTCCATCTCCTCTACTCCACCGGCAAGCAAACCGAACCAACACCAGCTATTTCCCCATAAGTCTCGGGCCTAATCGATTTGAGCTTTCCCCAACTCAATACAACCACAATAGCCCATCTCAAAGGCGAACTTCGGGACGGCAGAGATATTCCTCTCTCCATTAAAGAAGATCAAGATGTGGCAAAGACAAAGAAATCAGACGTTGCAACCAGATTATATTTTATCACCTATGGAAAGAAAGATAAAGAAACTACAAAGCATAGATTTATGTTTTCGTACAGTGAAGAAGCCGAAACTGAAATCAAATTTTTTGAAATGAGATTCTTATCGATCAAGAAAAACATACAATCTTCCAATCGGAAGCAGAAAAAAAAAAGAAAATAAGAGAGATTTTAGCAAGTAACAGGCGAAATTTAATGAGGTAACTAGATATTCGATCTGCACGGTTTACATGATTAGTGGTATATAGTTTTAATATTTATCATATTATTAATAGTTTATTATATATTTTCAAACACAATAAATTTATAGTTTGCATGCATGTTTTGTTTCAAATTGTTAGTGATATCTCTTTTATTAATACATGAACGCTAATTAAAACCTTACATTATGTGATATTTACGACAAATTCCTTTCAACTTACTATTAACATAGATATTAATTTCTCTTATACTTTTATTTTAGGTTTTGATCGTACATATATGTTAATCGAATTATAAGTATGATTTAAATTTTTAACTGAATAACCTACATTAAGTGTAATTAATATCAACCTACATTAAAAATATTATATTAAATTAATATCACAAATTTAATATGGAATTATACATGAGTTTAATATAATTAAAAAAATTAATTAGATACTTAAAAGGTTTATTTTAGTAAAAATGAAATATACATGTATATTATAAATAATTACGAAATTAATTAAATATTTAAAAGGTTTGTTTAAGTTGAAAAATATACATTTATATTTTAAATAAATACGAATGTATATTTATATTGTAAATAAAAAGATTTGAAAAGATTTTGTTTGGATGTAATTAAGAAAAAATCTGAGAATATCTATTTGATTTGTTTGTTTAGAATAATTCAAATATGTATACAAAAAATTATTTAAGTGATTTTCTAAGGGGGGGGGGGTCCAAATAAAAAAATTACACATCAAATAAGTTATGACTTCTGTTTTAATATATAAAATATTGTTGGTCTTTTTTTTCTTTACCGATTTTACCCTAAATGAGTTTTAGTTTTTAAAGCAAATCTGATGGCACAAAAAGTGCGGGTTTTGTTTTCTTATTAAAATCTAACTAAAAAGATATTTACAGACTGATGATTAGGGCTGGGCAAATAAACCGAACCCGAAAATCCGAACCGAATCCGATCCGATAAAACTGAACCCGAACCGATCCGAACCCGACATAAATACCGAATGGATCTTGTTTTACGGTATTTCGGGTTATGGGTATTATCCGAACCGAACCCGAACTTAAATGGATATCCGATAGAACCCGAAATATTCAAAATTTCAAAACTTGTACCAAACATGATCTTTAATATGTATCCAAAATACATTAAGATATTACTAAACATCTAAAATAATTATCTATCACATGAAGGTTAGTGATTATATTATATGAAGATTGATGGTTAAAGATGGCCGTTGAAGCTTGAAATTTTTAGATTTTGGTTTTGTTTCAATTGAATAATGTTTCTCATTTCATGAGAATTTAGTTTTCGTTTTAAACTTTTAATTATTTGGTTTTCTTTCTATCAATAACTATCTTTACTTTTCGTTTGATTTTGAATGATCATGTTTGATGTTCCTTTCTTATTTTTGAATCGATTTTACTTATGTTTTGGTTATAAAATAAGTAGAAATCAGGTACTTTGAAACCGAAAACCCGATTTTACTCAAGTTTTGGTTACAAAGTAGGTACAAATCAGGTATTTTTAAACCGAAGAACCGATTGGGACCCGAACCCGAAAGTACATTGGGTTGTACCAGTTCTTTGAAGATTTACTAACCCCGACCCGAACCCGATAGAACCCGAACCGATCCCGAACCGAATTTTCATATAATCCGAATGGGGCTGATTTTGTCAAACCCGAGAAACCGAAACCCGATTGGATAAAACCGATACCCGATTGGGACCCCGAATGCCCAGGCCTACTGATGATGCATTGATATTGGTTCGGGTCGGAGCCCAAGGAAAATTAACTATTTGGACCTGCGGGTCTCTGTTCGAATCTGGGCTCGATCAGATACCCAAAGTACATGAAATATTTTGTGTATATTAGATATATTTGAATATTTCGAATATATTTTTGTATTATGAACATTTTTTAAGTTTTGAATTTTGGTTTTCGGTTATAGTTTAGGGCTTCAGGCAAAATTTTAAAATTTAAAAATATATTTTGGGTATTCAGATAAAATTTAGGATATTTTTGGTTTTTTAGATAAGATTTTAGGTAAATTTCGGGTCTTTTTGAATATTTGAATAATTCGTGAATTTTTTGTGTTTCTTGTAATTTGGAGTTTTCGGGGGTTTCAAGTCTTTTTCTAACCATAAATATCTGAACAGATTCGAACCCGTTGGGTATACAAAAAATTTCATGTAGTTTACATGTATTTTAATTATTGATATAAACCCATCCGAACCTGAAAGAAACCGACCCGAATATAAACCAAAAATTTTCAAATATCTACTTAGGTCTAAATGTCTAAGATCCAAAAGATCCAGACCCAAAAAAACCCGATCTATATCTGACCCGAATGCCTAAGCGTACTCTCTCTTATTATATTTTATGTGTATTTTATAAAATTTATATTTATTGTGTTTGATGAGACTTAATATTACTTGACAGATGAGCTTTGACTAATTTAATAGTATAGATTTATAAGATTTTTAATAATTTTAAATTTACATTAAATAACAATTTTATTATAAATATTTTTTGCTAAAATGTTTTTTTATTATCAAATTTGATTTTGTAATTATTTGGAACTATATAATCTAAGAAGATATGGTATAATATGTTATATGATATATGATAACTCATTTTTATAATTGATGTTTAAAGTTCTGAATGGTAACATGCGGAAAAATTATGACAGGGTCCTAATAGCAAAAAAAATATAGATATATAGGGATATGTAGAGATTTTTTTTTTACTATAAACATAAAATATGATTCATAATGTTATCGCGTAACAACTATAACATTGTATGATACAAATATTTTTAGGAAAAGTATATCACGTAAAATGTGGAGTAATAATAGGATTCATTTAAATATTTTAAATTGTATGGTTATAATAATTAATGATATGTTAAATAGTTATACATAAGTCCAACATCTTTTTAATAGTATACTAGGGTAAACGGGCGAGCAAAAGATAAATAACACAATTTTTTTTTAAATGTCCAATTTATTTTTATCTAAAAATAGTAGTAAAGTTCATTAGTTTTACAGCAATTTTTACTGTTCATTTTAGAAATTATACTGGTCTAATTATTATAAAATTTTTAAAATAAAATCATTTTTTTCGTTATATCATATATGTTTTTTCACAATGTAAAAGAACATTGTTTTGGTCTTAAAAACGTTGGTTTTTTTATTGTGTTACAAATTGAACGAAAATAGTATGAAAAAAACAATACCATTGGAGACGTTTTTAAAACCAATTTTCTTAAAAACGTTGTTTTTCTATTGATATCTATTAGCTGCTACGTTTTCATCAGCTCTATCGTTTAAGCAAGATGCCTTATAGTGAACCCCACTGACAACAAAGAGAGCAACTTCATCCATCGATCATACACCACCTTCTTACAACTTGCAAGGCCAAACACTCTATCTAAAGCTCAGCACAATAAAATCAAGGATTATATTTGATCAAGAAGCTGCAAAAATAAGCAAATATTACCAAATATAGATGTAGTGGGTATATTGGATGGTCGAAAACGGAACAACAGCTCATGTATATGACCGTTTCATCATTGATACACTTCCAATCTACCACGTCATCCTTACTCTTTCTTTCACACTTAAGAGACCCAGACAAACCTTGCATTTGATCCTGTAGCCATCTTTTTCCCTCAGCTTCCGTCAATCACCTGCTCTTGCCCCGAAGAAATCATGACGAAAAAGAAAAGCGATTCAGTGAATCATATGCATACCCATATAAATGATCTAGAGGATTGAAGTGATGAATTTTAGGCATGATTTTGTTTGTTACCATTATTTTAAAGCTTGAGCTGAGAAAGAAAAAGAAAAATCTGTAAATCATTTTTAACTGTCGTTGACAGTATGTACAAAATATCGTAAACAAATCTCTCTTCTTCTTTTATTCTTCTGAATTTTGTTTATAACATTTTTTGGTAAACCTTTATAACATTGTTCATGAATAACTTTGTTCCTTACCAATACACACACCTAAAGCAACACTCAGGCTGACTAATAAATACTCTATTAAAAATAAAATCAAACCAAAATAATGCTTTAAAATTAATATCACTACAAAGGACTAAACTTAGATACAAATGAAACTAAACAACATTTTACCAGAAATTTTGGACAGTTGCTAAAGACATGATCAAAATTATTTGTGCTTATCATAATAATATAAGAAATCAATTCGTCCCAATGATTATAATTATATTGATAGAATGAGAATATTAAATATATTAATGGTTTAAATCTGATTTTCAATCTATATAAATCGAAGAACAATGGTTTGTAATCAATTTCCCAACTAAGTATGTGCTGAAGATAATTTAGATGAAAAATATATTTAATAGGCTCGAATAAGTTCTTTATAACAATGAAAGTATATATAATGTTTGGTCCTCTCAGCATATTAGATGAAGCAAAAAAAAAACATTTTGTTATTGGTGGAATTATGTAAAAATATATTTATAACGTTATATTTAATTGTTAGGCAAAAGGATAAGTTGTTGGTCAGATATTTAATTATATGCCATCGTACCATCTTAGGCCCTGATTGGCAAAGCAGATGAAAGCGATAGCGATTATCTTTATAAAAGCGATATCTTTGCAGTTGTATCTTTTCTAAAGCTGTTTAATAGATTGATTGGTAGAGCAGTATGGACATGCTGTTTAAAATTATTATTAAAATTAGTATATAATTTATCTATAATTAATATATTTCTAATATATATATATATATATTTTTTTTATTATATATATTATATTAATATATAAAATATATATAATTATTTTATTTTATTTACTAATTTCAAAAATTATGTCTATATCGAAAATGTTATTTTGAAAAATAAATTAAACAATTTAAAATATCTATTTTAAAAATAATATTTCGCATTTAAAATATAATTTAATTTATATGATTAATTTAATTATATTATATTTTAACATATAATTTAATTTATATAATTAATTTAAAATACAATTTATATATAATATCATTTATATAATTAATTTATATAATTAATTTATATAATTAATTTAAAATATTATTTATATAATTAATTTAATTAAATATAATTAAATTATATTTAAATGTGAAATAATATTTTTAAAAAATATTTATATGGTAAATTTATTTTAGAAATCAAAGTTTCATTTTCTGGATATAAAAATATTTTTATGATATTATTAAAAATCAAATAAATGAACTAATTATATATTATTCTTAAATTTATAAATTACAAATGCAAATGTTTTTTCAAAAGCTTCATATAAGAGCATTTGCCAGAGAGCATTTGGAGGTCATTAGCATTTAGTAAATGCTTTTCTAAATGCTTTTCTAACAAATATTGATTGAATAATGTAAAGCATAATGCTAATGCTAATGTTCTACCAATCAAGGCCTTAGTAACTTATAATATACGTAATATATACAAATTAGATATATATATATATACTAAAAAAGAAAAAAAGATACATATATACTAACTTTTATATGTTTCGTTGTACACAGACGTTAACATAAAGAAAACCAAATGATCAGTTTGCAGGTTCTTTCTTTTGTGTGTCCATTGCCCTTACGATTGGGAATCTCCTTTCGTCGGAGACTTATCTATCATGGATGAAGTATCAATTTTAGGTAGACTCTCTTCATGGTCGTATTTGTAATGTTGCTAACATTACAAATAATATATCGAAGTTACGCTATACTAATTAGTCGACGCTAATAGGAGTAGGATTGAATTAATATTGGTTTAAATGGTTAGTATAGAATTAGGGGATATAAATATAAATGATAGGCGATTTTTTTGGTAGCTTAGGTGGTCTATTTTCATTTCCTATATCACCCTTAGTGAATTATTGTTTTGTAGGCAAAATTGATGGCACAAAAAGTAATAATCCGAGGAAAGCTAAGGGCAAATCGATCGTATAAAAGAGATCATGTTTTAATTGTATTGATTTGCATGTGAAGAATAGCCAAAAAAATGTTTAAAAAAAAAATATCGAAACTATAAAGCCCAATTCAAAAAGCCCATTTAAAAACCTGAAAACAGCTGTTGTGTTCATAAAATCTCCTAGGGCTCAGTTCAATACTCGTCAGGAGGATTTCTCCATCTCCTTCTTCGTAAATCTCCACTTCTCCTCGACGGTTATCTTGGCGGAGGTCTTCCTTAACAGCTGAGGTACGAAGTTTCTCATCTCTATCTCCTAAACCCTAAGCATAGTCCTCGGAATCACCGATTCCTCTCTCTTCTTCTTCTTCTTATTCTCCCCTTTCGATATCGCATCTTGGTTTTTGAGTACTTTCGATAGTTTCAATTAGGTCGAAACGAAGATCTGATTTTGAGTGTATCTGCAGGGGAAAAATGTTCAATTCGTCGCAGATACTGCCTCTCGAGGCTCCTCCTACCGACGGGAACCTCGGTCCACTCCCTCCGTCGCAGTTAACGGATCAGGAAGCCGAAGAGAGAGAGCTTCAAAACAGCTCTAACCAAGCTCCGGAATCTGTAGCGACTCACACGAGGACTATCGGAATCATTCACCCGCCTCCTGATATCAGAAGCATCGTCGAGAAGACTGCTCAGTTCGTCTCCAAGAACGGTCTGGAGTTTGAGAAGAGGATTATCGCTAGCAATGCCAAGAACGCTAAGTTCAACTTTTTGACCAGCTCTGATCCTTATCACGCCTTTTACCAGCACAAGCTCGCTGAGTTCCGTGCTCAGAATCAAGATGGAGCTCAGGGTAATGATGATACTGATGGTCCAAATCTTCAACTTGATGCTGCTGGTGGTGATGATGAAGCAGGCGAGGCGCAACCTGACCTTCAGGCTCAGTTTCGGGTTCCTCCTAAGCCTTTAGAACCTCCCGAGCCTGAGAAGTATACAGTTAGACTTCCTGAAGGAATTACAGGCGAGGAGCTTGAGTATATTAAGCTCACGGCGCAGTTTGTGGCGCGGAATGGGAAATCTTTCTTGACTGGGTTGCAGAGTAGAGAGAGTAACAATCCTCAGTTTCACTTCATGAAGCCGACTCATAGCTTGTTCTCGTTTTTCACTGCTCTGGTTGATGCCTATTTCGATGTGTTAAAGCCTCCAGAAGACCTCAAGGAGAAGCTGAGGAAGAGTGCTGCTGATTTGACGACTGTTCTTGAGCGTTGTTTGCATCGTCTTGAATGGGATCGTTCTCAGGAGCAGCAGAGAAAGAAAGAAGAGGATGAGAAAGAGCAGGAGAGAGTGCAGATGGCTATGATCGATTGGCATGATTTTGTTGTTGTTGAATCGATTGATTTCGCTGACGAGGAGGACGATGAGTTGCCACCGCCTATGACACTTGAGGAAGTCATAAGGAGGAGCAAAGTATCAGCGGCGATGGAAGAAGATGAAGTTGTGGAGCCTGGCAAGGAAGTCGAGATGGAAATGGATGAAGAAGAAGTGCGGCTTGTTGCGGAAGGAATGAGAGCAGCGAACTTGGAAGCGAATGGTGGCTCTGTAAAGATTGAAAGTTTGAACGATGAGGAAGCACCTATGAGGATTGTTAAGAACTGGAAGAGGCCAGAAGATAGGATCCCGACAGAGAGAGATCCTACTAAAGTTGTTATATCTCCAATTACTGGCGAGCTGATTCCTATTAGCGAGATGTCTGAGCACATGCGGATTTCGCTTATTGATCCTAAGTTCAAAGAGCAGAAGGATCGGATGTTTGCTAAGATTCGTGAGACTACTCTTGCACAAGACGACGAGATTGCTAAGAACATTGTTGGACTTGCGCGTCTGCGTCCTGATATTTTTGGGACAACTGAAGAAGAAGTCTCAAATGCTGTGAAAGCAGAGATTGAGAAGAAGAAAGATGAGCAGCCAACGCAAGTAATATGGGATGGTCACACAGGAAGTATAGGTCGCACAGCAAACCAAGCCTTGGCTCAGAATGCTAATGGAGAGGAGCAATATGGAGATCCAAATAGCTTCCCTGGTCCAGCTGCTCTTCCTCCTCCTCGACCAGGTGTCCCAATAGTCCGGCCATTGCCACCACCTCCTAATCTTGCCTTGAACCTCCCTCGCCCTCCTCCGTCTGTTCAGTACCCCGGTCCGCCCAGGCCATTAGGTGTTCCAATGATGCAACCCATGCATCCACAACACCAGCTCTCGATGCCTGGGCCACCTGGACACCAGCAGATGATGATGAACCGGCCTCCGCAAATGCAGCATGGCATGCCTGTGCCTCCTCCACCGGGATCACAGTTTGCTCATCTTCAAGTTCCAAGACCTTATGGTCAGCTTCCACCACCTATGCATGGGATGATGCAACCACCACCTATGCATGGAATGCCGCCTCCACCACCACTTGAGGAGGCACCACCGCCTCTTCCTGAGGAGCCAGAGCCAAAGAGACAAAAATTCGACGAGTCAGCTCTTGTTCCAGAAGAACAGTTTCTTGCTCAGCATCCGGTAATGTTTTCTTTAAACCCTTCAGTCGTTTTCTTTTATCTTTGTTCTTTTGTCCGAGTTGTATCTTACATATTTTGTTTTATATGTATGCAGGGATCTGCTACGATCAGGGTCTCTGTTCCAAACGTGGATGATGGGCAAGTCATTGAGATCACAGTACAGTCATTATCAGAAAACGTGGGAAGTTTGAAAGAGAAGATAGCTGGTGAAACACAGATTCCAGCAAACAAACAGAAGTTGAGCGGAAAAGCTGGGTTCTTAAAGGACAACATGTCACTTGCACATTACAATGTCGGAGCAGGGGAAATCTTAACACTGTCTTTGAGAGAACGTGGTGGGAGAAAGAGATAGAGAGAGAGTCAGCTGGTGGATGCAAGAGAGATGCATTTTATTTCTTCTTTAGATGTTTTCAAAACTTGGTGGCCAAAAACTATATGTACTGCAATCTTTTTCCACACATCTTCACTCTTGGCCCATCGCATCTTAGTATCTATGGAAGTTTTAGATTGAAGAAAGATTATTACAGACTTTTAAGTCCGTTTCGGATCTGCATGCCTCGTTTTGGTAAACTCATCTTTTACTATATGATACTTTGATTTGCCTTTGCTTGATCACTTGTCTTCATACTATGTTAAACTAGTATATTACATTATAGTTGAGATATAGCTGAAATAATTACCAGTAGCATAAGCTCTCAGAACCAAACTCATGCTATAACCATTGTACTATTTTTACTTGCTTCACTTCGATTGTATCGAACAACGTTACAATAGATGAGACATGTTTGAAACAATATTAAACAAAAATAGAAATGAAACAGACTTCACGTTTCTATAGAGATTTATGGTTACACAAAAAAATAAACACTAAAATGGCCTACTACAGCATTTCCGAAGTGCCCTCTGGATGACTCTGAAACCATCTTGTATCGTTTGGGTCGTTGACTCTTTTCTAAGAAACAAGTTGAAAAAGAAAACAGAGAAGTTGGGTTTCATCCTTATTTGGTTGATCCTAATATATAATAAAGTTACCCTAATGCTTGATGATTTCAAGAGATGGTGTGACAAAAGAAGATGATCGGACACGAGACTGTCCACTCCGGGAAGAGAACCAAAGACAAGAAGAGAAAACAACTCTCAAAACTCTTCTCAGGACTTCTCCTCTCCTTGGGACTAGACTAGTTTCTCTTCCAACCATTTCTTTTTTTTTTTCTCTTTCTGCCCGGTTTATGTCGGTTTGATTTGGTTTACCAGTAGTGATGAAATATGTGTCTGCAAGCTGGAACTGCCGACATGACTCTAATATAGTGAAGGTAATGAACTAATGACCGCGTTAAGATTCTCAATACGCGTTGGCTCATTCTTATTTTTTCTTCAGTTCATACAAAATTCATTTATGATTTTGGAAATTTGTATATATATTGGGATCTAATATCAGTTGCATTCAAGTGATTAATATAGGTTTAGTTTTGAATTGTTACTGTTCAGAGTTTGAAGTGGTCCTAGGCTCTTCTTTCTATGGTACCAATTAACGCGTTTTTTTTGCTTCCTTTATTAGCAATTACATCAGAGCTTTGAATTTTTTTACTTATTTTGTGCCACTGAATGTTGTTTTATGCATATATTTCAAATTAATTTACAATTTTCCCTTAAATATTTATGTTCTCTACAAGTAAAACTTGGATGAACTCGGATCCTGAAATTACAAAACTAGTAAATAGTAAAGAACGAGTTCCTGACCCGGTCCTGAAACTAAGTCTCCTCCTCAAGTTGATTCTCACAACAACCTAGAGTCTTAGTTACTTAAAATCATGAAACCATCACAAAAGGTTCATGAAATCTGTCTCGTCCATGACCAAAACTCCATGAAGCTTGAGCTAGCATTGCTTAGAGAGGTCTCAATAAAGGATTGGTGGTGATCAAATCGTTTGCATTTGGAAGTTTTAGTAAAGGAGGATTTCTCAGAAGCTTCTTCAAGTCAGCCTAAGAATTAAGAGACGAGAAAAAGAAGATAAAAACTATCTGACAGATAACAGTGAGGAGGACAAAAGAAATCTACAACGAGTATGTGGTACCGTACCTGGACAGCATCATGAAGATGAGAAACCTCTTTTCCTTCTAACAGCCCAACTTTCTCAAGGTTTTTGATATACCCATTTAGATGGTTCAGCACATAATGTGTTACTTGTCTTGTTTTCAATACATTCAAAACCTGGACGCTCACAGGTTAAGATGTAATATGTGAGCATATATATATATAAACTAATACCTGACGCTTGGGTTAAAAAAAAACATGTGTTTCAGACCTGAGGAAATGAATCACGGACATCTACCAAAACTGTTTTGCTTCTTGTCCTTGCACCTCACTTTCATTGATTACAATAGAAGCAATGTCACTGTTACCTGCGTAAAGGAAAAAAAAAAGACCGACTAAAAGAGTAAATGATGGACCAATGGTTTTCATTTGAGGCTCACATCAGTAGATAAACGGTAAAGTTTTAGTGTTTATTTCTGAAATGTTATCCAGAGTCTTAACGAATATTAACATAGAGATATTAAAAAAAGAGGGTAGGTGATGCATACCTAGAAAGCCATGCAATTGCTGTCGCGCAATCCTATGGGCACGGAGAAATGCAGAGGAAATGTAGCAAGCAGATTCGAGTCTTTCAACGATTAAATAACTGACCAACTTGCGGGGGATAATTCTTGATTGAAGAAAACCGTAGTACTTTGGGAAATGAACACACGGTTTCAAACCTCTCCAGTCGCATAAAGACTCTGTGGAAACAAGGTCGAGTGCCTCATCTACTGATTGCATCAAAACATTGGCAGTATTTTGAGTAATTCTCCCATCATCAAGCATTTCCCAGTATGCTGCCTGGACACCTGATACGTGCATGAGCCTCGAATCAATAGCTAGCTTTGCAGCGACAATATATAGTCTAACAATCAGAAGATTAATGTACGCATTGTGAAAATACCATTTAAGAATCGTATACGTATGTCCATTATATTTGTAGGGTCAGCACTGCCAGCTCCATACCCATTTTGAGGACTAACTTGTCCCCCTTCTAAATCATTCAAACTTGAAATATGTCCTACAACTGTATGCCAGTCAGCAGAACCAAGCTCCTCGTCATCTCCTAGATTCTCAAAAGCTTTTAAGGCGGTGTTCATCATTTCATACTTTGTATACTCCAGGATTCTTTCCTGCCAAGAGAAAAAAAAAACACACTAAAAAGAGGAGCAAATATATTTGGGTAGCTATAGTTGCAAACATTGTGTGGCCATGTACATTTCAAGGATATCATAACGATGCCGAATCAGGTTGAATCCAATATATTACCGGATGGTAAAACACACAACCAAAGATAACATACCCACTGGTGAAAGGGTGCAGTCACCGTGTATCTATAAGTATAAGCACGAAATACAGATGAACAGAGGTTCCAACATCTACCAAAGTAAGATAGCATATTTTGCATCTATATTTTGAAAAGCAGCAAGACAAGGGATATAGGATTAAAGTTCAGACCTTGGTGGCCGTTAAACTGTCCATGTGCAGAAGGTGCAGGAGTAATTGGGTAGTCGATCCATTAACAACCAAAGTTAGGAACACAATCCCACCCGTAAAGAATAGAAACTGCAAAAAACAGATGAAACGTAAAGATAACAAAAAGAAACTAAAAAGTAGCTCATAATGTGTTTAAACCTCACCCTTGTTCCAGTCTCCGAACTGAGATACGAACTGCCACTTGATTGCTGAATTGAGGACATGAGTATAAAAGACAGGAAAAGAGGCACCCAGATAGTTAGTTTATTTTGCTCTTGCATGAATAAAAGGATCATTTTTCCAGAACTCACTTTTACAGATAAAGCGAGAGATAAGGACACAGCACCCCTTAATCCAGACCATGTGAGTATGATGGATTCTTTCCAATCTAAGCCATAGCCAAAACGACGTAGCAATGGGTACAGAACTCCAACCACAACACAACGGGCCAGTTGGACATACACGTATAAGAGGAAAAGAAAGCCCCACGATTTTCCTGATTAAAATAGAAAAGAAAATGAGTCATGAATGTTCCTAACAACCCCAATATATTGTAAAAAAGGAAAGCTAATGCAGGAATGATCAGGAACTAGTGATGTTTCCGGGAAAGATAGATGTTATTTATGTTTTCTTTTTTTGGAACACCGATGTTATTTATGTTCAAAGTCAAAATAATCATAAAATTAGAGATATAATATATCAAACTCTAGGTGAAAACCTCTGTTGAAGAAAAACTAAATTCGGAACATCAGATGTGAACAGGCACCTTCGTAAGATATTTTCCGACTGCTAAAATCACCTTCAGCAATAATAACACCACTGCAATTCACAAGAGAAACAAATGCAATATGACAGTATCAACCAGCTAAATCAGTGACAGCAGTATGACAAGAGTTCAAAACAGATAAAAGATAAAACATTCCAGATACTTTTACCTGAGAATAAAACTAATGTATTTGCAATATAAGCCACCATTTCCTACAAAATCAAGAGAACAGTCATATACATTTAAATAATTTCCTTACTTATGATGAATGAAAGAACTCTGAGTTGTAAGATACCAGAAGTGATGCAAACTCTGGTGGCTATCACCCTTAAATGCTGTCCTCGCAAATGCAGCGAAAAACCTATTACAATTATAATTCCAAATTTAACTTTTCAATACACTAACAAAAGAAAGAAGGGATAATTCACAGCGACTTACATCCCCAAAGTCATCACAGTCAAAATTCCAGAAACCCCAGCCCACTCTTGAGCCTGTACATGGTAAAAAGCTCTCAAGATTTCTAGAGATCTAGAATTCTAGCACTGGAGATTAACGTGTGGAGAAGAGACTATACAGTGTAATATGCGAAATAGCTAACTGAAAGCGTTACAGTGATCTGAACCACTATGTCATTGAACACGAACCTAAGCCAAAGAACTGACGCAATGCCAAAAGCTACACCAATGCCTACACTAAAAAAAAAACAGAACAAAACAACATAATCTGAGAGGGAAAAACACTGACACGCCATTCTAGAAACAAAGGGGAAAGAGTTCATACGCTCCAAACGAGTTTTGAGCAAGAAATTTGATTATGAAACCCCAATCAGAGTTATTTCCCATCACCATCTTCAGAAACAACTGGAAGACTACCACTGATACCCTTGAGAGTTTATGAAACAAACAAGGTTGAGCATAAATGACATAGTAAGTCATTTGATGCTAAACATAAGAGATTAAAATGATTGGCAAAAGGGTTCAGATGATTACCCGTCATTCATCAGGGACTCCCCGTCGATTAAAGTGGTCATCTTTTTACTAGCACCAAGCTCCTTTAGAAGAGCAACAACAGCAACGGGGTCGGTAGCGCCTAAAAGTCCTCCAAGCAACAAAGATGTTTTCCAGTCCCAGTCATATGGAAAAGTGAGCTACAAGGAGATAAGAACAATTACAAATTAATTAATGGACAAGATAGTCACTATTCACAGTCTGCAAAAGCCCATACCTTCAAAAGAGATCCAATACAGAAGGTAGAGATTAAAACTCCAGGGCCAGCAAGCAAAGCCATTTGTCCAATACACCTCTATGAATGATGATGTTAGAAAAATCATTAGTAAGAACCACAAGCAAAGCAAAGCAAAAGATAGAAAGATGGAGAAACCTTGATCTGGTGCACGTCCATGGAGAAGGAGCTCTCAAAAAGAAGAGCAGGGAGAAAAACGGCCAAAAGTAGGTCAGGGTCAATATCATTCCCTATCAGATAACACGATCTCATTACTTGTGCATGTAGTAGTGTTGTGAATTTTCAATAATAGTTTTTTTAAAGCTCGTTAGCTTACAGATACGAATTCCATTGCCGATCTTGCCAAGGTTATGATGAGTTCCATATTCTGCAAAAAAAAAAAAGCAAATTCAAAATGATCTATTTTGATATCAGAAACACAAGCAATCATCATCAGCACGCTCGCATGAATTGATTTTGATTCCGAAAGGAAAAAGCAAGGCCAGAGGAGAAAAATCAAAACCCAAGGCTCCGAGAACAATGCCGATGACGAGGAGAAGGACGGTGTACGGAACTCTGGTTCCATTAAACAATTGCCTGCAGGCTGTGCCGAGAAGCAGCGAAACTCCCGCGAAGATAACAGCGTCAACAGGGCTCGAATCGCTCTCCACTGAGGACGAAGAACCTGCTTTCTCCGATGACCTGTTGTACGGGACGAATACACTCGTCATCTCAGTCGGCAGAAGCAGAGGATCTTCTTCCTTGTTTGTTTTGTGGGATGGGATGGTTGGACAACAAAAGAGCCGTGAAAAACGGGGCTTTCGTATGGGAACGGGATTGCCCCTCCCTTCCCCTTTCTTTCCCAATATGTCCCTGTTACAAATTTAATTTTTATTTTTTCTTTTCACGGCAGAACTTTAAAACCCTAAAAGGTTTAATGTAGTTTCCAAGAAAAATCGCATTAATTTTTTTTTTCAAAGAAGCATTTATAATTTAAAACTTTTGACTAGTGTTTTTAACTTTATATTATCAAAGGCCTCCAATCAGGTTTACTTATTCTTCAAATCAAATAGTTTTTTTTTGCAGGAAATCAATGATTTCTCGGTTTTTATTTTAATTTTTTATCTAATTAATAAATAATAAAATATATGAAAATTAAAAAAAATCATAAAAATTAAAAATTCATAAAAAAAATCTAGAAAATTAAGATATCAAACATAAACATTTTAAAAGTTATAAAATACTAAAAATAAAAAAAAAATTCATTTGAAATTAAAAAAGAAAATAGAAGAATTACTGGAATGACAATGATAGTTTACGACATATCATTGATAACGGTCTATAATTTGATAATGGTAATTTTGTTGATGGTTTCTGATATCTTGTTGTTGAAGGTGACGATTTTTGACATAACTCATTAATAGTGACATTTTATAACATACCGATAACAATTTTCTACATATAACATGGCCTACATATCACCATCAACAACGATATATAAGAAACCATTAACGGCTATACCATATCACCGATACAATTTATGAAATCGCCACCGTCATCAACGATATATCAGAAACCATCAATAAAAGTGAGAGAGAAAGAGGTTAAACCTATATATGGATTATGAACTATCACCAAAAGGTTGTCTATTTAGGGAGAAAATACTTGTGGGTACATTGTTTTTCTTTTCTTTCTAGTTCTGTCAACCGCCCTTGCGCAAGTATTAATTTGAAGAAAAACCTATATTTTGATCAACTAGCTGGATCTTGTGATTTGGAATTACGTGGTTGCATGGTCGACCTTAATTGGTACAAAGATTCTAAATATACAATTTTTATACATGTTTTTACAATTTCCCCCTTGAATAATTTCTTGACAAGTAAAACTATACTACACCAATTCATGAATGAAAATACAAAATAAGTAGAAAGCACACAAACGAGTTCCTGAATCTGACAAGAAACCTGAAGCCACCACCCAAAGGTTCATGAATCTGTCCCTTACATGGCCAAACTCTTGAAGCTTGAGCTACATGGCTCAGAGAGCTCTGAGTAAAGGATTGGTGACGATAAAATCATTTACATTTGGAAGGTTTAGCAGTGGAGGATTTCTCAGGAGCTTCTTCAAGTCAGACTGAAGAGTAAGTGACTAAGCTGAGCAAGTATATGGCAAAAAGTGCAAATAGTCTAAAATTGGTGAGTTCAGTATACCTGGACAACATCATGAAGATGAGAAACCTCTTTTCCTTCTAGCAGCCCAACCTTCTCAAGGTTTTTGATATACCCATTTAGATGGTTCAGCACATAATGTGTTACTTGTCTTGTTTTCAATACATTCAAAACCTGGACGCTCACAAGTTAGATGTAATACCTGACGTATTTCTTGGGTTAAGAAAAAAGGTTTCAAACCTAAGGAAATAAATCGCGGACATTTTCTAAAACTGTTTTGCTTCTTGTCCTTGCACCTCACTTTCATTTATTACAATAGAAGCAATGTCACTGTTACCTGTGTAAAAGAAAGAAAAAATATGACTAAAGAGTAAATGATGGTGCAAATGTTTTCATTTGAGGCTCACATCAGATAAGATAAACGGCAAAGTTTTAGTGTTTATTTCTGAAACGTTATTAACATAGAGATATTAACAAACTAGGGTAGCTGGGTAGGTGATGCAGCATACCAAGAAAGCCATGCAATTGCTGTCGCGCAATCCTATGGGCACGGAGAAATGCAGAAGAAATGTAACAAGCAGATTCGAGTCTTCCAACGATTAAATAAGTGGCCAAGCTGCGGGGGATTCTTCTTGATCGAAGAGACTTGTAGTACTTTGGGAAATGAACACACGGTTTTAAACCCCTCCAATCACATAAAGCCTCTTTAGAGGCAAGGTCAAGTGCCTCATCCACTGATTGCATCAAAACATTGGCAGTGTTTTGCGTAATTCTCCCATCATCAAGCATCTCCCAGTAAGCTGCCTGGACACCTGATACAACGTGCAAGCGTCTCGAATCAATAGAGCTAACTTTGGAGCGACAATAGTTTGGATATGCCGTGTTTTCTTATAGTGGTGCATGACTGTCTTCTTGATCATGTAGGGAAATGGTCGTTTATATTGCAAATACATTAGTTTTTATACTCAGGTATGAAGTATCTGTAATGATTTTTTGGTTTGTGTGCTCTGAACTCTTGCGGTACTGCTATCAATGTGTTCGCTGATTGGTACAGTTACATTGCCTATGTTCTCTCCTTTCCTGCAGCGGTGTTATTATCGCTGAAGGCATTCTTAGCAGTCGGAAAATATCTTCCGAAGGTGCCCTTCACATTTGATGTTCCAAATTTTGTTTTTGTTTTCTTTTCAGAAACAAACAAACACAGAATTTCATTATATAATAGAGCACCAAATTTTTTATCATTGTTGTTCTAAAATAAATAAATATATATATATATATATATATATATATATATATTAACAGGTTATCTTAATTTTTAAAAAATGTAATTTAATACCCTCTAAAAAAATTTCATAAATTCTTTTTCTGAAATTTAAGATATCATTTTAATTATTTTACTAGTTTTTCAAACTTTTTAAGAACTCATTTAGAACTATTTCACTGGTCAAAAATCTATATTGAATTTCTCATCGATTTATATAAATACTTCAAACATAATTAAAATAAATTATAAATTTTGAGCAAAACAGACTAATAACCAAAATAAAAGTGGCTATAGAGTATGTGGACAGTTTTTATGTTTTTCATTTAAAAATATATTTATTTCTTTAATGAGAAAACTACTTGTCTGTGCTGGCAGTGGCTTTACATCTCTAATTAATTGTTAGTGATTATTTTGACAATGGACGTGATATACCCCTGGATACATATAAGCTAGATAAGGAACATCAATGACTCATTAGTTTTCTATTAATCAGGAAACTCGTGGGGCTTTCTTTTTCTCTTATACTAATTAGGTGTTTTGCCCGCACATGCGGACATAATCGTTTTATAAATATTTATATGTTTATATCTTATTAATTTAAATGTTCTCGAAAAGTTTAAATCAAACATCAAATTATTTATATATGACATTTTTTCATCAATATATATGCTTATTAATTAGTCAAAAATTTTAACACTCACATATTAAAAATAATTTTAAACATATCTTTATTGATTTTTTTTTAATTAATATTTAATTATGAAATGTTTTTATCTTAATTTTTAAATTTTATAATAGAAAAATATTATTTCCAAATAATAAAAAATAAATATAAGAGTTATTTTGTTTTACAAAATTATGATTTACAATAAATAAATAATTTCACCAGTGTTTTCAAAATGTTTAGGAGCTCTCTTATGTTTTAAAATATTTATCTTTTTTCTTTGTAAGCTTGTTTTTGTATGTTTTTCAGACAACATGTAATCAGTATTGATTTGGTAGAACATAAACATGATATGGTAACACATATTAACAAAATTTACAATTCTTAGACAACATATTTCTTAAAAACTAATCACTAATAAATTAAAAAAATAAATTGCATATGCTATCTATGAGTTTATATTAACAAAATCCAAAATATATAACTTTTCTTATACCAAAAATATAGATATAATCCTTTAATGACATGTAAGAGAAGAAACTTTTATATAATATTAATAAGATAATATCAAATAGTTGTGTAATTGATAATTATCATTTAAAAAAAACTGTTTATTATCTAATATATAAATATCATTAAAAATTATTAAAATTATTGATTCACCTAAAATTTAATAGAATTTTTATATAATTAAAAATAACATAATATCCAATATTTGTATAGTTGAAATATTATAATTATCATGTTTCCAAAACTGTTTATTAAAAAAATATATAAAAAATATTTAAGGATATTATTGACTAACCCTAAAATCATGGACAAGATGACAAATATGAAAAATCACTTCATAAATCATAAAATCATGTAGAAGATGACAAATCAGCAAACTGTATATGCTATCTATGAGTTTATATTAACAAAATCCAAAAATATATAACTTTTCTTATACCAAAAATATAGATATAATCATTTAATGACATATAAGTGAAGAAAATTTTATATAATATTAATAAGATACAGTGAAACCTCTATAAATTAATAATGTTGGGACTACACCAAAACTAAAATTTTTATTAATTTATAGAGATTATTAATTTATCGAGATACTAATTGAATCAAAAACTCAATTTGGGACTATGAAATTATATTAATTTATAGAGATATTAATTTATAGATTATTAATTTATAGAGATTATTAATTTATAGAGATATTAATTTATAGATTATTAATTTATAGATTATTAATTTATAGATTATTAATTTATAGATTATTAATTTATAGATTATTAATTTATAGAGATTATTAATTTATAGATTATTAATTTATAGATTATTAATTTATAGAGATATTAATTTATAGATTATTAATTTATCGAGATACTAATTGAATCAAAACTCAATTTGGGACTATGAAATTATATTAATTTATAGAGATTATTAATTATCGAGATACTAATTGAATCAAAACTCAATTTGGGACTATGAAATTATATTAATTTATAGATTATTAATTTATCGAGATACTAATTGAATCAAAACTCAATTTGGGACTATGAAATTATATTAATTTATAGAGATTATTAATTATCGAGATACTAATTGAATCAAAACTCAATTTGGGACTATGAAATTATATTAATTTATAGATTATTAATTTATCGAGATACTAATTGAATCAAAACTCAATTTGGGACTATGAAATTATATTAATTTATAGAGATTATTAATTATCGAGATACTAATTGAATCAAAACTCAATTTGGGACTATGAAATTATATTAATTTATAGAGATTATTAATTTATCGAGATACTAATTGAATCAAAACTCAATTTGGGACTATGAAATTATATTAATTTATAGAGATTATTAATTTATCGAGATACTAATTGAATCAAAACTCAATTTGGGACTATGAAATTATATTAATTTATAGAGATTATTAATTTATAGAGATTATTAATTTATAGATTATTAATTTATAGAGATATTAATTTATAGAGATTATTAATTATCGAGATACTAATTGAATCAAAAC